>PDUE01000033.1:4534-83536 GCA_002909645.1 Monilinia polystroma
ATAAATAAATAAATAAATTATTAAAAATATTATACTATAATCTATATTAAAATATAAGAATAATTACTTTTTATCTAATATATATAATATAGATTATATAAAAGGATATTAATAGCTTTTAGATATTATATATTTATTATTTATCTTTTATTATATAAAATATTTAATTATAGATTTAATTCATCTAAACTAAAGATTTAATACATTTTGATCCAAATTTTATTAATTAAATAATTTTAATTTAAATTGTATTAAAGATCTATTATACAAAGGATTTATTACTTTATTTAATATAAAAAAATCTTAAGGGTTAATATACTAATATTTGTTTTTTTTTTGTTTTTTTTTGTTTTATCTTATTGTTTTATCTAATTTTTGAATTTTCTGCTATTGTTTGAACTAATTTATTAAAAAATCTATATTAAACAATTAATTAATTTATTTTTATTTTATATTATATAAAATATAGTTAATATAATTTTTAATAAATTTTATTTATTATATAAAAATGATTAATTATTTAATTAATAAAAGTTTCTTAGAATTCTTCCTAAAATGCAGTTCTAGAGTATTATTAATATTAACAATTAAGGATTTATATTAAAATATATATATTAGTTTTAGCTTCTACAAATTATTCTTAATTTATTAAATTAAAAGTTTGTTTTTACTTTTTGATATTATATAATATATTATTGAATATAGGAAATATAGTATTATAATATTGTAATAAATTGCAATTAATTCAAGTTTCATAAAATTGATAATGCATTTTTTTCATACAAACCAATTAATCGAAATATATAATAAATATAAATAAAACTTTTTAAAGTATTTGTACAAATTATAATTAATGTATATTTATATAATATTTATTTAAATTTTAGATTAAAATTTGTTTACAAATATTAATTTATAATATAATTTTTAAAGATAGTATAAAGTATTTCTTTATAATATTTTATATAAGGATATTATATATATTAAATAAGTATTTTTTATCCATCTCTCGATTTTGTTTTTTTTAAATATTATATTTAGCTATTTTATGATTAAAATGTAGTTTTAATTATTAATTAGTGTTAGATTTATATTATAAACCTACAATTATATTGAACACAAAATGTATAATATAAAAAGTATTATATTAAATTAAGTTCTGTTTATCCCTTCATTATATAAAGGAAAAAGGGTATATTTAATTATAAGAGAAATTATATATTAACTTATTTTCTGCCCCTTTGCCTAAAATAGCAAAAAAGATAAAAACTTTTCTAATGTATAACGGTTATTTTATATCTTTTTTATGTATATTATATAATGCCTACAGCATTATCCGATATATGTTAAGTGACTATGATTATTTCCATGATCCTATTCACGTGTTCCGACAATAATCAAATTATAGAGATATTTAATATAGTATTCACAAAAAAAAGGTTTAGTAAAACTATAAAAGCAAATAGAAAGCTTATTACAAGTGTAATTTTTTTTTGGATAGCATTATAATTAAAATTAATAAATAATTTAAAAATTTGAAAAAAGAATTTAATAGTTCAAAAGCGATATAGATTATTACTTATATAATCTTTAATAAAGAAAAACAAAACAATAAACGAAAAATTATTTAATTAAAAGTGAAGTCATTTACAGAAAGATGTAAATCAAGAATTGAAAAACGTATATCGATATAAAAAATGTAAACATTCTTATAAAAAAATGTTTAAAAGGTACAAAAAAAGTATAAAAAGGGAACAAAAAGGAAAAGATTTATTTTCGAATTTAAACTAAAAGGAGAAGGTATACTTTTTAATTTGTTATAATTATATAAATCGATATACTAACCTTAATTAATAAAGCAGAATAGAATATCTTCAATTTGTCGATATTACAGATTATTAATATTTAATAAAATAGACAATAGCTATAAACATTTTGGAAATCTTTTAAAGAATAGAAGGTTATTTGTAAAAGCTTTTTCTACTTTTTTCTTATAAAATATCTATTATTATATATATTATGAACGAATTGTATGATTAGCGTAGCTATAGTTATAGATAGATCAAATCGATTATAAATTATTATTATACTTAAATAAAAGCAAATGGAATATGCTATATATATAAATATATACGAATATTATTCCATTTCTTATCTGAAAGAGCTTTTAATAATATAACGAACCCAATAATCGTTCAGAAATTAATTTTAGAATTAAAAGTTATAGAACTAAAGAAAAGTGTGCTACAAAGCTATATATATGCGATCGGCTTAAGCCTAATGCCGCACTAGCCCGATCGGACGCGATCACGTGTAAGCCGTGACATTAACAATAAAAAGATTTGTAAAGAAAATTAGATTATAAAACTAAAAAAGATATTTTAATTGGTTTTGAATTATTTAATGATTATTTAATTTATATTCCGAATAATAGAAAGGTAGTTAATGTAAGAAATGTAAATATTTCAAAATATCTTATATATTCAAATAAATATAAAAATCAAAATTTGAATTTGTTAAAAAGAAATTCTATAATTATTTATTATAGTTAATTAAATATTTTCGTTTTTAATATAATTGTAATTAATAATAGTTAATTAAATACAATTATAGTATTTGCATTTAACCGTCCAAGTAATGAATTAAAGTATTCAAATTTTTTAGAAGTTGAAGAAATTATTCAAATTCCCAATAGATTATTGGAAAAGTCTAAAATAGAATTTGAAATAAAAAAATACAAACAAATTCAAAACTTAAATCCAAAAAATGGAGGTTTTTTAAATAGAAAAGACAAATATAGAACAATAAAAAAAGTAAATTTCGCTATTACACTAAATAAAACTGCCTATCCCCGGCACTTCAATTTTATTAATAAAAAAATGTATTTCGAATTTTAACCAATTAAACATATTAATGATTAATTAGTATATCTATTAAAGGAATATATTAAATTCTAATAAATTTATTAATTTACATAACAATAAATGTAATACAGAATATAAGATATAGAATATATATAACGAATAACATAACCTGCAATAGTATAAAACCTTTAATAATGTAGGATTTTGTTTATATTCGATTAAGTTTTTTTAATGTTTGTTATAGTTTAGTAAAATTTGGTTTAAATTGATTTTACAAATATAATAGAAACTACTAGAATGTTATCAAAGGTATATATAAGTATAAGAATATTCTTTAAAGAAAACCTTAAATGAATCAAAGTGAATCAAATAAACAGAGAAACCTAGAATAGATATATAGTTCGATAATTCATTCTTTCGTTTTTATTCCGTTATTTGATTATTGCTACCAATAATATAACTACGTCTTTCAATATTATATTATCATATACGTTCCTAATCTATATCATAATATAAATCCTGTGCCCTCCCATAGAATGATTAGTTAAGGCCTTGAAGTTACTTTCATAAGCATCTATCTTGAACACTGTAATATAATGATGGCACATCATTCCTTGTATCAATATACGATAAATAATTGACATACGCTGATTTATCACTAAAATACTATATACATACACTAATCGCTATTTATATACACCAAAGCCAGTCCTATTTATCCCAAAAGAAGCCCAGCTTCTTGTTATACCTGCAATCATCCATCTGCTCGCATGTGCATATACAAGGTCAGTTCCGGCGATACATCCAAATGAACCCCTGCTTGTACTTCTCATGACAGAGACAAATGAAATTGACGAATGAAATCACTCTTGGCAGTGCAATTTCATAATATACCGACTTCTAAAACTCCACTACAAAGATGTGTATATTCCCTAGCATGACTAGCAAGTCCCCTTAGTATTTCATGTTCAGTTGGCGTGTCTCGTTCTTCTGGGCCGCGTTCTTGCTCCTTTCATCAACATTGTTTCCTACCACTGTAGTCTTGCCAGTTGATTCACTTGGCACGTCCCTCCCAACCAGCCCCAAGAAAGTTCGTAGGTCTTTCCGTACAGTTGCCAAAACTGCCATGCAATCGCCACAAATTCTCAAACAGCACCATGTGCATTTCCATTGCTGTTCGAAGTCTGCCTTGGAGCAAGTTTGGCACTGTAGGGGACATATGTTGTTCCGTGATCGTCGCATAAATCTGTGACTCTGATAACAATCAAGGTGCTGGGATGTAATGGGAGGAGCGGGGAGAACCGTTCCAGGAGCAGGAAGTGAAGATGGAGATAAGGGAAAATAGGAGTAAGATAGAGATGTTGCACGAGAAGTAGTAGTTCGGGAAGTTTGACGAGAATGAGGATTTGTTGTAATAGTCGGTGTTGTCGATGTAATAGACGGCGGTGAAAAGGGTGCTGGTTCGAGCGGGGGTGAGGGCTGAGGTGTAAGGATGGTTTTGGTGGAATGTGGCTTTTGGGGTTGTGGAGAGCGTACAACGTTTGGAAGAGATGTGATGGTCAAAGTTTCAGATGGATTCCGAGAGTGATTGCTGTTCAGGAGGTTGGGCACGAGTGGCAACTCTGCAAAAGGTGACAGACCGCCTGCCATTGGAACGGAAATACCATGTGTGTGACCATCATCAAACCTTATGAATACTTGGTGTGCGGTCGATAGATCGCGAGGTGTAGTAGGAGAAAATACTTGGGGCGAAGGTGGCTGACTTTTATTTTTACCTGATATTAAATGCTCTGGTGTTGGTAGACGATCATGGGAAGAGTTTGACGTATTGACTTGTCTAGCATGTCTGGATTGATCCGTATGACGGTCGCTATGCCTGATAGATTCATCGGTCTGATCTGTGGCTTTTCGTTTGCTGATTTCTTTCAGCTTCGATATTTTTGCTCCCATCGGCGGAACTACTGGTGCTTGGGGTGCTTCACGAGCTGGTATAGGACCTCGTTCTCGATCCGGGAGTCCTTGAGATTGGCGTGGCTGACTAGGTAGTCTGGGAAAGGAGCGATCGTGTGTTGGGTTGACGTTTTTGGAAGGAGAATTCGCGGTTGAGCCGTTGCTTTTTTGTAGCTTCAAATAGGGAAATTCAATCCCCTTCTGAGTCACTAAAGATCTCCGTCTCCAGATCTCTTGCCCCGGAGACGACCTCAGACTTGATATCGATCTCGGACTACCAAAACTTTTGCTTGGTGTTTTAGGAGATATCTCCCTCTGTGCATCCTTCTCGAGTATTGGTGGAGTTTTACGAAACTCGGATCCAGCATAACTGAGTGAATCTTTTGTAAAGTTACTATCCCTGGATAAACTGCGAGAAGGTATTGATTCGGAGTACCCTGAAGATGAGATGCTTGCAATTGAAGCCTTCTTGGATGCACTAGATGTACTTCCAACAGCTCGACGTGGAATGGTCATTGCTCTTGAGCCTTTTCTCTCTGGCAGAGAACTTTCTCTTTCTGGTAAAGAAGGTAAAGTTTTCGATATCATTGTTTGATTCGGATCTATCGAGTCTGTTGGAGCATTGGGAAGTGCCTTGGTATACCTCGAGTAGGGATCTTGATATAGTGAATTGATTGATGTGTTCATGTTGATTCTTAAGTATCTCTCAGGTCGCCTTTTCAATACCTGATAGGACTTTAATTATTCAAATATAAATCCGATAAACATTGCAACAGTAAGATAAATAAATGAAACCAGAAGCCAAAGATCCAAAATCCACAAATATTTGATTTCACTTTGATATTTTGATACGATATAAAACAAGGTCATCAGCCAGGATCCCCTGAAATTGTCAAACAACGGAATGATGAAATAAGAACCTCACAAGGGCATGTATGGACTAGATAACTTGCAATAAGTTCATGCATTTGTTTGACTAAACTCCTTACTGAATTTGTACTACATATGCATGGATATAGATATTGATGATGATGATGAAATTGAAACCGATGGGAAGCTCTAGAATGCAATTGATAAGAGAGAAAAGGATAGGAGAGAAAAGCCGGAAGTTGAATGAGGTCAATTATCAGTGGGAAAATCCATGGGAAAATCCTTTTCAATGTTATATCCTAAGAAAATGCCTGAGATGAGAGATGAGAGATGAGAGATGAGAGATGAGAGATGAGAGATGAGAGATGAGAGATGAGAGATGAGAGATGAGATACTTTTGAGATGGGATGAGATGATATAGTTCTGTAACAGCTTTCTTTTATGGCGCTCGGAGGGAGTTTGGTGATTGTTTTGATGTATGTTTGGGTAATAAATGGTAAAAGAGAGTTTATTCTTTCCTGTCTATTCTAGTGATAATGATGATGATGATGATGATGTTGATGTTGTCGTTGTTGTTTTTGTTGCTGCTGCTGCTGTTGTTGTCATTATTGTCATTGTTGTCATTGTTGTCGATGATGATAATAAATGACCGTAGATGAAAGCTAGATACGCCAAGGCGGGTTGATAGATTGATTAACCATATAGCTAAAGAAATAAGATCTTCCAGATCTCCAAGTTTCTCTTGACTTGGGAGAGATGGGAAAGTCACTGTATGACTGACTTCTGACTTGTAATGTTCAGGTTTTGACTTTTGACGTATGCATGTATTCCGTATATACATACCATCCATCATGTATTTGAAGATAGGATCCGGTACTCTTTTACGGTATTTGACTTTGACCGGTCTCACTTGATTGCGATAAAGATGACGATAACGATAACGATCACGATCACGATCACGATAACGATAGCGATAACGATAACGATAACGATAACGTACCTCGGCGTAATACCATAAATAAAACAGCACAACTATATAAGATTCATGGATACTATCTATATGGATACGGAGTATATGTATATCATTTGAACACAACAGTCATTTTATCTGATTTTATTGATAAAAAGACTTCAACGTCCCAAGGTCATATATACATATAATACATATATTATATATTGTATATATATATATACATCTATCTATCTATCTATCTATCTATCTATCTATCTATCGTTGCAATATATATCTATATAATGTATTTTTGAATTATTCAATCAGTTACTACCATCTATATTTTTACCAACAATTAATATACGCACCTCCTTATAGACTTACCGCAACTCTTTAATTATTTTCTTCTCCATAACTGCTGCAATGCTCTGTTGTACGTCCACCAGGTCTTATTTCTCGAGTAGGTGTCGGCGGTATCAATAATAAATAAACATCGCTAGTATTGTCAACATGTCAATATGTCAACATCTCAATATCAACATTGTTATACATTAACCATTTTACCTCTCTGCTAACACTACGAGTACCTACTTCCAATTACTTACACTCAAACCTTTCAATTCAATTCAATTCAATACACACAGAGAATTAAATCATGTCGACAATACCATCAAGAACGAGATCAATTCGTAAACCTTCAGAAAGAATAACGAACCTTAGTCGACCTGATAAATCATCTCTGGCTGCATCTCCTGAAAATACCGCATCTCCTAGCCGTTTACCTACCATTAAACCTCGAAGAACAACCGTATCAACTGGATCAGGGACTTCAACGTCTATAAGACCTCCGAGTGCAAGCTCAATTGCCACCACTAATGCTTCTGTGCGACCACCTTCCACCCGCGCAAATACAACTAAACTTCCAGCAACTGGACTTGCTCGAACAACCTCAGTTCGGAATACATCTGCTGCAACGTCTGAACCGGTGAAGGATCGTTCAAGACCACCCGTAACTCTTACGAATCGGCAAATCCGTACCTCATCAATCAGTGCTGCATCCGCAACACGACCAGGTCATTTACGTACAAAATCTTCATTGACCAATTTAAATAGCCCCTCCACTGTCCGCCCGCCAAGTCAAACGTCTCAAAGATCACGCCCACCAAGTCAATCATCACAAAGATCACAACCACAAGATGCCCCGGCGAGAACGCGGCCCCAGTCTCTGTATGCAGATTCATTAGTTCGCAAACCCGCGTTTTCTACTCTCCAACAACACTTTTCCCCTGCAAAAAATCTGGGTTCGAAGCCGCACCCTGCGGCATTTCTCGCTGCCCCGACACCTAGTAAACTACCTTCCAACATTGCAATAACTGCGGAAACAGCAAAACTTCAGAACGAGTTGCTACAATTACACATACTGCATCGGGATGCAGAGTTGGTTAATAGACAATGGAAAGCTAGTGCAAAGAAAAAGCTTGGTGCAAAGTTCCAAGCGGTCGTGAGAAGACATGACGAGTTAGTCAAATTGGAGGTGGAGGCGGCTGGAAGAATCAATGCCGCGGCTTTAAAAGAGTGGCAAGACATGGGAACTCCAGGATGGGGCCTAGAGGAGAGGATACAACTGCTTGATGAAGTACTTAATGAAGCTTGGAATCTGGGCGAGCCTGGTGGAAAATATGCGAGGTTAGTGAGGAAATTTGAGAAGTGGGTTATAAGATGTGAGGAGATATTAAGGGACAGAGAAGATGAAAACATGTTGGATGAGGACGAAGAAATTGTATTCATCGAGGAACTAGACATGGCCTGGAAAGATGAATGTTTGGTTTTGAACAGGAAACTTGAAGGATGGCGAGATGCCCTAGAAGACCTCGGGAGGTTAGAGCAGGTGTCTACAATGGCGAGTGTAGTGGGTGGAATTAGGGCCTTGATAGATGGGATGCTTTTAGAATTAGAGACTATGGCCCAAATGGAATCAGATGCAGTGGCATTAGAGCAGGAGTGGATCAAAAGCGTGAATGGGAGTTTGGAGGATGGTGGTGATACCCCTGTTGCAGGTGCTGTATGGAGATTTATGTAAAGTATCATAGATCAGGAACTACATCTTTCGAGGCTTTCCCAAGGGCCAATCATAATCGAAGTAAGGAGAAACCAGCTTTGACTCTGACTGATCACATACTTTTAGATGGAAAATTGAAGCGAATTCCAGAGATAAGAGCTTAGTTCGTGCTCAATATCATGCGACTGAGAAGGACCTTGGAGTGATTGATCAAAACCTCGTTGTTAATACCTCCCAGCTACTTGAGACTTTAGAATTGGTTTCACAGCGTCAAAACTGGATGATAGACATTGTTCCAATGAATTTTGATGCACCACACGTGCCTGATGCCTACTCTATGAGTGTATTGTCCGATTGTTCAATGTCATGGGTGATCTTTGCATCTAATCAGGCTCTTGGGGTTTAGAGCCCCCGTCGGGGATTATTTTGCAGTACTTCATTGTTCAATGAATACTTGACCTGTTTTTAAATGGTGTCATTGAGTCAAAATAACAACCGACCCATGCCTCTCGTAGTGGCCTGGCATCACCAATCAAAGAAAATATAAAGGAACGTTATTGCCACTTGGAAAAATTTATTTATTCTTATTCTCATGTATGGTATCTCACAAAAGCATATCAAGCGGCCATTCTGTATAATCCCAGCTATTCCGTTCCACCGGCACTCCAGTCTCTGCTACACACAGCCCAAAGTACCGTATATACTAACCAAAAACGCCGTTAAGCCTTAGCTATGCATAAATGATCATTGTCGAATGCTACTAGAGACTTCCTTTATCGTAAAACTGAAGAAATTAAATGCTACCAAGCCCGTGAAGGCCTTAAACCTGTATTGATCTCGAAATAAAGTTATTGACGATCAGTGCACTCCGCGTGAGACATGGGCGTAATTCATTCTATGGTTTGTCCTTGGCCTGTGTGAATGTCAAAGAGTAGGAGAAGAATTTTGGAAAACCCGTGACCAATCAAACTCGCTGGCTAGCAAAATCCAGGACTTCACAGTCATCTTCAAAGAAGCCTTCCTCGTCTTCGTTACCTGGGCTCGTGGCACCGGTAGGGCCAGCACCCTTACGCCGTCTTGTAGTAATCACGATTTGCTCCATATCCTCATGACTGCTGTCCGCAATTCTCATTACTCGCTCGATGGCAGAGGACGGAAGGGCCCGATGATAAGAAGAAGTTTCATAATCATCCTCTGTAAGTTGAGGTGGACCAACATCCAGTCTCAAGCTTCTTATAGGACCACCAAACGCCCAAGCGCCTTTTGGTGGTTTAGTCACAGCAGCATCAGATAAGCCGGTTCTGGAAGTGGATGGTGATGACGGTGTAGCCCTTTCATCAGAATAGACCTGGAGGCTGACACGGCGGTCGGTATGGAATGGCTGATATGGTGCATTTGATTCAATCTCTGCTTGAGGGATTGAACTCTCGGCCCCAGAGGGAGGTGATACTCGAGTTGTTACCTGTCTCGCTTTCCAATTTTCAACTGTATCTCTAGCCAATGCTCCAACACCATCGTCATGCGCTGGCCCTCGCACGATTTTGACATCGGGTAAAGATGGTATGTGGTACTCGACGTATTTGGCGCCCCTAGATGCTTTTTGTTTATCTGCTGGGCGATCCGCCCTTCTGCTTTTCACTGTATATATCCGGACGATGCCCCCACCAACAGCGAAGACAGAATCGCCACACCGCCCGTTGTAAAACCTGACGCAGTTTGGGTTGGGGATGGATCTGCTCTTGGGGAGGTGCAATTTCGTCCCACCCGACTTTCGCATTTCGTTCATCTTCCCAGTTGCAGCGCCCACAGAACGACTAATACCAGCAGCCAGTGCCTGTGTCCCCTGACCTGCTTGTGACTTTACACTCGCAGCGGTGATGCCGGGTATACCAACACTACTTCGGCGTTGGCGAGAACTTACTAGAGGTCGAGCTACGGTCCATAGCGACGAGACAGCGCTTGAAGCCACACCAACAGCAGATCGCGCGGCGTTATTGGCATCAAGGCTCGCCTGATCAGAGCCGCCAGAGTGAATACGTCGACGTGGTGGGGGCCAGGTAAAAGCGCTAGCTGGCAGATCGAGGATATGAACCGTTCCAGGCTCAGTAACCATTGCAGCACGCTCACCGTGTGGCGCCGTCCATACGACATCCACAATCCTTGCAATAGTCATGCGTGAGAACTGTGCAATTTGTCGAACATGTGGCCCATGTACGCCTCCGCCTTGAGAGCCCCCCTTTAGGAGAGACGACCTTGAATAATGCAATCGCATAAGATCCCAGACAAATTGAACATCCCCCTTACTACTCGCCGTGAACAAAGCGAGACCGCTAGGCGCAAGCGAAAGAAAACTACATCCGTGTGGCACAGGGAAAGTAGCTAGGGGGTGAATCGACGATCCCGAGGTTTGTTGCATCAGCGAGTCTAGATCCAAAATTGATATCAGTCCAGGATCCTTGCTCGTAGTGCTAGCTTGGTTATTGAGACCATGAGTAGGAGGAAACTGAGGAGAAATGTTTTGTGGAGCCGAATATGCACTCCCCCCATTTGTTTGCTGGGGTGAAGTGGATTTGTTCCAGTAACTGTTCCAGTACTGAGCACCTTGTTTCCCAACGTATCCTGAAATCTCAACGATGCCCTGAGTTGCAGCCTGAAGAACTTGCTTCAGCATCCCTTCACCACCAGGAGTATCCACAAGGCAGTTTACCGCCGGAAGATGAGGCGGAGCCTGTGAATTCAAACCAGGGATTCGCCCCGTCGCAAGGGCTTCTGGGACAATAGCGCGGATCGAGACTTGGGAAGTTGCCGCCGAGGGACAATATGCTAACCAACGTCCATTCAAAGATAGTATCGAGGCTTTGTATTGAGATCGTGGACTGGCTTCAGGTTGACGCCCACCTTCAGCAGGATTGGCAAAAACTGCTGGATCCACCGAGAGACCATGTTGAACGGTTGTCCATACCTTTCCAATACACTTTATGTCGATTCCTGACACACTGTTTTCCCGCTGTCGAAATATCCAGGTTTCACCAGTGATACCCGAGGCCACGACAACATTACCCCTGTCCGCTCGGATTGTGAAAGAACCAACAGGAGCTGGTGGTGTGAACAATGGACTTGATGGAGGTATTGATAAGTGCGTTTTCGGAGTGGACAATAAAGTAGCTACATGTTTCTTTGTACTCAACGAGTATACTTCAACTGTTGTTTGATAAAGTTCCATCAACTCATCATCGACGTCGCTATCGACAGAGTGGGCAGGTAGTCTTGGGGAACCTTGGCCATCTTCATTGATAGATGTTGGTGGATTTTCAGCAGGCATAGTATCTTCGGCACTGGATCTGTCACTTATTGCTCGAACGGGACCGTGAATAACGACAGAGATCAAAGGATATTGGAAGGAATGTTCAGATGGAGCAGCCCACGGAAGTATTTTGGCGTTGTACACTCCACCTCTCAAATCATCCAAAGTGACTATCTTATTTAGACCTCTCTTGGTAACATTGTGAATCCTTAGCCCGCCCTCAAATCCAGTAACGATGACGCTGTTAGGGGGTTTGTTTGTATCTTGAGCTGGATAACTATCGAACCCACAATAAAAGCCTCTCTCACCAGGCACTAAACCCGGAATTCTTGGCGGTAACATGAGATTGGCATCGGGTGCTCCATGGAAGTGGGCTTGAGGTTGGTGTGGTAGTGGTGGATAAGGACTATATCGTGACGCTGGTGAGTGCTGTGAATACATCGAGGTATGTCGAGCTGCATAGGGTAAAGCAGAATGGTAATCGTCAGGACTGAATGAAAGGTTTCCATCAAGTTGATAGCTTAAAGGTCTCCTACGACTTATTGTATTAATGGGCGGAGAAGATGAGGGAATGCGACCATCGGCAGACCCCCTTTGTTCTTTCGCAGAATAGCCATAGTTCGTGATTTTATCTTCATACGAGGATGGTAATGTAGGAGGAGATTCACCGAGACTTATCAAGTTGTTTGGAGAACTGGAAAGTGCCGACATATTCTTTGCCCATTCATTTGTATTATGCGTTACCGAAGAGCCTTGAGAAGTTGATGATAGCGCGTCCAACATAGGGGATGTCACGGAACTTTCATCTTGTGTAGAAACCACTGGCTTTGTCTCTGGAGATGGAGTCTGAGAGGTCATCACGGCGGATTTGTTCTTACTAGAAGAGTTGGCAGATTAACAACTACATATGCCAAGGAAGTTGGTCATAAAGTCGAGCAACTCACGATGATTTCGCTGCATTACTCCTGGTCACCGCGGCCACAACTCCTCCAGAGCCGCTGCCATCCCTCGCCGTCCCATTCTTCTTGTTGTTCTTGGTAGGAATCTGTACTCCAGGTGAAGGGCCTTTCTGTCCCACTTTGGTAGACTGTGATATTCCGCTTGAAGTATGGTCAATTTCGTTATCAAATGAGGTGGGCATTCAAATGGTTATAAAGTCCTATGATAAAGACTTGTGAGATTCTGCAGATATTCCAGTGCTTGCTATTTAGGATTCGGTTGTTGTGAAAGTTGAGTGTATAATGAGGGCGCGAGATGTTTTGAAATGGCCGACACGTTAATACGATTAATTCCCTCGGGGGTTTCCTGAACAATCAGAATTCAGGAGAACACTCGGGAAATCTCAGGCAAAAGAATGTGAATCAAAGTATCATGAATCGATTTGTTTATGTATAGGAAAGGCTGGAGGGAATGAGAAAAAGGTAAGTAAGTGGTATTTAAAAACGTATAAAATATAGTGTATTGTATTGTGTTGTATTGTGTTGTATTAGTATTCTCAAAGTTGTAGTTGTAGTTGTAGTTGTTGTTGTAGTTGTTGCTTACTCTTTCTTTGTAGAAGAGCTCCTGAGTCTAAAGCCGGTGGTGGTGGTAGTGGTAGTAGTGGTAGTAGTAGTAGTAGTGGTAGTAGTGGTAGTAGTGGTAGTAGTAGTAGTGTATGTTTGCGGTATTAAGCGTATCATAGAGGGGCAATGCCAAGAGTGGGGGAGATCATGAGCATGCGTGACTGATATTGATTTACCAACCCGTCATTTGGTTTAATTATGGTTCCCGAGGTCAGATATAATATGTGTGTATATATGGATAGGTATAGAAATATATATGGAAATGTATATGTATATATGTATATATGTACATATGTATATGTATGTGTAAATACGTATGTGTAAATATATATATATATATACAAATGTGTTGGAGATTAGGTATCCATACACTTGAAAGTTTCTTAATACTTATATCTCTAATGGATGAAATGAGGTATATAGAATGAGATATGACTGTATGTATCCAATAGGTCTGGTCCAGTATATATGGAGTGGCGGAAGTATGTATGAAGGTATGTATATATATATATATACATATATATATATATCATTCATGCATTCATTCTTATAAACTCCCACCTACCAAGTAGTAACAACATACCTGGATACTTATTAGTAGATGTGATCATCCATCCTCAATCCTCATTACTTCCAACATCCATACATTTACCTTTTGGTTTGTCCATACCAGGTACCTAGATAGGTAGGTCTTTCATTCTTATCATCTTTTGTGCTAATATCAAGCCAACCAATCAACATAGTCTAAATATATAGATCAACTTTATGTTATATATCGCTACTATGGAGTAGACCGCAAGATGCTCTGCATCTGGTTCTACCTGTTCTTCTATATAGCTAGTAAGTAGACAAGGTTCTACCATAGACCTACTCTAGATAAGCATTCAAATAAGTCATGTGGAATTACTTGGTATATAGATATATACAGCTTAGCCTCTATAGAATATAGGTATTTGTTGTATGGATGATTCACTATACTGACTTTTGTTCACCTGCAAAACCTCATACCAAGCATGTCCAAGACAATCGAGGTACTTCCAAGTTATAAGCATCGGTATGTATGAGTGCCCTGACTTCTTTACAGGTATCTGGATTGGCGATAGCGTGCGAAAAACAGGGCAATCAAAAGGTACACCCCATGGCGGATCACTCATGATCAAGAGATTGCTTCCTCGATTGCTAAGTAATAATGGAATTTCATCACATGCAAGTACAGAAAACTCATCATTGTTTGGGTAGAAAGGGTTCAATGAACACAAATCCAACATTGAACCATCCGGATTGGCTTGTGACAACATAAGATTCTGATTTCTCAATTGGGACCGTCACCAAGACCATACACAAGCCGAGAAATGATATCTAAATATCGTGGGCATTTTACACGTACAAAAGTTCCTTGAAAATGCCCAAGAGATCATGCCCATCCTTTCCACAATTTGCGCCGGACTTTCCACAGGCTCCCACTGACTACCAAGCGACATTCAATGAGTTTGATTACACGTGAGGACAATATTCTTCTGTCGCGAGACTAACTCCATTAACCAAATTCGCCAGAGTATGATCCATTTACGCCTTCTTCTTCAAAGCCGCCTTCGCTTTAGCAGCCTTCTTTCTGTTGCTTCTGATCATGACTACACTCAAAAAGGATCCCACTACAGCCGATGCCAATAGGATAAGGATGACAGGTATTCTAATCGCCCAGACTCGAGGAGGGAATACATTTTGGAGAGGATGATCCGAGTCAACGAATGGCTGGTTCCCAAGAATTAGTGTCGAAAGATTTCTGTTGAGGGGATTGGGGGAATTGACAAGACGGAAAATATGCGTACCATAAGAAGAGTCCAGATAGTGTAGTAGAGGAAGACGACCGAAGCAGCGACGAGCATCGCAAGGCCAACGAGTTGATCGAGCTGAGAAGGTTTGTCAGTACAATACAGCAGCATAAGTCGCGTTGCGCGGCGAAAAAAATCCATCTCCATGACAAGGACAGATCAACAACATGGCTTACCATTGTTGCAATAGACGTTTAAAGGAGTGTGATAGAAACAAATCCGACTATCGGAAGCTTAGAAATTATGAGATGGTTATTAGGTTGGTTGTGGAGGAAGTTTCAATTTAATATTTCCAATTCCAATTCCAATGCCAATGCCAATGCCATGTCCATATCCGTCAGCCGCCAGCCGCCAGTCAATCTGGTCTTTCGTAATCCAAGTTACTGTACTGTACTTCGTACTCCGTAATAAAATAAACAGGGGGGTTCATATTGGGCCTAAGGTCGACCTCCAGCTCCCGAGGTCTCCCTCACTTTTGTACCTAAACTTTATTTTTGCTTAGCGCGATTTCTATTTCTGCGTCTAAATGTATTTTAACTTAACTTTACCTTGGAGGGAACTTTTACCATCAATAATATAATTTTCGTTTTACTTGTTACCTTCATACCATACAAAATCCAACCAACCATTTACATACTTACACTTTTCTACTGGAAGTGGAAGGTTTTGGTACTGATATCTCCATATTCCAAATGTACTAGGTGTACAAAGCTGTCATCCTACTACCTATTGCGAAGACTCCATCGCTATCGACAAGTTTTTGAAGTGTAGCTTTCATACGGTCGCGATATCGCGGAGCTTCATTATAATATCATTGGCATTGGCATTGGTATTGGTATTGGTATTGGCATTGGTATTGGCATTGACCACACATTCCATATGTCGCAACACGACTCAAATACGATGGCTACTTCTATTGTTTCTGAAGATAAGATCATGGAGGAGAGATCTACCAATCGCGTGCCTACTTCTCCACGGCGCCGTTCGTCGAACACTGGAAAACAATCAGACCGCGAATATCGAAGCAGAGAAACGGCTGTAGTCAAGGAAAGATCCGAGGAAGAAAAACAAGCTGCCGCCAAAGCCGAATATGAGAAACTTCTTACGATGCGATCTGGTGGTACCTATATTCCACCTGCACGCCTGCGAGCCCTACAATCTCAGATCACAGATAAAACTAGCAAGGAATATCAGCGAATGGCATGGGAAGCTCTGAAGAAGTCTATAAATGGCTTAATCAACAAGGTCAATGTCTCAAATATTAAACATATTGTGCCAGAGTTATTTGGGGAGAATTTGATCAGAGGTCGAGGCCTATTCTGTAGGAGCATCATGAAGGCCCAGGCAGCCAGTTTACCATTCACGCCAATATATGCTGCAATGGCCGCGATTGTCAACACAAAGCTTCCACAGGTTGGAGAGCTTCTTTTGAAGCGTCTTGTCGTACAATTTAAGAAAGGATTCAAAAGAAACGATAAGGCTGTGTGCCTTTCTGCTACCACATTCATCGCCCATCTTTGTAACCAACAGGTAGCAAACGAGATGGTTGCAGCCCAAATTTTGTTGCTACTTCTCAACAAACCGACGGACGATAGTGTCGAAATTGCGGTTGGATTAACGCGTGAGGTCGGCCAACATCTGGAAGAGATGAGTGGGCCTATTGCCCTAGCGGTGTTCGATCAGTTTAGAAACATTTTGAATGAGGCAGATATCGACAAACGGGTGCAATATATGATTGAAGTTCTCTTTCAAGTTCGAAAGGACAAATATAAGGATAATCCTGCAATTAAAGAAGAGTTAGATCTCGTGGAGGAGGAAGATCAGATCACACACCGCACGGCTTTGGATGATGAGATTGACGTCCAGGATGGACTTAACATTTTCAAGTTCGATCCCGAATGGGAACAAAATGAAGAGTTATACAAACGGCTTAAAGCCGAAATCCTTGGGGAGGGAAGTGATGATGAAGACGATGAAGATGAAGAAGATGATAGCGAAGATGACGAGGAGAAAAAGGAGGAAAAGGCTTTGGAAATCAAGGATCAGAGCAATACTGATTTAGTCAACTTACGACGAACTATATACTTGACTATCATGTCTAGTATCGACCCTGAAGAATGTTGTCACAAGCTGATGAAAGTCACACTACCACCTGGACAAGAGCCAGAACTCCCTTCCATGGTTATTGAATGTTGTTCTCAGGAGAGAACTTACTCGAAGTTTTATGGCCTCATTGGGGAGAGATTTGCGAAGATAAATCGTCTCTGGACCGATCTTTTTGAGCAATCATTTGCAAAGTATTATGATACCATCCATCGTTATGAAACGAACAGATTACGAAATATTGCGAGATTTTTCGGCCATCTTCTTAGCTCTGACGCTATCGGCTGGCATGTTTTGTCTATTGTACATCTTAACGAAGAAGAGACAACATCAAGTAGTCGTATTTTTATCAAGATTCTTTTCCAAGATTTGTCGGAAGCAATGGGAATGGCAAAATTGCAAGCTCGCCTGAAGGATGATATTCTACGGCCTTATTTTGAAGGATTATTTCCCAACGATAACCCTCGCAACACAAGGTTTTCCATCAACTACTTTACAAGTATCGGAATGGGCGCTATTACGGAAGAGATGCGCGAGTATCTACAGAACATGCCCAAACCAGCACCACCCACGTTACCGGCGGCTGCTGACGATGCTGCATCTGACTCTGAAAGCTCGGTTTCTAGTTATTCATCTTATACCGGCTCGTCGTATTCACGATCTCGCTCTCCATCTCGAACTCGTGGTATTGATAGAAGACGTTCAGTTTCCAGGACACCACCACGAATTAGCAAAGGAAAGGGGGTTAGAAGAGGAAGGAGCTTGACGAGATCACTTTCTAGGTCAATCACACCACCCCGTCAAGGTGGAAGGCGAACTTCACTTTCCGTGACACCTCCACGCCGAGGACGCAGAGACTCAAGTCTTTCCAGATCGGGATCCAGATCTCGCTCACCATATTCTCAACGAACAAGGCGCCGAGATAGCTTCTCGGAAACTCCACCGAGGAGGAACAGATCCTTGAGCGAATCAAGATCGCCTCCCAGAAGGGAGACAGCGAGGAGAAACACATCTTCAATCAGCCCAGCCCCTCGAAAACGCCAAAGTACAAGCATTTCAAGATCCCCCTCACCTCAAAGACCTGCCACGAGAGACAGCCTATCCAGATCACCGCCGCCAAGAGCATCTCGGCGGGGCAATGACTATTCGAGGTCCCCATCCCTAACGCGGAACACACGCAAAATCAGCAGATCCATTTCTCCACCATCTAAACGGAGACGCGACTATACTATTTCTAGATCTCCACCACCAAAACGAGGGCGGAGATATGATTAGATGACCCAAAAGAAAACAAGGAAACTAGGAATGTAATTATAATATCGGCGTTAGAATCACACAATTTGAGCAAGGGTGACTTTACCCAAGGTCGAGAAAATATCAATTTGCATTCGTCTCAATGAAGTATTCCGTTCTCACACTTTTATCACGTGAAAACATGTTTCCGCCACACGATACTTGTTAAACTTGCTAGGTCAGACATTTTGGAAGGCAGTTCTATTGATACTCATTTTATTCAGTGTTTGAAATCTTTCTCCGAAGACAGTGATATATACCTCGTTTTTCTCTTGGTCCCAAATGGTCTAGCTTTATATGAAATTGGCTGACCACTGACCGCTGACCCAGGCGATGATCTATTGGTCTATAAGGTATATCATGTGATTCCTTGACTGTTTTGAGTTGGCATATGGTATATTGTACCCATAGAAGAATACAAGAAGCACCCGTAATATCTCTCCGTTTAGCTGGGTAGGATAAGTATAGTTGCGACCTCGAGTATGATCTTAGCTGCAATGTAATGATATGCCTTAGGATCCTTTCAAAACATGGCACTGATGCAACGATTTCAATGGCTGATCGAGTAATCCCTCTCGCCGAAGAAGCTTACACGCTATTCATTGCTGTCAGTATTGAAAGCCAAAATCAAAAGATATACCAGGCCTTTTACTACGTGTATTACCGCAAAATATCTTGAAAGCTATCGAGTTCTACGGGAATCAGCAATCTGACTTTATTTATCAACTGGATTTTGCTCCCGCCCAAGCAGCTTCAGACTCCATGCCATGATTTCTCATGAAGCTGCTAAAGATATTCATTTACTATATCCACTGTTTGTAACTTTGTAATAATCGGAGTTGATTTCATCCGAATTGCGTTTCGGCACTACCAGTAAGCCCGTATGACAACTCCACCGCTCGCGTCAGCTGTTGAAGTTGAACTCTCGATTCATATGCTTATCATTGATTACCCAAAGGAAGAACGATATCACAGACACACCAAGCTTCGAGCCATTTTGGAAGGTATTCATTGGTTGTGTGAACGGGGGTGAATATAAACCCGGGGTAAAAAGTTCATCCCTTTGCATTCTTGAGGTCGGCAATGTGAAGTTCTCCAACGTCTTTGGTTTCTTGGTACGAAACAAGCATTGTACGGACTGAGCCGGTCACACGATGGCATTCCGAACCCCGAGTGTATGATTGTCAGTGGGTAGATGATCTAGTGATCCATTCAAAGGTGCAATTTGAGGATGATGTCAAATGAACTGGGGATATTGTCTCTTATTCTTAATTAGGCCCTTATCATGCAAACATGTACTGAATACCCCTTTCCCACTGGCGACAAGGGCTTGGGGAAGTACGATTTTATCTTCTTGAACATTATCCCAACAAGGATATATTCCATACAAGTACAAGCAAGGTTTAGAATTAACTCAACCGGGGTACTTTAGTCAAGGCGTGGAAGGGTGGAGATATTCAACCTGAGTAAGCAAGGTCTTGCATGTGTAAGCGTTTTTATTCTGTACTACAGTATCACCATTCCCAACCACCACAAAAAAATGATCACCACCACCAACCATTACACCAACACCATACCATACCATACCATACCATACCATACCACATCACTCCACACAGCATTATATCAAATCACATCATATCATCAAGAAAATACCAACTACCAAGGAACTAGTGTGATGACCAATAAAGAGCATTTGATTCGAAACCAACAATTCTCGTTTTGTTCTTGATTTGGCTGTTGTTGGACCATCTAATTGCCTTAACTGTTCAATGCCTAATGTACCCGCAATGTGCTGGATCAAGACTTCAGGCAGGAGACTGTTATACCAGATGCTGTACCACTGCCGCATGTGAATCAAATTGACCCTGGTCAAATTACTCACTCACTCCCACTCTACTTTTTCCGTACGAAAAAAAAGAGCCCGTCAGCCACGGAATATAAACCGTTCGATGGATCAACTGATTTCCAACATCTCCATTGGTGCATTGGCAGCTTCAACCTTTTCGATGCAGCCCCGATTCCCGTCCATTCGGAAAATCGATACAAGGAATATGAAACCATCCAAGGATATAGTATAGAATTTATAACCAGAATTTATTTTGCCTCTTCCGTTTGCATTGCCTCACATTGTTAACAAATCATCATCAACGTTGTCGACTGGAATACCTTGCCGAGTGTATTGTAATATTGAGCAAAGATCCTCAGCGCGTCAGCATAGTTTGTAAGGCCAACACTGCCTTACTTACCCCCTGCAAACCCACTTTCCCTTGTGAATCTATAATACTGTATTACTACGAGGAATCCTTTCATATTCTATGGAGAAACATATGTAATAGAGCTTAGAATGCATGGTGCACAGTGCACAACGTCCTTCATCCAATTGTCCCAAACCATGGCCGTATCTCTTTAAAGAAATTTGTCATTTGACTATTACCTTTTCTTATTTTCTCCATTGTATAGTACATATTTCAGATGGTTTGCAGAAAATACCTAGATCACAGGGCTGTCTGCTGCATACGCCTGAATCTATCACGTTCCTTACCTCTTACCCCGAGGAAAGCATGTAAGCAGTGGCCTCTTATCATGTTTGCCCTCAATTTCTCAAAGTATTTCAGGAGTACTAATGACTCCTGCGATACAGATTATATCGATAGAATTCAATTTCCATGCGCAACAGCTCGTTTGAATTCGAATTTAGCCAAGTCTTTGCTTGAGACTAGAAGGACGGATGGATGGGCCATTGTTTACAGTCCTAGTAAAACAGTGGCATTGGCAGTGTGGTAATGGACGCTCGATTAAGAGAGTCCCCCAAATCTTATCGATCAGGCATTAAACGTCCTTGGGAAGACGATACGAAACCACCAGCGCAGCAAAATGGAGGTTGCGAGGGCTGGCATGGCGGAACGTTACCACGAATTGAAGCGGGATCATTTTCGCAGAATCCAGTATCCAGAAATCCAAAAGACTGGGCAACACAAAGCAGCCAATACACTCAGAATGATGGAGGTTCGGTCGCCAAGAGGGTGCATTATGAGGGGAATGATCATAATGCAATGTCGAGGGCGGATCTAGACGCACCTGGGGAAATGCCCCCATCTCAGATATACTGTAGGTGTTCAGGACAGCCTAGAAAGAAACGCCACGTTTGATCACTAACTCAGCTCCTGCTATCTAGATACAAATAGATATGATCATAAACGAAGTACCCAGAGTGCTTCTACTTTTGGTCAAATTCCTCGGGTGACCGCAAGTGGTCGGGTTAATTCCCCTCAAGATTTTTCTGGTCTATGTCGTCAATGCAGGCGGCAGACGACATTTGATCAGGAAGAGGAATCTCTACCAGAATGCTGCGAGCACTGCCAAAAGAACCCTGAGCTTGCCCTTGTTACGCAGGCTTGCAGCATTGGGCTTACTCAGCTAGCGGAGACGCTCCGTTCGGGTATAGATTCCGAGAAGCGTGGTATCAACCCAGTGAGTATGAACAGAATGCCTTTTTCTTCTTCAAAGGATCCATTATTTCGATTGTTATACGTAATGTTGCGAATCATGCTTACAGATACCAGGCCCACTCACAGCTGCGACTTCTTCCTTCTGGAGACCCACCTCCAATTATTGATTTCGGGCTAAAGCAAACGCTTCACTGGATACTTTCCAAGATCAATAAGGTTAACGAGTTGGCCGATAAGTTTGTCCAACAAGTCCCCTCTGGCGTTCAAAAGCCACACCCCAATAAGGATGTTCTCGGTGCGATCAACGGTGTGACCGGAGGTGGTCCTTTGGGCAATATGAAGCGACGTATTGATGATGATCACGAGAGAACTATGCTCAATAACCTTGACACCCCTGATTCTATAATGCACCAAAGACGGAGGTCTCTAGCTATATCAGCTAGTGAAGAACTTCAGCCTACAAGAACATACTCACCTCATCAAAATTCCCCCTTGTCCGTGGACAACACAAGCCAGAGGCTCTCGAGTATGATTCCTCCACCTGCCCCAAATCGACAGTTGCCGTCTCCACCTGGACGAGCCTTCCCCTCTCCGAAGTCGGTCAATCTTTCATCTCCTTCAGGGCCGGCATCATATGGTGGTCCGCTGGGCGGACCACCTCACTCGTCGAACCTTCATGCGTCTAGTAATATCTTACCTCCCATAGCAGGCGCTAAATCATCAGATAGCGCATTGCAGGCCCATACAGCAGCGCTTCAACATGAGATATCCATACAGAAGATTGCATTCTCATCTTTGCAGGGCGAGCACGATAAACTCCTTGCGGCTTTCTCGCGCTCTCAAAGTCGAGCAAGCGCCCTCGAAAAAAAGCACCAGGTTTCCGATACCGAAATTTTCAGCCTCACTGAGGAGAAGGCGCGATTACATGCTCAAGTCCTTGAATTGGAGGGAGACGTCGAGGATCTTGCAAAAAGTAGAGATTCCTATCGGCAGGCAGCGGTACAAGAAGGGGCACAGTACGTCGAGATTGTCAAGATGGCTAGTCAGTTGGAAGAAAAGACGGGAGAAGAAAGAAAGAAGTGGAATAAATTGAAACTTGAGATGGAGCAAAGGATCGAAGAGTTAAGCGCTGGGATGAAGGCTAATACACAAGACTCTAGCAACATCCCGTTCATTCCTGAAGGGCTCGAAAGAGACATAGCTTCGACTAGTGGGGACCAAAATAATGAAGGATCAGTTGGTACCAGAATGATAGAACCGACGGATGACGCACAACTCGGTGTACAAGACGATCTTCTCAAAGCAGAGATTGAGCGATTGCGAAAGCGCTGCGAAGAAATGGATGCCGCACTGAGAGCGGTAAAGCAAGAAAGTCGATCAATGAAAAGCATTGTGGAAGCATTAAGTCGGGTTGGAAAGAATATTGTACAGAAAGTTGAGAGTGTCTCTCTAAGTCCCGAAATGCATCCCGAACCACAACCAGATCCACGATCTGAGTCAGACAATGACCAGGCAATACTCAAAGGATAAAGATTCTCACGCAATATACGATACGATATGCTCGTCGATGATATTCGAGTCCTCACTACTCAAACAAGCCATTCTTTAATAGCATTCGGCCATTGCAAGAGTGGAGAAGATTTCTCGCAAAAATGTGGTTGCATGGCGTTATGAAAGTGTACATGAAGAAAATATAGGCGATGGGGCGCATTTTTACAAGACGTAAGAAGAAAGTTTTCAAAGACTATTAGATATATGTATATGTATATGTATATGTATATGTATATGTATATGTATATGTATATGTATATATTAAATAGTAAAAAATAGGTGATATTTGGCACAGGTTACCTCCACTATGTTTTCTCTACTGAGGTCATTCGTACAATTAAATCAATACAGGTGTGAATGAAGTAGTCAATGTATGAATATATAATCCAATGGTGTCTCTTTATAAATAAAGATTATAAATACTTGATTGGTCAATTATTTCCTATTAATAATAAATTAAATACCCCTTTGGCTGATGGCCAATTAGATTGTCAAAGATCTGTTTCCCGTGACAATTCTCCTACAAATCTGTAACTTCATAAATCTTCATCGACCGTTTTCCCCTTGGACAACAATCATAGAGCCTCAAAAGGTAAAACGTGGGCTCATAGTAACATCATGTCAAGGATTTGAAACACTTGTGAATCGTCTCATATATTTAGGTCTTTTTTCTTGAGTGAGTGAGTGAGTGTCTTCCCAACATTGGTTTTTGAATCTCTTTTATTTTCTCATTCTCTCTGTGTCTCTTTGTCTCTCTGTCTCTCTGTCTCTCTGTCTCTCTATTTCTCCGTCTCTCTGTCTCCCTGTCTCTCGCACTCTCTCGCATTCACTCTCCTCGTCTTGTCTTCTGTATCGTCAAAAGTGCCATTGAAAAGTGCGCTACTACTACTACTACTACTACTACTACTTACCATCTGTTGATCGGATTGAAATTTACATTCTTTAAATTGATTAACACGTTGGTCGCCTATACTTTGAGATACGATAGTAGCCAGTCGAGTCCATAAATATCGCTCTTTCGAAGATTGCATTATTTACAACTTGTTACAACCTCATACTTGATCATCTTTATTTTTTCGAAATCTCTCTCTTTTCAACACAGCAAACGAAAATGGGACAAGCATTCTCGGGGCCCAATGCCTTCAAATGGTTGGGATTCACACCTAAGGCCACGGCTGTCCTGCAAGCAAACCCATTCCTTTTCGTCCAGTTGATTCTAGTGTTGGTTGGATTACAGGTCCTGGGTGGCCTCGCCTGGTGGATTCATTATGAGACAAATAAACCATATGCGAAGCCGAAAGTTAAGAAGGATGCGAAGAAGTAAAGAGAGTGAGGTTTTGGCGGCGCGATGCGGGTTGCAGGCACATGTGAATAGGAACGTACGGATAAGAATTTTGAGATTGGAGGTGTGTGTATACTGGGAGATGTGATGATATTCGGAGCAATGTGCTGGGCACTGGATGGATATGATATATGGGCTGACGAATAATATGTGAGGTGGTTTTTGGATTCGTTTGAATCAAGAGGCTTTGGGTATTGGCAACTGGAGCATAACATGTCAATGTTTGGCTATGAGTGGCCAGAGGTTAAAGTGAAATGGTTATCCTAAAGGTGTTTGTTTGCTCATATCTATCTTTAGGGGTTTTTTTCGGCTTACTATATCTTATTTTCAACTCTCTTCACTACCTTCTACAAAATGTGATTCAAACCAAAGAGCCACCTCTTATTTTTGACATTGGAATGTTTCATCATTAACACTTGTTCCATGCTTGCATCCTCGCATAGTACTTCCAATCTACATTAAGTGATGGTACAGGGACGTAGTCAACTGTATTGAGGCTACCATTAAACAGATCATTCACCTTGATTGGCTATGGACTGTACTACTGACTGACTTTCTTGATGCGAGAGTGAAAGAATGAATCATGGTCATTGAATAGAGTCATGAGAGATTTTAGTAGTATCTCAACTTTTATCTCTCGCGAACAATCATTCATTGTTAGGGATTTGGTGAGCAAATACTCATACTTTAACTCAAAACTTTAGTGAATAGTCATTTACTTTCCATCATCGAGTAAAGTATATTTAATAAGTTCCCCAGAAATTTCAGGTGCTATAGCTAGCTAGCTAGGTCATTAGACGTCCCTACTCATTAGACATACGCCCACGTTTTGAATGCAAACATAGATGATATGCATACTCCTGAAATCGTCGTGTATCCTGATGTAGAGAACAAGTATATGGTATCAAAGCCGAAGCATATTGCTGCATTATTGACATGCTGTAGATCGAACTTCATAGTCGGCCAAATCACGCAAGCAACATCGGCACGCAGGGAGGAACTCAAACTTCTATTGGCCAAGACTACTCAATTTGATAGAAAAACGCTGAACAAACACAAAAACTTATCGCTCTCTTCATCTCCAATACCAACCAATAAGAATTCAGCATCAAACATAATACCTAAAACGACAGTCTCCGCATCATATCCACGGTATTCGTCGTACGCGGCAAACCCTTTCCCATACTCACAGCATGTGCCCAATTTGTTTCCCCTTTCAGCCATTTCCTCCCTAAATCTCTCTCTTTCATTTCTGCTGCTATGATCTTAATGGGCCGCTTGAATCGCTCCCTCGCCTCCATACGCCTAGTCCGTTCTTCATAAATTGGTTTCAGATCACGCTCCGCCGTTTCAACATCTTTCAACATATTCAGCCTCTGGCTCTTCAATAACTGCATTCTTTTGTATATTTTTTCTTGTCTCCGTCCCCAAACCGACGAGTCAACGTTCAAGGTTAGGTCGTTGTCAACTCTTGGCCTTGGCAGAAGCGGAACTAACAGATTATGCTGAAGTGTGAGTGCCTCGATCTCAGAGTGCAGAGTATGTAACTTTATCTCAAGCTTTTCTAATTCTAGATCCAAATCTTTTGTTGATTGAGGATTTTCGTGACATACCAACGGCGGTGAGTGAGGAGAAGAGATCACACCATATGGTTGAGCATAACATTCTTCGAGATGCGGCTGAGTGGAAGCATCGGCAGGAAATGTGCGGGAATAGTATCTCCTCGCTTTAGCTGATTTAAGAACTGCAAATATGGAGCTTTTTTCTGGAGGCTCCCAGGCTTCAGACTTAAAATTTTCACGCCTTCTTCGAGACATGATACTGCTATGAGCAGGTAGCAGTTCAAGTGTGAGGATATGATTGGCGATATTGCGATCACGTCCCCGACCGGGAAATCGTGGGCTTAAATGGGGATGATAGGTGATGACAGTAGAGCCTGTAGGTGATTTGCTAGTTGATGATACATTTCTGAAGGGCTCGTCTGGAGGGGAGAGACCAACAGACCTTATAGCCACAGACATAGACGCGAATGGCAAGGCGATATCTCTGGAACCCCCTAAATACTCAATCTGTGCTGGATATGGGGGTGGGGGTGGTGATGGAAGCCGGATCGTGTCGACGTCCATGGGTTGGCTAGGCCCTGCCGACTCTCGACTTGGTGAACCTCGTCTGAGGACTGACACATCAAATTCGTGCTTTTTAACCATGATGATACGGTTCTCACGAGCGCCGATAGGTTATAATTGAGAGAAGAGACGGATGGTATAAGTTTAAGGCACTTAAGTACGGCCTTTCTAAAGGTGATAACGATGGTCGATGAAGTTTTATTTTGATGAATGATTTATGCTATTTTTTGTGAAAGAAATAGATAATCAATGATGATGGCGAGAGATGTGAAAACGCTGATTTCTCGACCAGTATTTGTAGAGATAGATGTAATGAAGTATTTGGAGTTAAGATAGTAAGATGATAAGATGATGATTGCAAGAAGGGCACTCGATGAGAATTTATACTCCACCATTGGCACCTGCCGAAAATCACTGACATGGTGAAGTCTTCTGTGATGGCAGGAGCACTATCAGATGCAGATATCATTGTCTTAGGAGGTTACGTGACCAGAATGTTTTTGTATTGTATGAGGCAGGGGTTGTTGAATGGTGTCCAGTCGGTGTTTCCAATAGTCAAGACGACAGTTCTAAAACTGAAGCTTTTCAATGCTCGACAAGCTGTTGAATATCGAAAATGGTTTATTCTTTGCATGGGATATATACAGATTCTGGCATTGTAAGATAACCCGTGGACAGTCCGGAATGTTGGAAACGCTAATTCAGTCAATGTACGGTGTGGCATCAATCGTATATATTACCAAGGAATAATTCCCAATATCCAAAACTTAAAAATATTTTGTGGAGGTCACAGTAAACCTTTCTATCCCTCTTCTTAATACTTGCTTGCCTTGGCCATTCATTTGAGGCAACAGATCTAAAACTCTGTAGGCCTATTGTGTATTATCATTTATTTACTTGCTGAAGTCTTCCTCTTCTCCCCTTTCATGGCCTTGGATGCTTTCTTCTCCACTTTGGGAAATACTGGCCCAATAGAGAATATGTTTGGCAAGAACTTCCCAACTCGAGCTTGGTATTGCTGATAATCTGGATATTTCTTGGAAGTGATGAGCTCAGTGAACCAAGTCGAAGCCTGGAAGAGGATCAAGTATGACATAGCACCGGCAAATGTCCAGTTGAATACTACTCTACTGGTCCAACAGCCCCACATGTATAGTAACACCCATATAGTTTGTTCAGCAGCGAAATTTGGATGCCTACTCAAGGACCAGAGACCGGAGGTAACGAAACCACGGTCGAGAGCTTCTTGGTCAAATCCTCCTTGTACTTTGGCGGTCTTCAAGTATTGTTGCTTGGCGGTTTGATAATCTGAGTTGGAATATATTAGCGATGCGCAACAAAAGATATCTATAATTGCATACTCCACTGTTGCCCATCTGCAAAATATTCAAGAACCACAAGAGTCACAAGGCCCCTGGAAAATACCAAATCTGCTGTTGTCCAGGGCGCTCCGTATCGGGCAGTTAAGAGCATGACATAGGACGGAGTCGCGATTAGGAACAGCAAAATGCTTTGTGCGAGCGAAATGAAAGCAATGTTGAAGATGAAAAAGAGGGTCGGGGGAATCTTTTCTCGTAGGACCTCCCTAAATCACAGTTAGCCCGGGCGTAAGTCTATGTCGGCAGGAACATGTACCATCTATAGTCTTCAGATCCAATGCTATATCCACCTTTCCTCCAGTAATTAAAAGTCAAACGTAACTGTTCATTTGTTACAATTAATCCAGTAGTTGGAGAATCAAGTTACATACACTCCATATTGTGCTAAAAGCAAGTATGTTGTCTAGTCGTCCCGTTGGCAGACCAGATAGATGTGCATAAATGGCAAAATGGGCATTATATATGGTAGGTAATATACTCCAGCATCTATCCACCTGGGAATAGTTCTTGTTGACTTCCGAAACCAATAGAAACACGGGTGTTAAGAACAATGAAAATGCGAAGGCGGAGATGAGGGGATTTGTAGCTAGATAGAGATTTTGAAGCTCAGTGGGATTTGAGTACGATTGAAGTACCTGCTGGGGTAAGTCGTACAACTGTGGCAAGTATGGCAAGACTGTCTTTGTAATGTTTGAGCAGTCTTCAATTGCTTTTATGACTGGTAGAGCCATATTTGCGAGGAAGTATCGTCTTTTTGTGGACGACTTGAAATTGTAGGTAGAGTGGTAGGTAGGTAGATAGCTTTAACTATTCTAGTATATTCCCAAATTCAAGAAAATTGTGTATTGATGGGACAATGAAGTGAGATTGATCATTGACCAGATATGAAGGGAGGTAAAGAGGTAAAGAGGTGAAGATGTGAAGATGTAAAGAGGTAGAGAGGTGAAGATATAGTTAGGATGATAAAGTAAAGCTTGGAGCTCTAAATGACATCGTTTTTTTATTTAGCGGGATACACACACAGGGATCTATCTATCTATACCTACCTCCATACCTGCATAAAAATGAGATATCGATGCAGTTGGAGGGGCAATCAACTGCATAAATACATAATTACATAATTACATAATTACATAATCATAAAATGATATAAATATAAATATATAAATAGGTAGGTAGATATATAAAGAATTGTTTTTTACAGGCAGAGAAAATATGTATACTTGGCTATACTTGGTATATATCTAAAATTTATTACCTGTTTCATCTACAGTTTGCCTACCTAGTACCCAATATCTATCTGTCTACCGACCTACCTACCGACCTACCTGCCTGCCTACCTGCCTACCTGCCTACCTACTTACCACTCACATACCCAGGTAAATTACAAGACAACGAGGCTATCTGTCTTGCCTTATTGGTAGGTAGGTATGATAATATCCTACCTGTTAATTGCAGATTAAGCTACATTATCATCTCTATATGATTCTTAACTTAATCAACCTTTTCATATAGAAGGTTCTTGATACTCTTGCAAAATCTCTCCAGTCTTTACTGCCCATCCGATAAGTATCCCTGACTATCTCGCAACAGATAAATTTCGAGGACCTGATTGAAAAACAATGTTTATGGATCCAGACGTTCATTTGTTTGCACGACAGACGGAGGTATAAGTCTACCATTCCCAAGCTCAAGGTCTTACAAGGCTGAAGAGTGAGAAATTTATTATCCGTAAACATCCAGTCAGGATGGCCCCGAAAATTCTTTGTGTAGCAGAGAAGCCTTCTATTGCAAAAGCTGTGGCTAATCATTTAGCAGGGGGCAATGTTCAATCTGTAAGTCACCCAGTCGAAGTTTGATACATTGGCTAATAATCAAGATAAGTCAAATACTGGTAACAAATATATCAAGAACTACTCGTTCACCTTCGATTTTGGTGGGCAATGGGGTAATTGTAATGCGGTGATGACTTCTGTGTTGGGCCATCTTACTACTCTTGATGTTGCCCCCTCTCACAAAAATTGGACCTCCCCTCCACCTGAAGACCTCTTTTTCGGTGCACAGGTTATCGAATCTGTCGTTGATGTACCTTCATCTTACCGTTGGTCTCGATATTCTTCACTGATACGTTTTTGCAGGATAAAACAAGCATCGCACAGAATATCAAGTCTCAAGCAAGAGGCGCCAAGGCCCTTTTCATATGGACTGATTGTGACCGTGAGGGGGAGCATATTGGCAGCGAAGTGAGAGCCCAGGCGCTAAAAGGTAATCCGCGGATTGAGATCAAAAGAGCAAGATTCAGTAATATTGAGCGAGCGTAAGTAAATCTGAATTATGGAAATTAAAACCTATGACTGACCATGGGCAGGCATGTTATTCAAGCGGCCAAGCGTCCAGTCAATCTAGATCAACGTCAAATAGATGCGGTAGCTGCACGTATAGAACTTGATCTAAGGATTGGCTTTGCCTTCACTCGCTTTCAAACGAACAACCTTCGAAAGTTAGGAGGGCCATTGGAAAAAGCTATAATGAGTTATGGTGATCAATCTTATTTCCCTAATCACGAGGCGTTTGCATACTAATAGCCTTGTAGGCTCTTGCCAGTTTCCCACGCTTGGTTTCGTTGTTGATCGGTATTTCAAAGTGCAGAACTTTGTACCTGAGCCATTCTGGAGTATTAAGGTAACGCATAGCCGGGAAAATATGAATGTTATATTTAACTGGAAGCGCAATCGTCTATTTGACCGAGCGATTGTCATAATAATATTTGAGCGCTGTCTTGCTGGAAAGATGGCAAAAGTCACCAAAGTGCAAGAAAAACCAACCAAAAAGTGGAAGCCGCTTCCTTTAACCACCGTTGAGTTACAGAAAGCAGCTAGTCGTCGGTTACACATGAACAGTCAGGTAGCTATGACTGCAGCAGAGAGCCTCTATACTAAAGGATTCATTAGTTATCCCAGAACAGAGACTGATCGCTTTGATAAGGGGATGAATCTGAGAGCTTTGGTGGAGAAGCAAGTCCAAGATAACCGTTGGGGGCACTTCGCTCAAAATCTCGTAAATGGAGGCTTTCACTGGCCTCGGGAGGGCCGAAATGATGATAAGGCACACCCGCCAATTCACCCTGTAACATACACTGCACCAACTGCTTTGAGTGCGGCAGAGGCCCAGGTTTATGAATTTGTTGTTAGGAGATTCCTAGCCTGTTGCTCAGAGGATGCAAAAGGGCAGGCAACCGACGTGGAGCTTGAGTATGGAGACGAAATATTTCATACGCACGGATTAGTCGTTCTAGAGAAAAACTACCTGGATGTCTATGTCTACGAGCGATGGACTAGTAGTACGCCATTGCCAAAATTCACGCTTGGGGAGAGATTTGAACCCGATGAGGCTATGATTACGGAGGGGAAGACGACAGCCCCAGGGTATTTAACAGAGCCTGATCTCATTGCTCTAATGGATGCAAACGGAATCGGTACAGACGCAACCATGGCTGAGCATATTGCTAAAATCAAAGAGCGTGAATACGTATTCACCAGGCCAAAGGCAGGTGAAGCCGCCGCCGGCAACAATGATGACAATACGCCAGCTGCAGGGAGAGGAGGTCGTGGTAGAAGTCGTGAGAGGGGCGATAGGGGAGGTGCTGCTGCGGATGCAGCAGGTAGAGCTGGAGGTGGAGTTGAAGAGTTTATTCCTACCACACTTGGAGTAGCCTTGGTGGAAGGCTACGATAACATGGAGTTTGAAGTTAGTCTCAGCAAGCCGTTCCTGCGAAAACAAATGGAGCTTAAGATGAAAGCAATATGTGAAGGGCAAAAGACACGAGGTGCTGTTGTGAGAGAAAGTCTGACACAATATCATCGCGTATTCCTGGACTCCAAAGAGAGGGTAGATGTCTTGAAAGCAGTAAGTGACATCATTGACTCCATTCCCATGGCCCCACCATAGTCAAGACCACTAACGTATATTTTGTTGTTTAGGCATGCAGAAAATATGTACTTAATAATGGTGGAGCTGGGCCTTAGCAATGCCCATCTGATTTTGGCTGGTTAGTACAACACTGTTGGTTGTTTTTCAAATGATTGCATAATTAGCGTTCTCAATCCCATTTTCAGTGTACTGTATCAGGCCGGTCTATGGTGCTTCTTCGGTACAAAATGACGGATCGGGCAGGAAGTACCAGACCAAGAAAGAAACGGGCAGAATGCAAGCTTTCGAATTGTCCAATGCCCTTGAATAATTGAGTCGAGGATGATTTAACTGTTCTTCGATTTCACTCCCAGAGTCCGATATGCGATAACCCCAACTTTTGACAGATAATGGCACTTCCATGCTCTCCGTACTTTCTCGGGTCATGTGGCATTTTACCAATCCACTCCTTCAAGAGAAACACGATAGCCATTGAGTGGCTGTTACTGCTTTGACAATTTTAAAAGATGAAACTTCGATGATTGAAAGAGTTCAAGATCCCCGAATGTAGAAAACGAACCAGGTTTCGCCGGTTTCGCAATGCTCGCCTGGCTCATCTGGGTAAAGTTCACGGGATTTGTTATCATGGCAGGAATTGTAGAACGTGGGGGATGGTAGTGGCCATGAAATACAGCACCGTAGCGAACATTCTAGTGCCGAAGTGGGGAAAGCACCAACTACTACCAACATGGTGGTTGACAAATTATGAGAGGAACGCATGGTATTAGTACTGTATTCGTATCAATGAGCTAGCTACGATGCGTATGGCATGTCTGCTGATCAGGGGCTGGTGTTGGCCAAGTATCCAATTGAGAGGGATTTGGAAGCAACGTGAGTGGTGTTCTTGTAATTGGGTTGAATTTTACTTGTGCTTCTCAAGGATACCAAGACCAAGTAAGGGAGAGGCACAATGAATGAATGGTGGTATGGAACGGACCTTTCACGTCATGAAAGATTAAGGTTGAGGAATAGACCCGAGGGAAGCTGCCATTTCCCTGTCGAGCTAGAAGAGTTAGGACTCTTAGGAGAGTAGTGGAGGATTTAGATTTGAAATGATGATGATGATGATGATGATGATAATAATAATAATAATAATAATAATAATAATAATAATAATAATAATAATAATAATAATAATAATAATAATAATAATAATAATAATAATAATAATAATAATAATAATAATAATATTCGGATATCTCTAGTTTGTGCGTGGGAAGTACGCGGGACCCAACACGGACACTTATTAAAAGTCCGTCGATCATTCAAAACATACCAGGTACGTACCTAGTATAGTAGGTACTTGGAGTAGATAGAAGGATAGGGCTTTGTACTCGGATAGGTAGACACGATAGGGTTTAGATACAAGAAGACCTACCTACTTATCTACGGACTTGACCAAAGTAGCATAGCCGCTGCAGATGGATGCCACACACGAATAATGTAAATGGAGAAAATGTTGTGCAGGACTAGGTGATTATGTTTTCATATATATATGATGGAGATATCTTCACAGGTTGATGGATTATACAATACAGGAATGAAATCAAGGGGTTTTACGGAACAATCAATGTGAGGGAGGTCCTTTTCTTTTTCCTCAGTGCGTGCGTGGCTAGTTCTTATTACAGCGGGTAAGAAGAAGAATGATGATGATGATGATGATTGTGGTGATGTCAAAAGAAGAGATTGCAAAAGTTACTTGCCAATCATTATAATAAGTCTTTTCCAATAAGATGATATTCTTTTGCCTACTTAAGGATTTTATTTACCGTAACCTAAGCTAACCTGCTCAGCTGAGTCGAAAAGCATGCAAGACTAGATAGATGGGTAGATGGATATTATCTTTTGTATTACTTGTTTGGCACGGCATGGTACGGTACGGTACTTCTATCACTTCTATGTCCATAAGTAGTAATCTTGAGGGAAATAAATGCTGTGTAAATAGATGGATGGATGGACATATAGATGGACATATAGATAGATAGATCATCATCTGATACAGCAGTTGTTGAACTCAAAGCGAAGAGTCCGGTCTTTAACCTTGGTAATAGACAATAATAAGTGAGATGGATTGTGGCTGTTGAAAAGTGCTGTGAATATTTCATTTGTATGAGTGACTTTCTATCAAGTATCGATCATAGCAAGAAATCAGAAATCAGAAATCAGAAATCAGACATAAGAAACGAGTACGATACGATACGATACGATACGATACGATACGATACGACATGATATGATACAGATTCCAGTCTAGATAGACAAAGTAATATAAATCACGAGGACTTGGATACTCTTGAATCCTCATTCATGATTGGATAGATGGATGGATCAAAATGGATCCAAAATAATGAATACAGTGAAGCTGAGATGGATGATTCATAAATCCATGGATATCTTTTATCCCCAGTGAGATCTTACATAAGGCCGTGCATCATGTTGACTGTAGCTAGCACAGTAGGGGTTTCCCCTAGTATACTGCCGCACTTAGATTTCCGCTTTTGGTCTTTGCCTTTGATCCGTTTGATTTGTGAAGCTAACCCCAATGGGGGAATAACCCTTGTCAATCAAATTGGTCTGTTCCATTGATCATCCTTTCGCATAAACATCCAGAAGGGGTTGAAGTGGAAGGGTGGAAGGGTGGAAGGGTGGAAGGGTGGAAGGGTGGAAGGGTGGAAGGGTGGAAGGATGGAAGGGTGGAAGGGTGGAAGGGTGGAAAGGTGGAAAGGGGCGCATATTCCCTTTTGCATGTATGGAGTATGGATGTTATGTATGGTGCTGTATGTATTGTGCTGTATGTGTGGTGCTGTATGTATGTATGGTGCTGTATGTATGTATTGTAACCAACTAGTGTGCACGTTTCAAGTATTCACACAAAGCAAACCTGAGGTAAAGAAATAATAAGTAGGGCAAAAATAAATGAACAACAATTAAAAGATACCGAGCGATATCTGGGATATTTTGGATTTCTGGTTATCTGGTTATCGAGCTATTTATCTATAATAATAATTAATATAATATAATCTTCCAATAATTCCAATCTTCCAATTATACATAATTCCTCCTCATCTTCGCAACATCCATCCATCTATCCATCCATCCATCTATCCATCCATCCATCTATCCATCCATCCATCTATCCATCCATCCATCTATCCATCCATCCATCCCAACTCAACTTAACTCTTCTATCTCTTCTATCTCTTCTATCTCTTCCTCAAAATACCTCGTCGCTACCTCAACTTTACTTCTACAAACTTATATCTTCACATCCCTTTCTAATCGCAGCAGAGTTAGTTCGTTTGCTCTATCCTTCTATCCTTCTATCCTTCTATCCTTCTGTCCGTCTGTCCTTCTGTCCCTCCATTCTCCATTCTCCATTCAACTTTCACTTGCTTCCTTCCCCGGATCCGATCCCATAGCTCAGTGACCCTTTCGACGCCCACCATTCCCAACTACTTCCCAACAACAACAACAACAACAACAACAACAACTACTACTACTACTACTACTACTACTACTACTACTACTACTTCAGTTCCTTCTACGATAAGGCACTAGTCCATTATCTTCGCTTTTCTCAAAACTACAGTCAATCATTTGCTCTCGCATCACATTGCCAAATCATTTTAATTCGCTTGCAACCTTTCTGTCGCAAATCGAAGTGAGTCAGCCCTACCAACTAATCGCATTCTGAGTCATTGAATTCATCGCCACGCGTTTTTAGAATAATTCAAATACTAATATTGTGTCGCGCATTTACAGAAAAAATCAACCAACTGATCCGTTAACAAAATGGCTTCCATTACTTCCTCTGTTCGCAGAATCCCAACACCACTCGACCGTGACAACTTAACTGCTGTCGCGCCTCGAAGTGTTCCCTCCACCAAGGGCCACTCTCTTCCTACCCCTCCAAATTCTATCTCTCCCAGCCTGCCTCCTCACGTTACCAAACCTTTTGGCACCCGTTCGCCGCTACCTCAGCTCAACTTGGAGCATGTTGATTCTGATCTTGACTTACACGATGGAAGTGGAACTGAGGGTACATCAGATATTGGATCACCAGGGTTAGATACCACTGGTGCTATTACCCCCAGTCTTTTGGCTAAGCATCATCTTCCTGAAATTCTGTTGGATCACGGCCCACTTGCTATTCGCCACATCATGGGCTACCTTACTACTTCAGTCCCCGGCTTTTCTGGAATTCCTCCCGCGAAAGCTAGAAGACTTGTTGTGGGTGCCCTTGAGGGTCGTGGAAATGGCGGTGAGGCTGGCGGTGTAAAGGGAAATGTGTTGTTCGAGAAAGTGGGTTGGGGCCGATGGGACGCGAGACTAAAGGGGCATCCGGCCAGAATGGGCCGAGCTTTTGGAAACTCACCACCACCGAGTTTGCCAGATTCCTACCCGATAGGAATGCCAATAGCCAACAACCAGGGCTGGTCATTCACTCGAACGCGCCTCAATGAACCCGGTTCAAGTTGGGCCGGGGATTCGACGATTTTTTCTCATCGAGATGATGTCTCGATGCCTGATGAGGCCGATAAGATGTCTTTGGATGGCGACCAGTCGGATCCTTCCTCATCTGAGTCTGAAGAGGATGTAATGATGGAGGATGACCCAGATGATGTGACGGATGAGGAGGACTGGGCAGCTGTTGGAGCCGCGGCATTAAGAGCGGCTTCATATTCGGCATCTGGACCTCTGACATCTGGACCTCTTCCACAAGTCTTCAATTCTCATGTATATAGAGGAGGTTTCCGACCTAATCTTGGACATTCCGTTCCAGCACCAGCACGAACCTACACCTCCACCGGCTTTACAGCTCTGAACATGGCTTCTGCAGACTCTCAAGAACGAGAGGCCATTGAAGCACTCTTAAGACTTGGTTCTGTATAAAGTTGAACGTGGAGTTTTGGGATGATTGCACGTGGTGGGAGTTAGCGTCAACATTTTGCTGGCGATTATTGATCGAATCATGTATTTTCAGCACGCGCAACGAGGATCTGAAGGGATGCCGAAACGGGAATTGGGATATGCCCCGTCGCGTTAGCGAGTATGGGATCACGGTGTTTTTTTTTTTTTTTTTTTCCTTCCTTCGGTGGAATGAATTGAAGATGACCTTGAGCCTGTGCTAATCCTCGTGCGCTCGGTATCTCTACTTCTACACATGCTTTACTTCTGCACATACTACACTTTATATTCAACACTACTCCATCTACTCTGTTGGAGATTTTTAAGTACGACGATCATGACAAATTATTCAACATCCATACCCTCGAATCGTACCAATATTGGCGGACGAACAGAAACTCTTCACTCAAATCAAGATGAACACAGTTTTCTTCAGTTTATACCTTTGCACATAGTTATCCTTAATATACCCTTGGCGGCGCCGAAATGAGACGGGAGATGGCTGGAGACATCATTCTCGGAAGAGAAGCCCACGAGATGTGGCACGAAGAGTGGAGGACGGTCATTATAGAGGGCAGGTTGAAATGACATTCCAGTTTAGGAATCACTTTTGAGCGCTTAGCTGCAGTCTCGAAATTAGAGCTTAATGCATGGAGTTGTTTCGTACCGTTTGAATCTTACGTTTTATGCTATGATACAGTCGATGCTTGCCATGTGAAAGGAGACGGCCTCTGGATGATGACATGCTAATGGTGACTATGCTCCACGCATTTTTTGAGATTTGAGCTGTGGCTTTATAATCAAGCTGAGTATCAGGTGTATCTATAAAACTTTGTACTAGTTTTGAAATGAATGGCTTAATAGTATGGGTGAGTAGGTAGAAATACCATCATCGATTGACGTCGTCCAAGGTGGATTGATAAATAAATGGTTTGAAGCTCAGCACTAGCCTCTCATCCCCGGCCATTATCTCCTGGTATATTTCCATTCTCGGGGGCATTCTAGCTTGAGTAATGTGATCAATCATTTACAGCATAGATCTCGCTTTGTTTCGCCCTTTTCGGTCGAGAGCTGGTAGCTGGTAGCTGGCCACTGGCTATACTTTAATATTTGAGCTATTTGTTCATTTGTCGCCTCATTTCGTTTCGCCTTTTTGGTATTGGGGGTTTTTGCGCTTGGTATGATTTGCTGTGGTTCTGCATTCGCTTGTTTTGTTGTAGATTGTAGAGCTGGTGAATATTGGCGGAGTGTGGATATGTTTGAATGAGTAAGTCATATATTTCTGTGGTAGGGTGGATGTGTGCGAGAAGTTGCGAGTCATTGACTTGGTTTTGGGGGAATATTATTTTGAATAGTTCAAGTCTGTATGGGTAGCGAATGGGATGAGTTTGTATTTACTTGAGTTCTTTTACTTTTTTCTTAAAAAGATATCTAAAGACTTGGATCAAATATTCCATTTTCCAGTTTCTATGTTAGACGGTATTCTGCAAGCGACAGTTTTCATCCTGGATATCTGTGGCGAGATGATTATTAATCGCCACCATACGCCATTGATATGAAGTAGCGAAGTTCCCGACATGTTCAGAATAACTCCAAGAGCAAGAATCGCCGTCGCCCTTAACTAAAAACATCAAACTGCTGGCTCACCAACCTCTCACTTAATTTCCATAGCCTAGCTTGATTTCCTACCCCAACTGCGTAATCTTGAGGTATTGGTCTCAAGACACAGTCTTGAAGAAAGCCTCCTGACGAGTCTGGTGGAGGTGTCAGTCGCATTTTGGGGGCCTAACATAGAGGATCTTAGAGAGTATACCTGAGATAGATGGATCTAAAGCTGCAATCAAAGTAGTAGAACATCCTTCCTGAAGAGTTTTGGGCGGTTCAAAATCTTGGCCTGTAATGTAGTTAGCAACTTTGCGGTTCGTGGGAGCTTAGAATACAGACCTCCTGAACTTTCTGAAATTTGCTGCATTGCATCACTCCACATACATGGAGTTACATGAGCTTGAAGATTTGTTGTTGGTACGTCTATTTGAAAGATCAGTATTCACTGGTCTGGTACGTTAAAAATGAAACTAACGCACAACCCGGCTGAAGTGCAAAAGATTGAACACCTCTATCCTTTAGTCTCGCGGCCAAGGCACCAGAGAACAAAACGCTGGCAGTTTTGGATTGGGCATAAGCTTGCCAGGGGTCATAGTCTTTTCCATCCTATTCATAGGGTAAATATTCGCAAAGCGATTGGGGCAGTAGTCATACGTTGAAGTTCCAATCATCAAACCGGACACCACCGAGCTCATATCCAGTACTACTAACATTCACAATTCTCGCTCCTCCATCTTTTCCCGCATTCAGAATTTTCTCCAGAAGAAGATTAGTGAGTAGAAAATGTCCTATGTGATTGCTGCCAAATTGTAATTCGATCCCATCCAGAGTTTCCTGAAAACTCGACACGGCCATCACCCCCGCATTATTGATCAGTATATCGATTTTATCAACCAGGTCATTGATTGACACCGCAGCCTCTCTGATTGACTTTTGGGATGCGAGGTCGACACGTATAAAATGGGTCGCAATTGATTGATTGAGAGCATGAATTGATTTGATCACGGGAAGAATCTTAGACTCTGAACGTCCGGCGAGAATTATGGCAGATGGTAACGCGTGCGCAAGTGATATTGCGGTCTCCGCGCCAATACTACCAGCCGAGGGACCTGTTATGAGTATTGTTTTCCCAGTCACAAGGGAAGAGAAGTGCTGCACCACAGAGATACCAGTACTAGATCGTGAAAATGCAGACATGGTCACTGAGATGCCAGCGAAGATAACAGTAAGTAGATCAAATTGTGTAGTTGAAATTCTATGCAAAAAAGCACTGTGACTAGGCACGTAACACAATGATATGCTAGATGTTTGTATGGACGAATGTCACCATCATATACTCATAGCAACGGCTTGCAATTCTTGGCATCGGCATGATTGGAACAGGATGATGCTGAATAACCAAATATGGCTTCGATATTCGGTACATTCCTGGTTGCTGGCTGACAAAAGGAGAATATGCTGACCCTCTTTATCAAATGAGAAGTAAAGCTTGATGGAGATATATAACATCCCAGCTAGCATCAGGCAACTCGGGCAAGTTAAGACGACATACAACCGGACTTAGGCGATTAAAACTAGGTATGTCCTTTTAAGACTGATTTATTTGGTTTTGAGAAGAGAATGGCAAACTTGGCAGTCGGTTTGGCAAAACCGAATAAATATCTGATCGACATTGGGATATACACGTGATAATTACATGAAGGTGAGAGGACCTTCCAGAAATTACAGATGTGCAACAAATATATTGGGATGGAGGCGACACGTGATGATCTGCCAAAGGCGGAGTATTTTACACCATGGGGCGTCTGGACCTCATCTTTTGGGAGTCAGAACTCGCCATGACTTACGAAGTTATGTTGGACTTTTGCAAGCTTGTAAAACCTTTCTTTCCTTGTGAATGTTAACGATGGCATGCCTTCATATGGATACTTTGTTACTTATCACCACCTTGTAAGTTATCAGTGCTCCCTCTCGACTTCAGTACCAAAAATTGAGAAACAAAGTAACCTACCAAAATTCTACATGGAGTCACGGAAACAAAAATTCCTCATATATAGTACCTAAACTAACCTCCACGGCTTAACTGGTAGCCCGATACCTACTTTATCTTTGCCTTGTTATCTCTATTGGTATTGGCAAAGGCGATTGATTGAGTGCTCCAGACGAGCTTTCGTTGAAATATCTAGACGTTGAAACGAATAAACGGTTCCCCGAAATGCTTAAGACATGATGTATGGGGATAACGCGAATCTCTGGCTGACAAGAAGCTCACCAGACGTTCTTCAAAAAGACTTCAATCGTATAGCCAAGTTGCTTTATTCCATACGCCACCATGAACAAGCGTAAGATTTCAAATACGGATGAGGCATTATATGACTCGCAACATACTACCAATCCACGTTCTCAGTAAAGCTCAAACTTTTCGTTTTCGTTTGACCTGAAAATGCTTACGTGCTACAGCTGATCAGCATGTGTTTGATAAAAATACATCACGTGAAGGCTGCATTTTCCAGCGCCATGGGTCTGTTCTAGTGGACAGATCCGGCATTGATATGCCCAAGCCTATTTTTGAGATAATCAGGTAGATCTTAAGAGCTCCGGTAATTAGATAAAGTGCCCAAGATGTTGACTACGCTCATCTCATCTACCATATTGTGGGATTTGTACTGATCTTGATACCATTGGTTTTCGACATAACCATTCAAGAGGCACTATGATATTAGTGTGTACACGTAAAGCAGAGACAGGTCTTTTAGCCATCTAGGAAGAATTATTAAGAACACTGCGTCTCTTTTTGGAAGAAGGGCTCCCCAGCTCAAACTGCCGAATGTGCTTGCCAAGTGCAGGACAATAGTAGTATTAAATATTGATGATAATGAGCACTAAATTCTCTTTGGCCTTGATGTTTTTGCTAGTTTTATCTGGTGGGAATCGTTGCATTCTTCAGGTCAGTGCTATCATTACCATATCTACCAGGACTTTCAAGATTTTGATAGATAGCCATCACAATCATCGCACATTAGTCTGTTGGTACATATTGAGTGCATTGTATAGAAAAGCATCTCATGATGATTGAAATTGAAAAGGGGATAGAGTTCCTAGTTGCTTCAGACCTCAGTGAGCTATCATCACCCGGTAGTGGAACTGATTCTAGTTTAAGTATACTTCAAAGACTCGACGATTTAAGTCTTCGATTATCAGATGACAACATCGTTAAGTGGTTCCCGGGTAATCGAAACCACCCTCGAAACTGGTCTTTAAAACGAGAAGTAGCCAACGCAGCTTGTGTTTTCTTGCTAAATACATTTAATTATATAATCCCACGTACAATCAGTTGTAAGAGACATGAAGGCATAAAATGATTGGGAGACTTACTAATCCAAACAAAGTGCTAGTATAGAATCAGGTGGTGTTTACTCCATTGGATCCTCCTCGCAACAAGCACTGATATTTTCAAAAGTTGATCGCAGCTACACCAGCAGCTTCAGAATATGGAATATCACAGACACAGTCACTCATTGCTTTCTTCCTTATGTAAGTATCGACCAACTAGGCACAGTCCCAATTTATCTTCTCATGTGTTTGTATAGTTATGGAATTGGTGAATCCTTAGGAAGCATAGTCTTTCCACCATATTCAGAAGCTTTTGGAAGAAAAACGATACTCACATGCTCAGCCCTCTTGTTATCGTTTGGCTGCCTGGTTACCGGACTTGTACCTTCCATCGCAGGAGCATATATCGGCCGCTTTATGATGGGTGCGACGGCATCGGTTCCTGCCACTGTTATTGTAGGCAGTCTGGAAGACATGTGGGAGTCTGCAACTCAAGGTCATGCAATTTACGTATGGGTACTATCGGCGGGACTGGGGGTTGCGTTGGGGTAAGTTTGTTCGGGCTGAGATCTCCCAAACTTCCTTAAATAACATAGGCGCTGTTCGAGAGAAAGTTATATGGATAATTTTCATTAACTGATCTAATATTCCAATATATGGGACTTAAGTCATCAGTGTACTTGGTTCGTGAGTGGATTCCCTATCTATACATTTGAAATTTCTCCAAAATACAGCTCATCTCTAATGCGATTTTAAACATAGGCGATGGCTGTATCACATCGGTGCTATCGATTCTTTCTGTGTGTTTTGTTCTACTCCTTCTAGGTATCTCCGAAACCCGTCCTAGTAAAGTTCGTGGAAACCATATTATCGCTGTCCAACCGTATGCAGGAAAACTCAATCTTCGCACACAAACAGCAGATGATCACGTCCCTGACTTCAGAACTTTCTGTCAAAGCGCCATTATTCAGCAAGCTAGGATTTTCATCCAAGAACCTATCATTCTAACTATGGCAACAATATCAGCCATAGCTTTCTCCTTGGTATTTCTTTTCACAGAAGCCCTGGATGCTGTATTCCAACCTTATGGATCCACCCAGACGCCATACTCACTGTGATTTATTGCATATGTCATAGGCATGGTATGTGTTGTTCCCGTTAGATTGCTAGAGTTTCGTCATCTCGACAAGCGTGCCCAAATGAAAGAACTAGAACCAGAATATAAAATCGTTGGCTTCGCTACTGGAGCACCAGTTTTGGCAGCTGGGCTCTGGCTAATGGCCTGGACTACACCACTATTAGTCCACGGCGTTAAGTAGATTGTACCAATGATAGGATTAGCAGGTGCTGGATTTGTAGTAAATGAAATCAAATATGCGCTTGGGAATTATTTGACTGATGTAGGCCAGCCTAATTCTTTTCGTGTCCATTTATGCTGATGAATATAGACATACGCAGTCTACGCATCTTCCGCCTTCGCAGCGTACTTAACTCTTCGAGCCCTGCTCTCCGGTATATTCCCTCTGTTCGTAGACCAGATGTACAATGGCTTGGGGTCGAATGTCGCTGGTTCAATATTGGCTAGTACTGCTACTTTGTGGCTTATTAGTCCTTATGCATTCATGCAGTATGGGAAAAGGTTGAGAGAGAAGGAGAAATTTGCGAAATTTAGCGTAGATGTTGACCAAAACTGTCGGACAATGGGTAGTGATATGTTAGGAAGGCAAGGTTGTTGAGGTTTGGGATGGAGTTTAGTTTCTACGCGCGTACAGAAGAACCTTGGTAGAGAATTGCTGCGAGTGAAAAGGTAAAATAAAGGTCTACCTAATCAACACCCAAGCCGCATTGATGTTGTGGTGTACATTGATATCTTTCTCAACCTTGCTAATATATAGTACAATACCTGGGTATTCAAACGTTCTCATTGACTTTCAGCAGGCGTCTCTGCTCGATGAAAATTTTGTTTCTCCATCTTTCAAAAGAAGGCGAGCAATGACAATATCAACCAAATATGAGAAAACGATGATCTCTACCGAGTCCGCGCATCTAGTTGAACGAAGCCGATGTATACTGGACGATAATTTTTATATTTTCAACATCGGCGAGACTTGCTTTAGGGTCTTCATTCTTCACCCCATGCACATTACCTTAGGCCTAACTAGACCATTACTTTATATAAATTAACGATCTAGTCAGGCCCAAAAGTTGTAAAGCAATACAAATAAAAGTTATGGCTTTAATATCGCGTTTAATAGCGAAATTAATATTTAAGATTAAATTCTCAAAAATGAGATTATCTTGAAATATTTCAGTTTAACTTAAAACTAAAATATGAAATTAAATTTTGGAGTATTTATTTCGAATATATAATTATTTTAAGATATTTAAATTGATCGCTTAATTCTTAAATCCTTAATTTAGTTTTATTTTATTTATATATTTTTAATAATTATTTTTCAAAAGAATGTTATTAGAATTTTGACTTTTGAGCAAGAGCTCTATAGCAAGGATCTGTGTTCTCAAATGATTAAGCATAGTCGAAATAAGCCTTGGAAACCATCAATCATCGTATTTGCAGCTAGCTAAAAAAAAGAATATCAGAGGAAGCTGGAGCTCTGTATACTTGAAATCTTAAGCAAAAGATCAGAGCCGAAAGCGAGTTTAAGGGGTCGTTCACAGGAAAACTGAACGCTTTAGAACCTTGAACCTTAACTTGAGAACATACTCGAGCTAATTTGGGCAACAAAGACAACATCAACTAACTATCCGTGCAATTTATTCAAACATATCTGTCTCTCAAATATTTTTTCATCTCTCCTAAATTTCAAAATGTGGGAAAGAAGCCCCTCTGAAGCTCATTAATGAACGATGATGGGCTTGGTTGGTAGCTGAGGCCAGAAATAGACAACAGAGATTCCAGCTTCCTTCTTCTAATTACTGATATATGCAACACAGATTTTGCACCTCTCTTTTTATCCTATCAAGCAATATAACACGGTATCTACCAAATTCAATGCCTGTATAGTAATTGATTAGTGATGTGACTTGTTGTTAAGTGACTGAGATACATTTACCACTCAAAGATCATGTATTAATCATGATCTACCCAATCTATACATGGTATTCATTGTACGGTACATCTTGGCCATCCTTGTGATAATACGTGCAGTGATCATGCATTGCTGAATGAAGCTATTCTCTAATTGTTGCCCTTGCAATCTACATGGCCCTTTAACCCCGCATTATTCCCCTCTCCCGGATTTGAAAAGCCAATATCTTGTGTCAATTGTTGTTCATCCGTATACCGTATATCTGTATGACGTTAACGCTGCATGTAGAATAAGATCATGACCTGCTGTGCTACGATACACGAACGGCCCTCAAAGAAATTTCCCCTATAAAGTTCTTGTATCGACAACTTTCATTTCTCTCTACAAACTTCTTTTGACCCCTTCAATCATGGCCATGACCATAGAGACCCCAGAAAAATATTCCAATACTCCTAATTCTGAGATGCGAGAGGAAAAGACTGTGGATACCAGCCCAGGTGACGAAGAAATTCAAACAACTAAAGAAATAGACCGTCTAGTTACCAAGAAAATCGACAGAAATGTTGTGCCGTGGTTATTTGGATTATGGCTACTCGCTTTTATTGATCGTTCCAATATTGGGAATGCTAAAATCGGTGGATTGGCTGCCGAATTGGGAATTCTTAAGGGAACAAAGTTTAACGTTGCTCTAGCTATCTTCTATATTCCTTACATATGTGTTGACAGTACGTATATCTACAAAAGTATCTATATACCACGCTAATATCACAGTATAGTTCCATCAAATTGGCTCGTCAAAAGAGTAGGCGCTGGATACTATTTACCGACTCTGATCATTAGCTGGGGCATCATAAGTCTCTGTATTGGATGGGTAACAACATGGAAAGGATTGCTCGTTGCACGTTTCTTCCTTGGACTTATGGAAGGTGGACTGTTAGGAGGCATGATAATATATCTAGCCATGTTCTACCGCCGTCACCAGCTCATGCGTAGAATCGGCCTATTCTACTGCGCCGCCCCATTAGCCGGAGCTTTTGGTGGTCTTCTCGCCACTGGACTTTCAGAGATCAAAACCCGAGGATATAATGGCTGGCCATTTATTTTCTTCGTAGAAGGGGCTATAACTATTATATTTGGGATTATAACCATGTTCTTCCTACCGCATACCCCTTCGCACTCTAAATTCTTAACCGAAGAAGAACGTTATGTCGCCATTCATCGTATGAAGCTTGACTATCGGGGTGCTTCACCAGTTGCCAACATAGATAATGAAAAGTTCAGTTGGCATTGGGTAAAACTTGCTGTGTTGAATTGGAATACTTGGTTACTTTCACTCAACTTCTTTGCAGTTATCACTCCTATCTATTCGTTTTCTCTTTTCTTACCTACTATTATCACTGCTTTGGGCTACACTCGGGTAAATGGCAAGTTGAAAATTTTCTGCAATCTTCTTTTATTCTTTATAATAAAGAGTTCAAACTGAGACATATCAGCAAACCTCCTCACTGTCCCCCCAAACATGACCGCTTTCCTCAGCGTGATCCTCGTCACTTCACTCTCAGACCACTTTAAGCGCCGCGGTATCTTCATGCTCATCTGCGCCAGCATTGCCATAGTCGGTTATATAATGCTCATCACCACTTCAAAGCCTCACATTCAATATGGTGGTACATTTCTCGTCGCTGCTGGAAGCTTTGCGTGTCCACCTATAGTGATGGGTAAGTCCCCAATTTTCTCTTCATATCCCAGCTCTCCCCAAACTAACCCTCTTTCCTCAAGGTTGGCTAGCAAACAACACTTCTCCGCACTACGTACGAGCCTCCGCCTCGGGGCTTCAAATCGGCATTGCTAATATCGCCGCTTTCATCGCAACCTTTACCTATATAGCTGCGGATGCACCTCGATATCTAAGTGGCCATGCGATAAACATCGGTATGTTAGGGTTGTGTTTGGTGGTTACTAGTATTACGATGGGGTATTGTAGGTGGGAGAATCGAATGCGAGAGAGCGGAATGAGAGACGGAAGGTTGTCGGAGGGGGATACAGAGAGGTTGGGTCATAGGCACCCGGAGTTTAGGTATACTGTTTGAAGGATTGGGGGTTTTTGCAACGAAAGAGCAACTTGGCTTCGATGTGTTACGAGTTGGATTGAGGTAATATGCGAGATTAGGGAATCATATGATGTTAGCAAAGTATAAGTATCAATGAGCAAACTTAAATATATGTTGAGTCATAGTTTAAAGGGAAACGAAATAATTTTAATAGATAATATAACTTGCGATCTAATACCAATACCAACTACCAATAACTAGCAATTAACAAATGGAAATTAAAAAGACTAAAATAGGCGAGAATGTTGGATTCCCCCTTGAAGAAGTATTTCGAAGGCCCCAAATAATCTCCTAAGCCCCTCTAATTGCCTCCTACCCCAGTGAATAGATAAAAGCCCATCAATCTCACCCCTCAAAAAGATAAGGCCCAAAAGACAAAAAGGGGGAAAAAGACGAAATGCTCCCATACCCCATCCAACTATGATTGGCTGACCTTTTCACCAGCGCTTGTTTACTCAGATACCAGTCGATAACCGTCCACCAAGTTCTAGAGAACTCTCAAGCTTTCTTTCTACATCGTGTTATATATGTAATGGTGACCGGCAAAGAAAAGGTAAGATAATCTAAGTAGTCAAAGGATCGCAAATCCAACTCTGGACACCTTTGTCGTAAATACCTTCTGCCACTGCGATACCATTTTTGCCGATAACGGCGTAGGATTGATCCGCGGGACACTTTTATTGGCGTATCTGTCAGAATTTGTACTTTTGACCTGAATTGGAGTATCGATGTAAGGGGTAGGGGGTGAATGTTTGATGGGATTGCGATTCTTACATCTTTTTGCGTATAAAGCCAACAGCCGGGAGTATTCTCGGTGTTGATGTTCATTGACTCGGTATTCTCGTTGAACACATCAGGCATATTGTTGCATACGCCTGGGGTAGAATAACCATTGTAAACAAATCCTTCGTAGTTCCAGTCGGTATAAGCTTGAAGGAGAAGTCTGGTAAGATTTTTAGCTTGTTGCTTCAGCACTAATTGTTTTGACGTATGTTGATTGGACTAAATCCTAAATGGAAGGGAGGGTAATGAATATCCATACACTGATTTTCCATCTGGCGAGGCAAGATTGCAGCTGCACTCATAAACACCTGGCCAAGAAGCTGGATTTTCCCAATAGCATCCTTGACTCCTAGAGCAAAATGTATCGGCTGCCTCTAGCACACCAGCGAATACGGTAGAAGAGAAGGCAAGTGTGGCCAAAATGGCAGGAGTAGCCTGAGTGAAATGCATGGCGATTGATGAGATTTGATAGCCTAAATCTGCGAATTGTACTGAGGAGACGCGAAGCCTAGATTGTTAATTGCTTGTTGTTGGTTGAGCTTCTTATTAATTGAAAACTGGAAGTTGTTGTTGTGATGAAGAAAGAATAGTTGACCGCTCTTGCCCGTCTTTATATACCTGTTTCCATGGCACTTACCACATCTCAGCGACTACCTCACCTGAAAATCAAGAGAATTTCATTCTGTACTATTGCATGCTGTTGCTAAACTCAGCCAAAGGTGTTATCCTCCGCCGGAATACTCAGGTTCCGAAATAGCAAATACCTCATCTCATCAACGATGATCTTTCGGGGTTGCGGTCATCGACGTAATCAAACCAAGCAGACAGTTAAGTAAGATGTCCAAGGATCGAGATACGAGATAGAACAAATGATATTCCACACAGAGGTACTGAGATTCGCACAGGAAGCCTCTCCCAATTGGTGGCTTTTGGGCATACAAACCCACCCTGTCCTCATCAATGAAGTCTAGTTCCAGCCTTGTCTAAATTGCGTTCTATCTTGAACTTCAGCTTATTCCGTCACGTATTACAGTCGTGTCAATAGCTTGAAAGATTTATAAAGAGATCTGATGAATGACTAGATTGACGTATCATCTGGACTGTTTCATCGATTGTTTTTGTACTATAGAATGTAGCAAACTATTTTTGATCATCTTTGATCTTGATAGAATGTCATGAGTCAATATTTAGGAGATATTCCAACATGCTGTATATCTACGACTTCAGATGTTACAATGACGTTGGGTCGCTGAAAAAACAGCAGAAACGTGGTAGACCGAAGAGTATAAGCCAAATCGAAAAACCCCGGCCCATAAAAGATGCACCAAAAGTTTCAAATGTATAGAGATATTGGCGTACTAATCCTCGGTCTTCACCGAGGACGTTGAGATAAAAATCGGATATGTGATAGAAATATGTCACGTTTTACCTAGTCGGGATGTTTCCACTGTCGCTATTGCTAACACGGCAATAACACGAAGTAAGCGAAAGTACCGAGGGCACATCCAAATACTGTAATCCCGTTGCAATACATCACTAGAGGCAACATTGACGGCTGAGTGACTGCTCACCCACAATCTTGGAACAGTGTCATCTGATAATTAAAGCCTTTGGTAATGATAGATCGTACCAAGATGAGAATCAAAACGAAAAAGCCATGAGATCTATAAATGTTCCGTAGTGCGTCAGGGATTTCTAATTTCGTAATGGACAGCAATTCATATTGGGTTAATGAATGTCAAGAAGATAACTCGGTTCTTAAAAAAAAATATACATCCCGACTTATAATGGGCTTGAACGTGGTGCGGAGGACTTTTTGCCTATACAAAATCCCAAGAAAAGACGCCATAGTTTGCTTGAAAGCTGCTCTGAATGGGATAAGGCGTGTGCGTGGTTCTTTTGTCTTGCGAAGATTAACGCCGTCAATGTTCTCTATGTAGTGTCAGGCCCAAAAAATAAGATATAGATTCTGGAAACACACCTTTCAACAATCATGTTGCTAATGAGGGGTTGCTCATTTAACCTCGGTAGCAATATCGATGTCTACTGTTCGATCGATCTTGAATATCACCCTTCACCAAAAGGATGATTGAATTTCAAAAGGCCATTCAAGCCTCCAACCCAGCCGTCGTCATCCTTCATGCCACTTTTAGCCCCTCTCATAACACAGGGAACACCTCCACCCCACTCATTGCCGCCCTTTAACATTTCCTCACCCTGGACTCTTATTTCCATACCAACACCGACACCTATACTTCGTCTTTGTCCATCGATACTGACTTCGAGCTCCCTTCCCCGATTCTTCTCACTTAATCGGAGTTTGATCGGTGTATTCGCAGGTACAACAAGAGGTCTAAATGAAAGACTTCTTGGACAGATCGGTGTAAGAAGAAGGCTGCTGACTAGTGGATGGATGATACTTCCACCAGAACTCAAACTATATGCTGTACTTCCCGTCGGTGTGGAAATGATCATACCATCAGCAACAGCCTCAGTCAAAAACTGATTGTTGACGAAGACCTCAATGACGGCCAAGTGAGCTTCTTTTCCACGATGAATGATGACCTCATTCATAGCATGCACATCCCCCTCTGTGCTCTCTTGATTGCTATTCCCACCTGCATCAAAGACCTCGAACTTCAACCTACTCCTGAGAAGTACCTTCGAACTTCTGTTTGATCCCATGGACTTGCCTCTGATACTTGACCAGCCGGAAATATCGTCAATCCTTTCTGAAGTAGATGCTTGTATATGAGGATGCATTTCGTCTTGAAACAGTGGAGATCCTGCAGCAGCGCCCGACATGTAGACTTCTCGAAAGGCTCGCTTATACTCGGCAAATTTCCACTCTCCCAAGAATCCAAGAGTACCCATACTGAATGAAAGAATTGGAGGGACATGCCGGGTTGTGCTGAAAAGAGATGATGCATGTAAAATTGTTCCATCTCCACCAAGTGTTGTTACCATATCAACCTTAGTTGGGAAGAGAGATGGAAGGTTAGTAGTGTATATTGGAAATGGCAAGGAATTGTGTATGCTCTCAGCAACCTTTTGCTCAAGAATGAGAGAGGAATTGCAGTAGTTTGAGTTGATATGTCTGATATCCAGTCAGCAAATAGGTTTACATCCATCATGTCAAGTTATACTAACTTTAAATATTCAACGAGAGCCTCTGAAACGACTGGGGAACGATCCTTTTTTATTATCAACATGTTTCGAGGAGGTGAAGGCCATTGTAAAGAAAGAAGATCACTCTCCCGGGATCCTATATATTTTCATGTGAATATTTACCCCAAGGTACAAGAAAATGCTTGTAGACTTACGGTGATATCTAGGAACTATCCTATCCGAAAGACTTGCTATATCTAAGATCTCGCATCTAGCTGCTGTGCTGCCAAAATATCTATACTGTACCCGGCGAGGTCTTGGCAAAGTCCTCGAGAACATATTGAAGTTGAAAAGTGGTAAGATCAAATATCGCCGTCACTATTGTACGTATGATACATATACAAAGCGCCGAGATGATCTTATACAAGGTAAAGAAGGCTCTCTTAGATGATATATAGAGCAAGAGATGGACACAGAAGGAGTACGATTGTCATTGTTGGTGGAGTAGCGTATCCGTTGATTATTTCTTGATTTGCGCCAGGCCCAATGTCGATGAATTAATTATATTCTGCTTGATGTAAAGCAGAAGCACAACTATCATATCAGCTTTATTATTATCAATCTTGAATCTCTATCAATATATGACTTGAAGATGTCCTTCTTCCTTATACATACTGCCACTACCAAGGTACGTATGGATGACAATTCTGAATTCCCTAATTGGAAGACTTTGAAGGGGAAAAAAAGAAAGAAAAGGGTTAATTGATGATCCGTTCCGTTCCGTATTCTGTGCAGAGTACTCAAAATCAAGATATGATCCGTGCACGAGGTTCTTCCGACCCGCCGATCGCTTTCCACGTGCTTTTCCTTCGCAGTAATCAGCCTTCCACATCACAGCTGAGTCAGCTTTGACTCACATGCAATTATTAGTAATCGATTTATTGATTTACTTTCTTAACCTTCACTCACAACTTCACTACCACCAAGCTTCATATACATACATCCCTTCCGTACTCTTGTTCAACATGAAGGGGTTGCCGTGAGACTGTATTTGCTATTCATATATATATACGCGGTACATATATAATATATATACACATCTATTAATCCAAATATTCAGTCGATTAAAGATTCAAATGGCTTATTATTTCTTGACTCACCCCCACCAGATAAGCCAACAACAGTACAGTACCTAGGTAGGTTTACTGAGGTCCCTACTACTGCTCCTGTACGTACTAGCTAGCTGCAAGTGGTACGAAACATCCTTTCCAACCTTTCACCCTTCCAGCCTTCCCGTCTTCCCGCCTTCCCGACCACACGACACATCTGCCCAGTCTAATACTTTTTTTTAAAAAAGCCTCACCCCACTGTGGGTGTTCAAACCCAAGACTTCGCCTTCTATATTACTTCAAAATCAAAAACCACTTCTCAAAATTGGTTTTGTTTATCATGGCCGATCAATATCTCAAGCAAAGGCATAACGCCTCGACTATGCCTGCACCGGTCCCAGATTTTGGAGGAGGAACCAGGGAAAAGGTAGTAGGAGACCATCCTTCTGGTGAAGTAAAACATGGACTTGTCGCACAAGTTTGCAGAATGATAAGTTTCGCGACTTATTTCTGGGCTTGTTGTTCTACGTAAGTTGTGCTGGGCGAGCCTCGAGATCTTTTGCTGACTCGAACAAGCATACAAGCTACACAACTTATCGGCCTTCCTTTATACTGGATAAATCGAAATATATACTATGCCTGGATGGCGCTCACCAAACAATCCTTCGGGCTTGTAATAACAACCATGACCCAATGGTGGAGTCCGACAGTAGTTAGAATAAGTGGCGATGCTTCAGTAGCAGGGCAGTTGCGGAAAACTGCAGATGGGAGGGCAGAATGCGATTTTCCTGAAAGATTAATTATGATTGCGAACCATCAAGTTTGTACCCTCTCAAACTCCCTGGATTTCTTCATACTAATTTTTGATAGCTTTATACGGATTGGCTCTACCTCTGGTGGGTAGCGTACACTAATCAACCTCAAACACACGGCTATATTTACATTATTGCGAAAAAATCACTCAAATGGGTTCCAATTATTGGTTGGGGAATGCAATTCTATAATTTTATATTCATGTCTAGAAAGATGGAAAAAGACCGACCAGTAATGGCTCATCGTTTCAAGCAGCTTCAAGAGAAGCGTCCAGGAGCTTCGCAACTCGATCCCATGTGGCTTCTGCTATTCCCCGAAGGTACCAATGCAAGCGATAATAGAAGAGCCGCGAGTGCAAAATGGGCAGAGAAAATTGGTGTTAAGGATATGGAGCATGTTCTTCTTCCACGGAGTACTGGTTCTTTTTTCTGTTTCAATGAATTGAAAAAGACTGTTGATTATGTTTATGATTGTACAATGGCTTATGAGGGTGTCCCGTTAGTACCAACCCCTTCAAATAACCGAATTATTTTAACAATTTATAGGAGAGGAAAGTTCGGACAGGATTACTTTACCCTAACCTCTTCGTATATCGAGGGAAGACCACCAAAATCGGTAAATCTCTTTTGGCGTCGGTTTAAGATTGCTGATATACCACTGGATGATCCGGAAAAGTTTGAAGTTTGGTTGCGAGAGAAGTGGTACGAGAAGGATGCTTTGATGGAGCAGTATATGACTACTGGTCGATTTCCACCCAACGTTGCTCCAAAAAACGGGACCGTGGAGGATTTTATTGAGACTGAGGTTAGACCAAAGCATTGGTTTGAAGTCTCCAACATATTTCTCGTTTTGGCGACTACAGGGTTGGTAGCAAATCTACTTGCCAAGGCATGGAATTTGGCCTTGTATGGTCGAGCAAGGGGATGAGCCACCGACATGAACTTATCGGGCAATTTGGAGAGAGTGAATTTTGGTCTACATAGGAATAGGGTGCATCACTAAGGATATTAATGTACATGGGTGACAGCACAGCATGGATTATTAACGATTCATAAAGCGAGCGGTGTATTCAAGGCAAAGGCGGGCGGATAGGCATTTTTCATATCAGATACCTCATCTCTACTTTTATGCGAAATACCCACATGGAATGGCAGGTTTAGGTTGTAAATGGAGGAAGGAAGGAAGGAATGAATGAATGAATGAATCGATGAATGGATGATTGTTCTTACCGTCCATAAGAGCAAATTAATTTCAACTCGTGGTTTTATTGTATATCTACAATAGACATATTCTCAGATGAGCTTCGTGCATTATTTTTCACACAGTATATCAGTTCAACAATACATCTCTTTACTTCCCACCTATCTCGAGAACAGAGGCCTCAGATGGCTCAAATACCCTCTCGAGGTGAGATTGACCCGTCACCCCAACTTTGATTGTCCGATCACAATCTGGTGATCTATGATTTACTTTACATTCGAATCACCCTCTAACTCCTTTCCCTTGCTTTCCTAGTATTACATTCCAATATCTCGGCTAATCGTCTAATTTCAATTTTATATTAATGTACTTAGTATTCTATTCTATACACCAGCGTACATCTCATTATCAATAGTTCTACTTAACCTATCCAATTTCAACTTTTCAGTATCGTAATATGTATCTATCCTCATCTATTCCCATACAGCTCCTGTATCGCTTCCTCCCCTATTCCCCCGCTGCGCTGGGATGGTATTCCTAGGTGTATGGATTGGTGTTTGATAGTGATGTGGTATCAAGGTCTGCGTGTACATGATGTATGCTTTGGAATGGGCGGGTGAGGTGAGTTTTGAGTTTGGGTTCTCGGGCAAGTCTGTATTGTATGTATTGTATGTCTTTTCAATGTAAGGTGTTGCTGTCTGGTTGTGGATATCTGGATGATGAGTCGAGCTATGGAATGCTAGATATTTGGGACAAATTATATACAGTGATTTATTTTTATTTTTATTTTTATTTTTCTAGCTTCTAGCTTCTAGCTTCTAGCTTCAAGTTTTGATTCCTTGAGTTAGTGCAAGCAAACGGTGTATTAGGTTATACCAGCCAGCCAACAACTAAAACAACCCATAACCACACCCTTCGATTAACACTAGAGATGCTCTTCATACCATTATACGAATACTACCTTCATTCGAATACAAAGCCAGCAATATAATGGCCCACTACAAACTGTCCATTGCATTATCTTCACTTTGTGTTGTTTTGAGAATAAGAGTGAAGGTGAGGGGCTATCTAGTAGCTATCCGGTAGCTATGTAGAACTACAAAGTAAGATACAACACACTCCAACAGAGAGTAGCACTCACTCTACTCTACCCTCAAGTATGCCCCGGGTACATACATGCCCCGGGTACATGCCCCGCATCACTACATCCACCCATCCGTCCATCCATCCACCAAACAACAAATATCCCCTTCCCTCCAAACAGATATATCTATTTTCCAACATCAAGGTGAAAACCACCAGATCACAGATCATATACCACAGAAACGAAAATCCCACGTCCATTCCCAACGAAGCGAAGACCCCTTTCTTTTAGCAACATGGGTTTAATTCCACTTCTACCTTTTGTCAGGAACCTTTTGCCGAAGGTGAATAGCTCTGTGAACGCTGGATTCGTAAGTCTGTGGTTGAGAGAGTGCGCGTTAACGTTGTGGGGTCTGGAGATGTTGAGGGTTTAGATGTGGTTGTATTGTTGATTTTATTTTATTTTGTGTTGGTATTGGTATTGTATTGATGAAATACTTATGAATCGGGGATGCGAGATGAGGTTTTGGGACTGAGGGTGGATGGGATGAGATGGGAACTGGATTTGCAGTCATCATCGATGTTATGTTATTCGTGCATATGTAGTATATCGTGGTTTCTTTCTCTTGATCGGGTATATATAGTGAGTGTATGGTGTTGAGAAGCTTACAGGAGAGTTTACAGGAGAGAGTAAAATCAGTATTCCCTACCTTTTCCTTGGGGAGAGGAACGAGACCCCTTATACAATGAACGCTCGCCATTGATGCATTCCCCAAGAGCGTTTTACGTCGTGATGACCTGTCGATGCATGGCCATACACAATATTATAGCTGCATTCGCATGAACCTATCACATGTCCTGACTTATGATTTCCCACACTAAGCTCCAACGCCCCAGACCTCAAACTCCAAGCCCGTGTTTCCCTAAACCGACATCCCCAAAGTCATAACCTCTCCCTCAAATAGGCAACCCCCTCGCCCTCCTCTCATCCTCTATCTTCTTAGCCTCCACCCTCGCCAAGAAAGCCTGCCTCTCCCCATACGCCCCCTTCTTCTTCCCAGCCGCATCCAACTCATCCTTGATCCCCTCTTTATCTACAAACCCAGCCCAATCCATCGCACTCTTTTCCACCGTATTCAATTTCTTCGCTTCCTTACCCGCACCCCCACCATTTGCCAACCTCGCAGCCGCCGCCGTCCCAAAATACAGATCCGTTCTTTGCTGTGACAAATTCTCCATCACAGGCTCGAATATTGAACGACGGGCTTTCTTGAGTCCGCGCTTGGGCTTAACGAAAAGTTCGGCCTCTTTCCCCGCATCTCCCCCTTTCGCAGTAGCGGATTCTTGAGACGCGAGGAAGAGCTTCGCTTCGGCAGAATCTTTCGGCACGAGTTTTTGTTCTGTGATGACTTTTCCGGCGAAATGGTAGGTGCGTTTTATCTTGATCATTGAATTTGGCTCTTCATTGAAAGTGCTGCGTTCTTTGGAATCTCTCTGCAGTTGCGGGGATTTACCTCCGGATTTGGATGGAGAGGTACGTTTACTTGGGCTGTTTGAGGAGGGTTTAGGTTCGGAGGAGGTGGGTGGAGTGGGCTTGCCGGATATCATGGCTGCCCATAGAGCATCTACATCGACAGTTGCGGCTTTGGTATCTGCAAGAGGCTTCTTTTCAATTTTTCTATGGGCATGGGTTAACAGAAGTAAATAATATAGAGATAGAGTAAAGCATACTCTTGAGCGCGCATACTCCTCGTCTTAATCAATCCCCCCTCACCACCCTCCTCATCTTCCTCATCCTTCCCACCTTTCTTACTCTTTTTCTTCCGCCTCTTCAACCCCCTCTCAATAATAGCTTCATCACCGGAATTTTCAAACCCCGCATCTTCCGCTTCCTCACCATCACCTCGCTTTCTCTTGGTAGTCTTTTTCTTAGGCTTATCTATTACCGCGGTAGAATCTTCATCTTCTGCTTCTGACTCTGATGATTCTTCTTGCGCGGGTGCGGCATCTGGTGCGAAATCCTCATCCTCGGAAGATGCATATTCTTCATCTGATGGTACAAGTTCTGGCGGCATATTGAGTATGATCTATCAATGGTTGACAATACACGCGAGGTTTGAATCGAGGTTGACGCGAACAAGGATTCGCAAGGCTGAGATAGAATTTATCACATGTTTGATTGTTATCAATATCAATGACCTCGCGTAGAAATTTATATAAGAGATTGCATATTTAATTACAGTGTTTACTACCTGCTCTACGGAATATTGTAACCTCACATTTAAAATCCGTCTACCCAGGTTGAACATCAAATTTGTGCTGTGCCACAGAAGTACATTGTCAAAAGACGAAAAGACCTGATGCAACCGTAATGATAATTACATACATTCTGTTGAAGTCTCAGGTATGCATGCAGCCGTAAAAGATTTTGTTGGTGAACCCCCTCACTTACCTGGCATCTATCTGCATTCCAAACCAAAAAGAGTGAAGTACAGTACCAAAGTTGAATGGGTGAACAGACAGAAAAGAAGTTCCTGCCACAGTGCAATAGGGCCCTTTTACCCCTAGCGTGAATTATCTGATTGATAGATCTTTCAGACGACTCGTCTTCATACAGCAGTACCAACATGGAAAGTCAAGTCAGGTTCAGATGGTGAGAATAGAATTCAATTTGAAGATGATCCGCAAATATTAAATCATTCTTGATAATCACGACAATGTATCGTCATATCATGATATCGTCATATCGTCATAGTGTACGGAGTATATGCCCGCCAATAAGATTGACAAGTAAACGGAGAAGAGGTCAAAGATTACCTCCTTCAGGGTCTCTTGATTCTTTGGATGCTTAAACCAAGTGATGTATATTCGTGTGTGTGTGTGTGTGTGTGTAGAGGATATGAACAAGGGGGTTTGCATCAGATAAATAAAAACAATATCTGGGGTAAACGATTTTCAAGATTATCATCTTCTTCTCAGTGACAAAAGAAATTTGCTTATCAGAACTAAATGTTCATCAAACAGGAGAAATCAGATCCCGGATTCCTTTATTTTAGAGAGATTGATCCTAATATGGATGTATATTGCGGTTGCATTGGCAGTAGTGATTGTTTCGCTTACTTGGGGAAGAGAGACAATTTGATATGAAGACGGAATGGTAATATTGGATACTTAGATGTATCGGGGATGATGATTCCATGAAGAGTGGGATGGAAAGTCCGTTCACTCTACAGAAGTTCTCTTTTGAGAATTCGAGATATTGGAAGCATGGCCCGAAGCCTGTCTGTCGATATGCGTACTATGGCTGGATAAGAAGGTATCAACAAGAAGATGCGTGAGGGGTACAAGTCCACCGGCTCCGAAGATACGAAGCGACAACGAGGTAGTGGACAGACAATTTTGATTGGGTATATGAAAATTCAAAATCTCTAGAGCAAGATTCTTGATTTTTGATTGGTCAATTGACCTAAAGGATCATCATTTCATATGTACGACCTGGTAAGTACATATATAAGCGTGTGATTTTGAAAGTTTGCGTGGTGTTGATGCTTGTTTATTTTGATTGTTGATTGTTGATTGTTGACGCTGCATAAGTGGCTTTCCTTCTCTTCTTCTGACAGGTCAGTCAGTATTCGTGTTATGATTTCTGGGTTGCGTAGTTTGGAATACATCCCGACCTGCATAATCTTGGTGAGAACACCCATACCCATATCCATACCCATCCATACATCAACAAATGAATTGAAACTCGACCACCAAGACCCATTGAACTGGACCAGCCGGTTAGCAACAAGCCGATAATATAGAAGTATAATTCCGATTGAAGGGGAAAACCCCAGATGGTGGCACTGTGTCTGCGGTATGGTATGGTATGTGTATTGATGTATGCTTGAGAAAGGTTGCAATCAAACTGCATTGAACCGCAAGGACCCAAGAAACCTTAGGAGAGCAATCCAATGATATTGATTGGTACCTACCTACTTGCCTGTGGTACTCTGGATGCAAGTATGTTAGGGAACCTGGATAGATGGTCTTTGGTTAAGTTCCTGCAATGATTATCGTGCAGTAGTAGCAATAGTAGCAGCAGCAGCAGCAGTAGCAGCAGTAGCAGCAGTAGCAGCAGCAGTAGTTGAGAGATCACAGTCTAAAGCGAACATGACGTGTCTTCCGTGTGCATGTTCCTGCGCTCCTCTGATGCAGGTAGATGGGACCAATATATTGGATCATTGGGTCTTTGACGGAAATATTTTGAGGGCATTCGTAAGGGTCATATCAGTTATCGATTTATAGTTGATAATGATTGGAGAGGATTTCAATGCTACCGAGGTCTTTTTGAAAGTATTTGGATTATGACAACTACGGAGCACTATACTAGGTAGTAGGCAGTAGGTAGTAGATAGTAGACAGTAAGTAGTAGATAGTAGACAGTAAGTAGGTAGTAGGTATGGATGGATGAGTGAAGTAGATAGAGATGATACAATGCGGGAGTTTGCTGATCATCTTTGCCAGCATCCGGGTTTTTGATAGTCTCATGGATTGGTTTCAGATGCAACAATGCTTTTTATTATTATTATTATTATTGTTCTTGTTATTATTGTTATCATCATCATAATCATCATCATTATCTTGACATTTGACATTTCATCTTTGATATTTGATATTTGATGTTTGATATTTGAGATTGGAAACACTTGGTACTGTATGTTCTCTGAGAATTTGATGGAAGCCTGCCTGTCCATCATTCATTCTTCAACTTTCCAGTATGGATATTCCATGAATGAATACTCATTAGTTCGATACAAAGGTGGGTAGAAAAGAGACATCACCACCATACTACTGATGGTAGATGGAAAAGTTTATATCGTAGTTTATACAGTAGTAAACAACTGCCTAGGTATGTATGTGTAAGACTCGAGTAGATCTCATGGAGATATTCTGCGGCTCGCAGAACCCCTATATTGAAAATCCCATATATCTATCCCATTTATATTACTGCCTTGATCCCTTTCAATGACAATGCTTTCAAGGGAGATGTGAATTATTTGGTTACCTGGTAAGTAGGTAAGTAGGTAAGTAGGTAGTTAGTTAGTCAGTTAGTCAGTTAGTGAGTTAGTTATAACCATGTCATTGGATGAAGCCATCATTGCAATACATGCTAATAGTAACAAAATCATGACTGTTCATGCAGTCAGTCAGTATCAAGTTGCGGAGAGCTTCTTACTGTTATCCATTGTTCAATCGCCATGCTCGTCGTACTCGCTGGCCGCTGGACCTCAAGCTTATGTTTCTTGATAAAAGCATACGAGAAATCAACTTCACCATAATATCCATCCTCGCGTATCCCTGTTGATAGATGCATAGATGCATATCCTGTATCCCTAACTTACTATGGACATAAACAATCGACGAGGCTACCAATGATCATCCAGCACCATTTTATCTCCGCATTCAGCACGGAACGATATATACTGCACTGTATGTATATCATCGATTCATCGTTGGATGAGCGGTGAATACTAGGATAACCCAAACAATTTTCATCTTCTCTCCAACTTTATATCGTTTTCATCCATAATGAATGCAATTTTTTTCTCGACTAAAAGTATTTGCCTCCCCCTCGAATCTCGCCATCGGGATGTTTAATGTATCGGTACGAAGAAGAACAGGGCTTACCTAGGCTGTACGGTATCTTATTTCGATATGGTCCGTGACAAGCTTGCAGTGTCAATGCATTCGAGACATTGATGCATCTCAATAAGTCAAGTTCGAGCGAGCACAAAAAAAAAAGTGGTCGGCCTGTTTGTTGTTTGTCGATGTTGATTATGAAATTTATTCGAGAGTAGAGCCGGTTGGAATACTCAACAACCGCCATTTGCGGTGTAGTGTGGTGAAAGAGTTCGACGTACACGAGTACATGTTGGTATATGTGAAAAGAGATCTACACAACAGACGAGAATAAGTAGGAACGAGCATGTGAATTACATGTGAAGTTTTCAAGAAGCTTGATGAAGGTTCACGACAGCCTACAGTACAGCACGCAAGCCATCGCTGCAGGACGGACGAGAGAGTGTCAGTTCGTAAATTTATTACTGTGCAAAGGAGTGAGTGCTCTACTGTGTGAACGCCGTGAAACCATGACTGATTGGAATGTTCAAAATTGTGGACATTCAAATCTCTGGATTGGAGGTGCCTGCGTGGTATTGATTCGATACTTACACGCGCTGGGAAATGTATGATAGTGATGTTGCATTGTTTCAAAAGTAAACGTCCATTCCAGGCTTTCCTCTAACCACTTCATGTAACATATTCCAGCATTCATGCTTTGTGGACCTGCAGCCGTTGACCATTCACATCTTTAACCAACTTACCTTTTTTCCCTCCATCTCCGGACTTTGGTCGTGTAAAACAATGAAATGAAAGCTCATGAGACTGGCCGAATCTGCATCTCACCTCTTATGGCACGGAGGTAGATAGGTAGGCACGGTATGCATGAAAGGCAGGCACCCTGTACTGACCAAGAGCATGAACCCGAGATTTCTAAGAGATTGAGTATTTTTCAGCTGAGACGGCAACTTCATCCGGGTGTTTCCTCAACGGTCTTGCATTTTGACCACTACTACTGTACTTTCGGCCAACACGCAATGGATTGCTGTGCCATTCCAAGCGATTGGCATAAAATATGGACATGTTGATCTTTCTGATTCGAGCGGACGGGGATTATGGAGGGAGGCTCGTGAGGAACGTGGGGTGAGAAGGGTAAAAGAACGGAATTAGGCTTTCCTTGAATGAATGAATGTTCCTACGTATACAGAGCTCTGGCACCAACAGATATCATGATATCAAGGCTTAACATCAAAGGTCCAGCAAAAAAGGGCCATTTGGATGGAACAGAATCCATCTCTAGACACTTTCCACTATCATGAAAGATTGGCAAAGAAATTAGGCAAGATGGAAGTGTCCATCTACCTACCTCACCTACCTCACCTACCTCACCTACCTCCCAGCAAGCACATGCCTACCTAGGTTGGCTGATAGATAGGATGGATGTATTGGAAAAGAGATATTGCCTTGTTGGTAAGCATGGATGGATGGATGAATAGATGGATGGATGGATGGATTGGAAAAGAAAATAGATATTACCTTATTAGTCAGAATGTGTTGAGCGGATGGATGGATGGATGAAGTGGAGTGGAGTGGAGTGGGATGGAGAGGAGAGGAGAGGAGAGAAGAGAAGAGAAGAGAAGAAAGAGAAGAGCAAGCAAGACAGCTCTAAAAATAAATGATTTCAAATAATTCATATGCTTCAAAGGATCCACCCACTTCTTAGAAGAAACAGAAACAAATTACCTAGGTAGATGACGGATGTGAATCTTTATGGAATAATGTGGAGAAACGGAGATAAAGAATGATGTACTTGCTGTGTGTTCATGGATGTGTATATATAAATATACCTACCGACCTCTCTATATGGACATGTTTGAGTTGTACACCATATGATTTCTATGCAGATTGTATTATAGATAGGACGATAGGACGATAGGATGATTATGATGTATTCATACTACCTAGATAGGTAATGTTAAAATGATACCTATTGATTGATGATGATGATGATGATGATGATGATGATGATGCTGATCATATATATTGTTGTTGTGATGATGGATGTCCACGGTATGTATATGAGAATAAGTGACTTTATACTTTTCTTCTATCTACCAAAGGATAGGCATGATCATAAGTATATGTATCTGGATGATGCTGTATAACAAGCAAGTAATTACTGTCTGTCTATCTGTCTATAATGAAGAAGTGATGATGATGATAATGATGATGATAACCATAATAATAATGATAACCATAATAATAATGATAACCATGATAATAATTAATGATAATGATAATGATGTAGTATATAGTTTATATATACTTTAGCATTAGATAGTAAGTATCTTTCTCTCTTCCTTACTTGCGTGCAAGCAATTAAATAGTACCGTGACATCTAATAAATCAACTTCCCGTCCATACCTGAGTTTTAATAAATCCCTTCCCCTTCCCGAGTCTGCAAACCCTCCAAACTCTCCCTTTCTTCTTCTTCTTCTTCTTCTTCTTTTTCTTCTTCTTCTTCTTCTTCTTCTTCTTCTTCTTCTTCTTCAAAACCCTTTGTTTTGCTATGATTGTGCCAAGTACCAAGAGGACGACTGCCGGGATGCGACCATCATCCATCCACTGTTCAATTAGCAGTTACCACAGTACCATCTTTTCATAAGGATTGGAGATTGGAGGGAGGGATTGGTGTCTACTATCTACCTAGGTAGGCAAAGGGAGTCAAGGTAAGGTAAGGTTATAGGAGTAATGAATGAATGATACCTAAGAATTTCCGAACGATCATTATTATCCTTCTCAGATTGAAAATCAATCGATCTCAAAGCTTGTTCAATGTGTGTATGTGTGTATGTGGGTATGTATGTATATATTGTATGTATGTATGTATGTATGTATATAGTATATATATATATATATATATTGTATATATTGTATGTATGTATGTATATAGTATATATATATATATATATGCATATAATAAGTAAGTAGATAAATTATAGATTCACCGGCTTTCGATGAGTATTGAGGTATTACTTTTACTATATGAGTGAGGTGAGTACATACCTGTAGAACTAATAAATATAGAACGATAGGAACTACTACAGTAATAAAATGAATATTTCTCTTCTCCTGAATCGAATAGTTTTCTGTAGACAGTAATAAGTACTCCCTCCCTACAGTCATTCATTCGTTCGTTCGTTCATTCATTGTATTTTACCCCTGAAAGAGATATATCTATTTACTTGGGTATGTATCTTGAAGCAGCTCGGTAAGAAAAAGAAGAAGATTATTGAAAATGAAAATGAACATGAAAATGAAAGAATTTACCCCTGGCTATCTATGATTAGACGGTTTAGATTCATTTTTCGGTTAGTCTGCTTATTAGAGGAATAAATACTAAAGGTTCTAAAAGTAAGTCAAAAAAGGAAGTAACATTGATATTACTAATGAAATCTCATCGAACCATTGGTCAAGACTCTTCCCACCCGAATAACATTGACCAAGGTGGCGATCGTTTCTTGCATTAATTTGCCTCGATTTGCATAAAATGTAAAGTCTTTAAATTATCAAGGGTCGTATATATTATATATCTAACCCAAAGAGACCAATAGTCGATGCAAAAGTGGAGACCCTCTAGAGTCAGCTAGTAAGTAGAAATACTGCAATGCTGAAATGCTGAAATAGCGAAATACTACTGACTACCACCAAAAATAATCCATCTAACCTGATTCGGCACAAGTGTCAGTTCAAGATCCAAAGATTCAAAGGTGCACCCAATCTTTCCCCAGCACAGTACTCAAGGACTCAAAGGACCCCAAGCACTGAAGCCAGCAGGGCAAGCAAGCAAGCAAGCAAGCACTCACTCAATTCACTTACTGTACTTCACTCACTCAATTTACTCACCTATTTCACCTATTTCATATATTTATTTCATATATTTATTTCATATATTTATTTCATCTATTTATTTCATCTATTTATTTCCTCTATTTATTTCCTCTATTTCCTCTATTCCCCGAGGTCATCAATTTCACCAATTTCACCAATTTCATCTATTCCATCTATTCCACCTATTTCACCTATTCTACCTATTTCACCCACGCACCCACCCACTCACTCACTCACTCACTCACTCACTCACCTCACTCACCTCACTCACCTCACTCACTGTCATTGTCTTGGGGTTAACCGTCACATCTCCCCTCCCCAATTTCTTCCAATTTCTTCCAATCTCTTCCTATTCTACTTTCTTATTCCCTATTCTCTCTTACTTTACCTACCTATTATACACCAAACCTTCCATTTATTTATTTATTTATCTATCTATTTATCTATTTATCTGTTTATTTCTTCATTTCTTCATTCTTCTTTTATTACCCGAAGTTAGTCAATCAAATCAATCAAATCAATCAAATCAATCAAATCAATCAAATCAAATCAAATCAAATCAATCTTCATTCACAACCATCTTCTCCTTGGGTCTATCTTCCTTTGTATTTCATTCTTCATCTACAATACTTTGGTTTTATTTGATTTGTTGTCGCCCTTCTCTTCTTCTCAACTCTTTTTCTCTTTCCCCAATTGAATCAATCTTGCACCACCCCCTCCCTCAGTTTGCCCCTGTGAAACGAAAAGCATTCCTCTCTTCATTCCTCTCCTAGAAACCTTTCCGCAACTACAGCAACCGACCAAATTTCAACCAATATCAAAGGGAGAAATTGCTTTCGGTAAAACATAATAGCATATACACGTTGAGGTTGGCAGACGATTCTCTTCTTGATTTAAATCACCAAAAAATATATTCACCGGCTTATCATACAATGTTCCAATAGAATTGTTATAAAAGAAAACCAAAAGTCAAAAAGACAGAGAAAAAGGCTTGTCGACGTGAACTCACGGTAAAAGTGCGTTCTGCCTGCACGCGAGAAATAGAGACAGACAGACAGACAGACAGACAGACAGATAGACAGACAGAGGGAGAGAGAGAGAGAGCATATCGATCCACCTCTACCAATTTACTGGCCGCAGGCGACCTCCTTCTTCACTTCAGCGACCGGAAACCTTTTTATAAACATCTTCAAATTTTAAAAAAAAATCAAGAGTCAATCGTTAACTCGTCTTGACTCTTTTTTAATCTTTCCAACCCACAACTCTCACAATAATTGTTCATTTGTCTAGCAATTCTATTCAGACTTTCAGTTTTCCATTGAAGGTTCGTAGTCGCTACTTTATTCAATCTCCCTCAATCTTCTTCAAACAACGCGCTTGCACCAATGTTCCAACTAAAGCAATTCAATACTTTTTCTTCTCCTACTCCTACTCCTACTCCTACTCCTACTCCTACTCCTACTCCTACTCCTACTCCTACTCCTACTCCTACTTCTTTTTCATATGCTTCTTCGTAGGCAACTGCAAACACCTTCCATTGCTAATTTCTTACCCATCATAGTCCTGTTCATCTTCTGCTCAATCGAAAACTACGTTGAGTACGAACCTTCTCAAGTAGATGGCATGATAGCTGTTTGCTTTTCAACAACTCAAAGATAGCCCAGTCACAGCATGGCTGCTCTCGTACAGACCGTACCACAACAGACAACCACGGTCACTATGCTTCAAACTCGACCATCTTCTGCCTCTGGCCCCCTACAACCTTCACAGAATCAAGCTGCCTTCCACCAGTATCCTGTCAACCCACAACAGCGAAACAACTTCCATGGATTGAACAACAACAATAATACGGCAATATCGACTTTTCGTGGACATAATGCCACGGCACCAACTGCCCCGTACACATTCACTAGCACACCTGGCTTATCAATAGGAAGTCAACAAACACCAAATGGGGCTCAATCGAGGCCGGAACAAGGGAGAACATCGTCAGCTCCTATAGTTCCCACACTTCAAGGTGGTCCAGGGAATACTTCGAGTCGCTCACGATACCCTGCTGCTCCCTCTGTCTCGACTACATCGTCCTCTTCATCATCGGAACTTTCTCAGATGCCAGGCACAAGAGATGATTCAGCCATAACCACCGCTCGCGTTGCCACTAGAGCTCCTCGACCCAATTCCACCATCATCACATCACACCCCCAAACTTTGGCTCCTCCTATGGCGTCACCAGCAAAACCAGCCCCTGACCGCTATCGTCGTCCTGCTATTCGCCGCGCCGAATCATCCACCAGTAGTCAAGCCAGTGGCCCTAGCTCCTCGGCCTCAACCATGCCGAATGTCCTGCAATTCTATGGCGCCAGTACACAGGCTGTCAATACCCAAGCATTAAACGTACAGGCATCGCAACCACAGAATCAACCAAGTGCAACTGCTGATGATATGCAATTGAATCAACGTACCACTTCGGAGCAGGCAAAGAGATATCGACGTCGGAGCATACATACGATGGATGCACCTGAAAATAGCAACGCTCCAAATCCTGCATTGTTACAGCAGGGGTCAAGGCAAGTTAGCAGCGCTAGTGGTCGTATTGATCAGCAGCCCGAGCAACACGGACAGCACCCCTTGCGAAGTTCACCAGTCGTAACGGTGCGTCCAGCAACTTCTCACGGACGGAATGATAGTACCGATAGCTTAAAATCCACTCGCAGCGGCCATTCACGCCCGAATTCGGTAAGTTCTTGAATAATTTTATTAGTACCAAGTCTCTGCTCCCCCCGTCCCCCCCCCACTCATGGTTCACGGGACTTTATCGTGCATACGGCGTCACCGCAATTTAACCCTCACCAATCACAGCATCGTAACACTGGATTCGACACAACACTAACTTATTTTAGTCGGACAAGCGAGAAGCAACAGGTGTATCGATGGCAACTTCAAGCCCCTCCCATTCCTCAACTTCTACCGTCGCAGGTTCGAATACATCCAATGGTAAAGAACAAGTGATTTCTAAGAATGATCAACCACGACTTGTGAACATTCCAGTTCGTGCATCTTCAACCGATGCCGCGAAACGACTTTCCAGTCCCTCTCCTCTATCAAAACCGGCGACGATGGGTACCGAGTCCTCGGCGTCCAAGTCCAAGGACTCATTTGCTTCAGCGGTCAATGCCGCCTTGCAACCAACACCGTCCAAATTTACATCTACACAGGCTACAACGAGCTTCAATGTCCCGAGCCCGGCTGCACAACATTTGGCTGCATTGAATGAAAAGGAAGGAAAGAAGAGTAAGACATCAAGGTTGAGAAGGGCATTCTCTTTTGGATCTGCTGCTGAGTTGCGAAAGGCGTCAGCAGAGAGTCATCTGGTGAGCAGGAGTGGCAATGATGTTTTGGATCGTTCCAAATTACGAAGGGAAAAATATCAAAATGAGCAAGAAGCAGAGCAAGATAAGATTGCTCAGCGACAAGAAGCTGCTGGTATCGGATCTAATATCTATTCTGGCCAAGGCAATTTCTTCACAGGATCAAACGATAACTTGTCTATTTCCTCGACCGCATCATCGGCTTCCGTGATGATTCGAAAAATGGGCAAGGGGATGAAGAAATCAACGAGATCTCTTGTCGGCCTCTTTAGACCAAAGTCTGTTATTGGTGTCCCCGCAGCTGATGCAGCTGTGCCTGAAGCCAGCCGAGCTCAGGTCTCGATGGTGAATGTTGAAGCTGAAAGGGAGAAGGTCAATATAAACGCCAACGTGGCCGACGCCGCTTCTGGTGGCACAGGATTTCCCAGACTGGAGAGGAATTCTCTTGACGCTGCCGCCATCAGCTCAACGGCCAGTGAACGTCTAGGGAGTGCTAACACCGAGAGTTCTGCAAATAGAAGAAGCATCGTTGGCGGCGAGAAAGAGCGTGCTGAAGTCTTGGCCGCTGTCAAGAAGGGTATTTTAAAACGTAGGTCGCTCATGCTTGTTTCGTCAGACTTGACTAAATTTGGTTGCTTTAGGCTCTGGTACCGGTTCCGGAAACTCGTCACCGGTTATGCTTCCTGCCGATGGCAAAGCCGCCAACTTCAATTTACCACAAATCCCAAACGTCAATGACTCCCCCAATTCCTCCGCCCCTAGCACCCCCAATGATGACCAAGTTCACAAACAAGCGGTTACTTTGGGAGGCGAGGATTACTTCATGTCTGCACTCAAATTCAGGGGTGATTCCAAGAGTGTTCCTGGAACGCCCTCGGGCGCTACCAAAAGGAACGCAACATTTAGTCCACGGATACAATTCCACGATACTTGGCCAAGCCAAGAGTACGACCGCAGAGGTGACACTGCAACCTGCAACCGACTCACACCAGTACTCGCTCAACAAATCAAGGAAGAGCTTAACACTTTCAAAATGGTATGCTATCTACTCTCAAATCCTCGACCATATGCTGATAGAAAGTAGGAAATGGAGGTTCATGAGAATTCTAAGATCTACACACACTTCTTCTAATGAAACCACGATCATTCTATTTGTCAAAAAAAAAAAAAAAAACAAAGTCACGAAACTTACAAAGCTCTTCTGCTACCGCAGGCAATTGTGTAGTTACGCACACACTACAAGACTTTTTAAGGCGTTCAATGGTCTTTTCCGCATTATTGGTGTACAGGAGTTCATTTACATCTGAGCGATTTGGTCGAGAACAATATTATTTCATAGACTGGCGTCGGCCATCTCCTTTCGAGCATATAGGTTGAAGAAGATGAGGGGGGATATATTAGGGGTATTAGGGGGCGACGGTAGAAATTTGGGAAATGGAAGATGTTGTGCTGTGAGGCTTTCTGAGGTTGTGAAAGAAGGAGAGAGTTTCAATTGTCCAATAGGCTGGTAATTTGTTTCTCCTAGCTACCAAGGATGATGGTACAACTCGTACTCAAAAGTTTCGATCTCGGTTGGTTTCTGCGGGTTTGTTTGATCTCTGGGGGTTTGAGATCTGCATTTGGGGCAATGTCATGGTCTAATTTTTGTTTTCTTCATTGGTCGGTCCGGTTTACTTTATATTCGTCACCTCATCGTCGTACTTCAGCGTCTGTTATTATGTTTGAGAAAGGGGTACACAGAGGAGAGAAATCGGGACGGCATATTCTACGTAATCAAATGATACAATACAAGCAAAGGTTGCCTTTTATACAATGTTCAGAATAACCTCACACTTGAGGAGGCATTGGTGGATCCATGAAATGTGAGAAATGTGAGAAATCTGGAACAAAGTTTCGTGTTCATTCATTTTAGCAAAAGATTCTAGATTCTTCCCCAAGTTTGAAATGCAAATCTAGATCTTGAATGTAAATGCAAATGCACATGCACACGTCAACATAAAAGCTTGGATACAATCCTGATCCTGGAAGAATCTGAATCGATCAAGATCTATTGGAAACTCGGCCTGTCCGGCAGTCTAGACATTTTCCCATTGGAATTTCAAGCTTTGATGTGGGTTCATCCCATGATATTCAGATGTAAGTCTTACAGTATTATATCTGACCTTGCCTACCTAGGTAGTTAGTTACTTTCAGGGGAGGCAGCAGGAAAAAGATATTTATTAGTAGATGGGTAATAAGTGATCAAACCAACTCAGCCTTGTCTTGGCAGCCTTGTTTTGTTGAACTTCCCTTTCAACCCGGGTAAAACTTTTTTTTTCTTTTTTTTCAATAAAACAAATAAAATCCATTCATGGGCATTTTGGATATTCAACCTACCCATTGATCATTTGAAGTCTTGATGAATGCTATATAACAGTGGCTACTATCATCAATCGACTTCACTGCAGGCTGAGGGCTGGCACCCGCCATTTCTTACCGCTCCAAATTCGAGTAATCATGACGATTTCAAATGATTTGCCGGTCTTCGATGCAGCACATCCAGAACCAAATTCTAATGTGTCTGAAAAGAACCATGATGGATGTAATGGGTTACTCAAGAAATTACATGGGCGTGCCTTTTATGAAAGTATTGGCAGTCCTAAATTCATTCTTGCCCCTATGGTCGATCAATCAGAATTCGTGAGTCGATGAATTCTACAAAGCTAACCTTTTAATTCATACTAATTGCAATTTCTTCAGGCATGGCGTATGCTATCTCGCTCTTTTATGACCCCTGAATCAAATAAGTCTCTTCTGGCATACACACCAATGCTTCACGCGCGCATGTTCTCCGAAACCCCAAAGTTCCGCGATGCGCATTTTCAACCGATGAAAACTTCACTCGTTTCTCAATTAGGACCCTCTTCTCCTACCTTGAGCGATGATCTGTTTCTTGATGGAAACCCACAGTTTGACAGACCCCTTTTCGTACAGTTTTGCGCGAATAATGAAAAGGACTTGCTCGAAGGGGCAAAGTATGTAGCGCCGTTTTGTGATGCAGTGGACTTGAACTTGGGATGCCCTCAGGGAATTGCAAGGAAGGGGAAGTATGGCGCATTTTTGCAAGAGGATCAAGGACTTATTTTCAAGTTGATTAATACTTTGCATAAGGAATTGGATGTGCCTGTTACTGCAAAGATTAGGATATTGGAAACCAAGGAGAAAACATTGGAATATGCAAATATGGTGTTGAGTGCTGGGGCTAGCATCTTGACCGTGCATGGAAGGACGAGGGAGATGAAGGGGCACAAGACGGGGTTGGCAGATTGGGGGGTGCTCAGATTTTTGAGGGAAAATTTACCGAAGGAGGTGGTTCTGTTTGCGAATGGAAATATTTTGGCGAGGGAGGATATTGATGAGTGCTTGAAAGCAACAGGCGCGGATGGAGTAATGAGTGCCGAGGGAAATTTATATGATCCAACGATTTTTTCGGATGCGCCGGCCATTGGAGAGGAAGGGCGAGAATACTGGAGAAGTTTGGATGGGACGATAGGGGGTTGGAGAATGGATGCTGTATTCAGGAGGTATATGGATATTATCTATAAATATGTTCTGCAGAAATCGCCTCCTGAAAGGAAACCTCTTTTCATAACCTCGGATCCGCAAGAGGAGATGAAGGAAGAAGTAGAGGAAGAGGAAGAGGGACCACCTAAAAAGAAGCAAAAGGGAGAAAAGAAGGAGAGGACGACGAGTCCAAGTTTGGTTGCGATGCAACCGCATTGTTTCAAACTTCTTAGACCACTGGTTTCAAAACATCACGATATCAGAGATGCATTAGCCAAGTGTAGAGCAGGAGACATACAAGCTTTTGAAGATGTATTACAAATGACGGAGAAAGTAGTCAAAGAGGGAATACTGGAGTATGAGCGGACGAATGGAGAAAGTTACCGAGAAGAAGTTGAGAGGGCGGAAAAGGAAAGAGAGGAGAAGATGAAGGGAGGAGGGAAGGGTGCTAATGGTAGGGGTGGACCTGATGGGGATGGTGAAGGAAAAGGGGGGGAGGAGCTGAAGTTTGAGGAAAGTTCGCTTGAGACGGTTAGGAGGTGTAAGAGACCTTGGTGGGTGGTGCAGCCTTATGTTAGACCATTACCCATGGAGGCGTTGGCGAAGGGGAGTATAACTTTGAGTAGAAAGGAGAGGGGTGGGAAGGTGAAGGGTGGGGGCGAGGGAGATGTGGCGAAGGATGAGGGGAAGTTAGTCAATGGGGTCGAAGCTGAGGAGCAGGGAAAAGTGGAGGTGCAGGTTGTGGGTGACAAGGAAGTGGGCGACCCAGAGAAGGAAACAGTGGAGGTTCCGAAAGACGGCTTAGTTTGTGGATAATCTCCACACTCCTATTCTCGCGCAACACATGACTTGGGTAAACTCACATCGACTGACGCACGCGGCATAGAGAGAATGTTTAAATACCAAACTTACTAGAGATAAAATGTAGATATACTATACACGAAAATAAAATAGGGAAACAAAGAGATCAAGCGCTGATCTCCTTTCCCTCTATATACCATATGCACACTTCACTTATCAAACCCACTGTATCGGGCATTCCACAACATATCATCTGGTTATGCGTAGTAGTAGTAGTAGTAGTAGTAGTGTGCACATACCATCTCACTCCTAAAATCCAGTGAAGAATCGTTTAGATGTATGTATGCATGGGTATGTACCTAGTTATAGTAAAGACTTGATTCGTGTGCACTGTGGTGGAGTGAGGAAGGGGGTTGATTTCTCGAGTTTGGGGGGTTGGGTTGGGTTGGGTTGGGTGGATAGGATGGGACGAGGTGGGTAGAAGAGCGTTGGCATGTTATTTGTATTGTATTGTTGGGGGCGGAGGGGCAGGGTAGTCAATTGAACTGTCTGTTTGTATGTGTGTGATTTTTGTATTTGGTGTTTGGGTTTGTGGTTGTCGAGTGGTTGATGGGAGGGTTGGAAGAGGGATGGAGAGGTTCGGAGGGTGATGGTAGAAAGGTGAGGATGGCTGGGCTTTTGTGATGTGTAGGGTTTGGTTGTTTGGATGGAGTTTGGACATTGGGGATGGAGAAGGTAGAGTGTGTTTGGAGGGAGGCTTTTCTTGTGTTGGTTATAGGGGCTTGTTTGTTTGCTTGACTGTCATTATGCTTAGAGGAAATAGATGGATTGAATGATAAATGGACCTTGGATGAAAGGGTATGAAGGTTTGATGATTTTGCTTCCTGTGTCTTTCGACTGTGTCTTGTTGGTCTTGCTATTCGATGATTACTTCAATTGCTTCAATTGCTAGCTGTGAGAGCTTTCCTTGATTCTAGATCCCAGTTTCACCCCGGTCTCTTAATCCATATATGTCATCAGAGTTTACTCAGCTTCCCATTCTTGTCTTTCTTAGCACTATCCATCTTCATCCCCTCATCATCCTGTTCCTCCACTCTCAAAACCGGAAACTTGGCAGGCATGATTCTCCTAGGTGTGGTACCAGGAACCAATGCATATTTGCTAAAATCTCTCACTCCATCATGATTCCTCAAATAATCTTCATCCAAAGTCAACAGCCCATTCACATCATCAACGGGCGCCTTCAAAATCGACAAAATAGCATCAGAGAAAATAGCCGGATGTCTCAAATCCTCAGCCGGTGAGGAAAAATGTGCCGTCGCAGCGGATTCAATCGCACTCGCGGGCCATAATCCTGTGACTGCCATTCCCTTTCCTTCAATTCCCATTCGTGAGAAATCCATCCCGAGGCCCTGGACGAGAACACTCATCCCCACTTTCCCCATCGCATATGCGGTTTTCCCTCGGAAAAATCGACTATAGATCGGTGGGCATATGACGATAATCCTCGCGTTCCAATTCTGGTTCCTCCAGTGTGGAATACAGGATTGGATAGAAGCGTATAGCCCATTGGGATTCACAGACTCCATTAACATGTAGCGCGAAAGAGGGGTAGTGAGGACGGAGGAATGGTAGATGGCGCCGGAATTGTAGACGAGGACGTCGATGCGTCCATATGTGACGATTGTTTGGGTGACGAGAGAGGCGATGCGGGAGTGGTCACGGACGTCACAGGGAATTGCTGTGGCTGTTCCGCCGGATTCGAGGATCTCGCGGCAGACGGTGGAGATGGTCGAGGCGGGGGAGTTGGGGTCAGGGGGGAAAGGATGGGTTGCGGTTGCGTCACTGGTGGATTTGGCGGATACGATTACTAGTGTGCTGTTGTTGGTGAAGGTCATGGGATGAAGGGTGGGATAAGGAAGTGTGATTTATATATATATATATATATATATATACCTGCGTATTTATTCTTTGCCAGATCAATTGCGATTTGCCGGCCAATTCCTCGGGATGCACCAATTACGAGAGCTACCTTTTTAGATGTCATGTTGAATTCGCGTCGTGAATGAGGAAGAATGAATGGGGACTATGGCATTTCTTCACTTGAAACTATATATATCCCAGAATACATATCTCGGACTTGGTAAAAGTTGAGGTTTGGTGATCGAATTGTGAAGTGTGGTTGTGGTGAGGAACAATGCAGTTATTTATGGATTTATTAGTGATCAATGTTCCTGGGGTAGAGCTTCTGAGCCGAGGCATTTCGTCGACCTCCCATGCATTTGAACGTTTGAATTATCAGGCATTGAAAAGCACAACATCTCTTCAACTGGATTTATAAAGTTTATTACATCCATACATACATAATCATCATGCCAGGTCATATAGATTGTTATCTTGATTGTTGTAAGTATATATGTATATATATATATATATACCCAGGTATATGTAGTTCTCCCACGTGAACGTTCTCGTCTCCACGATGTACCAAGTTAACCCCTATGTCAAAGCTTCATTTTATAGCTATGCAGCTCTAGTACACCTTCGAAAGAATCGAGAAGTTCTTCTTTCTCATAATGTTACCATAAAGTGAGATTCTCCTTGCTATACTCAAAAGCTTCTTTAGATATTGACTAATTCTATAGTCTGATCCCCGTCTTCCTTGGTGGTATAAATCACGGCTCAGGAAACAAACCTCCATGGACCCTTCCCGCCAAAGCCAAATACAGTAAATTTGATACTGCCCGTACGATATCATATCATGGGCTTCCGGATCTTCAACCTGCGGAATTTTTTCCACCTGTAACTCTTCTCGTAAGTGTTTTCTTTCCTCTCGTCATTTGAAGCTGACATATCGTATCCAAAGCCTCAACGAGCATTATGCTTCATCAAATCCCAATACTCCCAAGAGACATTTGAGAAAACATGGCAAAGTATCTTTGATGCACTTTGGATACCCCCACAGAGAAACATCACGATTCCTGAACCATTTCGAGAATTCTTGAATGGGCTAGGGACTTTTGATTCGAAACAGGTTGAGGAGATTATGGGAAAGGCGATGGAGAAGGAATGGAAAGACAAGTTGCTTGAGAATACTCAAGATGCATTGGAGAAGGGTGCTTTTGGGGCACCGTGGTTATGGGTTAGGAATGGAGAGGGAAAGGAGGAACCGTTTTTTGGGAGTGATAGGTTTCATTTTGTTTGGAGGTTTTTAGGAGTTGAATTTAAGAATATGGAGATTGTGAGGGGAAAGGAGGAGAAGATGAAGGCGAAGTTATAGGAGTGATTATTCATGGATTTTTGTTGTAATGTTTGTAAGTCTCCAGCTATATAGGATTATCTACTCGGAGCAACAATGTAAGTAATTATAACTTTAGTAATCTGAGATTAAGAAATCTATAATCGACAACACTTCAATGGAGATGCAATCAAGATTTCATGTGACTTTAAAGTGTGATTCTAAAGTTGCCCCGGTGATGCGCAGACATCAAAGTATCTATAGTGTCTTCACTTTATCTCATTTTCAGACCCTAGGCCCACCAGTGGGTGCACGGACTCATAAAACGCCCTCTCAAAATCACCAAAATCACACCAAAAATCAAAAAGTTTAAAAATTCATTAAAAAATAATTATTCAATGTATTATATATAGAAGGACCTCATTATAAATCTTTGATTGTTCTTATAAAATTTTTAATTCTAAATAATGATATTTAGTTTTCATAGAGTTATATTATAATATATAAAATTACAGTAAGATATTTTAGTGTAAATTTGTAAAATTTAAAATTTTCAGCGATCCAATAAGAATAATATAATAAAATCAAAATCAATATATATTTTAGTTAGATTTCTATTATACATTTTAATTTCTTTCAAAGAAAAAGAAGAACAATGATTTTTAAGTGAATTCTTGAAGTTGTTGATTTTTAGTATGATTTTAATGTTTTTAAGAGGGCGTTTTATAAGTCTATACACCACCCACTAGTGGCCTCTTTCAATTAACTTATTTTAGCGTTTATAGTTATTATTATTTAAATAGCTCAATTTAGAATAAGATGCGTAATCTATAAATCGTTCTTATAGTTTAAAACCCTAACTAATAAGGGTTTAGGAAATGTTAATCTCCTAAAAAATCTACAATAGTTTAAGCGTATTTTAAATAAGAAGGAATAAATTTTTAAGAAGTCTAAAATGCTATTTCTAAGGATTTATAACTATAGGATTATATAGTGTTTAAAGTTATCTCTTAATTTTGTAGATTTTTTTTAGAAAAGAATTTGACTTCTTTAAAATTAATAATTATAAGATTTTCTAAAAATTGTAACGCTTATGCCGTATAAGAGCTGAATAAACAGGGTCAAAAGTATGTTTTAGAGCCTGCCAAAAAATTATCCTATAGAAGATTCCGTTATTTGTTATATAGCGTAAATGGCCTATACTAAAGCTAATAAAGAAAAAATAAAATTATATAGCATTATATAATTTATTTTTATTTTTTATTTATTTATTATATTTAACGTTTATATGAGCTAGTTAGACCCTTAACCTTTCGAGGGGTACTGGAAACAGGTGATATACTAATAGATTATAGATCTAAGAGTTCGTCATTTAAGTATATATTATATAACGTTATTAAATTGAAATATTAAAGCCATTTTCTTTTAGTAGTTCTTTATAATTTTAGCTTTATTAAATAACCTTTTTCTGCTGTTTAAAAGAATATTCTATATCGAAAAAGGTTAGCTTTTATTTGTTATATTTTTAAAAGTAATATATTAAATTATATAACAATTATATTAATAGGGAATGATAAATAAACAATTATTATATTAAATTATAGCTTTTGTATTGTTTTATAAAAAAGTATATTATATTTTATAGATTGTATTTTAAATTAGATTTCAAAGTATAGTAGAGGGTAAAAAAAAGGAATTAAAAGAAAAAAGAGGGTTAAAAAAAGCAAAAAAGTTAAATGCAGTATTCAATGTAACATTGTTTAGAATGCTGTTAGGTTTTCGGTTATAAAAAGTAAAATATTGTATTATTTTTACAAAATGTTCAAATTTTTGTAAAAGAATAAAAGGCTATTATATATAATCAAACTTTTTCCAAGAGATTGCTAATAAATAAATAGATTTTAATAGCTATAAATGGAACTTTTTTGCCGAAATTTTACAAAAAGCAAAATGCTTTAGGGTTTTAGTTTTATTATATAAATAATAAGTTTTAGCATTTGTATAATTGAAACGTTTATGGTATATATCGAAATTGCTATATTTAAAATATAGTGCTAATAATTGATACAAAATTAATTTAAAGAGTTTTAACTTTAATAGCTTTTTTAAAGTATAACCAAATTGCTATTTGTAATATTCTTCTAATAATATTATTTCATTTTTATACTATTATTTATTTATAATATTATAAATAACGCTTTATATTATTAACTCTATTCCATTAATTATAAATTGTTTAATAAACTTTGGATTTATTGTATTGCTTTTTGTATTTTCGTTTACTAGCCTATCCACTATTTCGTTACTAGTTATATTCTAATATTCAAAAAACCATCTTATACTAATCGTATACCGATTAATAAACCAATAACTTTTCAAAAACGCTTATTAAAAGATATTCAAAGTATTAGTATATTTGTACTATATTACAAAGATACTATTAATGTATAGCTATTGATATGTATTTATATCAAATAGTAATATTAACACTTTTTGAAGTTTTTTCAAAGTACTAATCGCTTTTGTATTAAAGATATATAAAAGTATATTAATTGCACTTTTTCCCGTTAATTACCAATTTTTGCTTTTAGTAGATTGTATAACTATATTTTATATACTTATTAACATCGTTATACAATTCGGATTCATTAAAGAAGATAATAATTGTGTTAAAAAGTGTTGGAATAATCACGTGATACACTAGGCTACACACTAACGCCTGGACATTCTATATAGTTGCCGTTCTATACATTTAGATAATGATCCTTTAGAGCAATAATAAAATACAACGGTATACCCATTTTATTGACTTTCACCTTTAATCAGGTTAAACCAACAATAAGTAA
>PDUE01000333.1:0-13420 GCA_002909645.1 Monilinia polystroma
TCATAGACCCAAAAGCTCGCCACTTAAGTACAAATTATACGACGTCGCTAGATTAAAGCATTAGGGCTGCCTCCTTCCAGCGGCCTTTTACAATTCTAACTTTGTTAAACAGCTTTCTTTTACTGTTTAAGAGAGCATTCTATATCAAAGGGGATTAGCCTTTGCTTGTTATATTTTTAGGGATAGTATATTGAATTGTATAATAATTATATTAATAAAGAATACTAAAAGAATAGTTATTATATTAAATTGTAGTTTTTATATTATTTTATAAAAAACTTTTTGTTATACTTTATAGATTATACTTTAAATTAAACTCTAAAATGTAATAAAGGGTAAAAAAGAGGGATTAGGGGGAGAAAGAAAATTAAAAGAAATATAGGAGTTAAATGCAATATTTAGTATAATATTGTTTAAAGTACTCTTAGATTTCTAATTGCAAAATATATAATATTATATTACTTTTATAAAATATTCAAATTTCTATGAAAGAGCAAGGAGCTGTTGTATATAATCAAACCCTTTCTGGACAATTGCTGATGGGTAAACAGGCTTTAAAAGCTATAAACAGAACTTCTTTACTAAAATCTTATGGAAAACAAAATGCTCTAAAGTTTTGTTTTGTTATATAAATAATAAATTTCAGCGTTTGTATAATTAAAACGTTTATAGTACATCTTAAAGTTACTATATCTGGAATATATTATTAATAATTAATACAAAATTAATTAAGGGAGTTTTAGCTTTAAAGACTTTTTTAAAATATACTTGAATTATTATTTATAATATTTCTTTAATAATGTTATTTTATTTTTATACTATTATTTGTTTATAATATTATAAATAAAACTTTATATTATAGATTCTATTCTATTAATTGTAGATTATTCAATAAATCCTAAATCTATTATATTGCTTTTTGCGCCCTTATCTGCCAATTTATCCGTTGCTTTATTACTGATTATACCCTAATGTTTAAGGGACTATTTTATTCTGACTGTATACCGATCAATAAATTGATAGTTTTTCAGGAATATTTATTAAAAGGTGTCCAAAGCGTTAATTTATTTATACTATATTACAGAAATGTTATTAATATATAATCATCAATATATATCCATATTAACTAATAGTATTAATACTTTTTAAAACTTTTTTAAAGCATTTATCGCTTTTATATTAAAAATGTATAAAAATATATTAATTATATTCTTTTTAATAACTATAAATATTTGCCCTTAATAGATTACATAATTGTATTCTATATGCTTATTTATGTTGTTATACGATTTGGATTTATTAGAAAAGATAATAATTATACTAAAAAGCAGAGCATTTTATTAATTAATAAAACTAATCGCCACAGTTTTTTTGTTTATCCCTTCTATAAAATCCGTCCTGTATCCAGGGGTGTAATATAGGGGTACCAGAATCGGGTGTAATACTTCTAATAACAATTAATCTGCTATTCGCAATCTTATATTAACTTATATATAATAGTTTAATATAATTAAGTATACGATTAACAAATATTATACATTTAGCCTTTAAAGTTATAAAACTATTTTAATATAAATATATTTAAGGGCCATTTTGCAAAAGGGAAGGTTTATATTCTATAAATTGATTATAATAAATATAATTCTTTAAGCTAATAATATCCTTTTTGTTGTAAGATTAATAACTTTGTTCGCTTTTGTTATATAGAATCTTATATAAATGTTTATTATAATACCTTTGAAATAATTATCTCCTATATTTAACTATGTCCGCCCTGAGTATTATGCCTCTACTCTATAAAATAATAAAGAAAGTATACATATAATTGTGGTTTTATGTAAAAAGACTATAAAAGGGTTATTTACAATATTAACAAAATGTTTTATATATAATACTATTCTTTGTACTTTTTTCATTTATTTAGTAATATACCTTTTAAATATAAGCTTATAGTTGAATTATACTCCTAGTTATTGTAATATTAACTGATTTATATTATTTAGTCCGTTTATTGTAGGTCTAATAGTTAATAAAGGTAAGATGATAGCCTTTGGGGCGTATATATAACGCTTGCGGGTAAAATATATCATTTTCAGCTTTTCGGATACAAATATAACCTTATTCGCTATTCTTTATACTTCAATTTATTAAATATCTTATGCGATTATTATAATATTCTTTTTTAATATATTATTAATTCTGTATAATATAATATCGTCTATATATCCAAAATAAAAGGCTTAATCCTAGTTTACAAGCTTTGTTAAATAAAGTATATATAGTACTGGAGATAGCGATAACCTTTAGGAAATACTATATTATACTTATAACTCATTCTTATAGATATTTTCAAGTTGGACGATTATTTTACATTCTTGTAAAAATAATTTTATTATCTTTAATAATAATATAGACTAGTTTTGGTTTTGCATTTTTTCAAATAGCCGTTAGGGTAATAATATATTAAATGCTTTTTATACATCTATTATAACTAATATAACTTCTTATTTTTTAGCAAAAGTGTATTTTATATTATAGACAAATGCTGTAATTAGGTCTATAGCCGATCGTTTTAGTAATACTTTATAATATTAAGGGTTTAATATACTATACATTAACGATGTTCATATTATCCGTTTTGCGATAATTCGTTTTAGGCCTTTACTAATGTAGAATAATAAAGCTATTAAACATTAGAAATGAATAAAGTTTTTATCTTTTTTGTTAACTTTGAATAATATTACTATTTCAATTAATTGCTATACTTTAAGGAAATAGCTTTTTTTAAGATAACATTTAAATAAGTTATAAATATAGCTTTTAATATTATTCTAATAAGTTTTCAAAAGCTAGACAATAATTTTATTAGGTTTTGATAAAGTGTTTGAAATTTCGATAATATTCTACTTTACTTTTTCTAAAAATACATTGATATCCTAGAGGAGAATTGGAATGCGGTTTTCTATTATTGGATCTGTTTTTAGATTATTTATATTATTATATCTATATAGCACTTTATTTAGTAAAGCCTTTGCCTTTTCTTTTATACCTTTAATTAATTAATTATTTATTATTAGTAATAGGGATTTAAGGGAGGGGGCCGCTTTATACCAGTTTATTATTTTATAAAGGTCCGAATTATCCGTTGCATTATCTATAATCCTCCTTCAATAATCTCTCTTCGCCTTATACATTGCAGTAAGCATCCTTCTCCTATCCTTTAGAGTTTTATTAATGCCTTTATATAGATTATATATAGATATATATTCCTTTATTCATTAGGGCACTGATTATACCCAATTGCTTGCTGGTTAGTCTATAATCTATATTACCCGCTGAAACAGGTCTGTAAGTTGCTCTATAGCAATTTCGAGCTTGGCTTTTAAGATATTAAATCTTACTTTTAGGAATTAATATATTTTACTTTCTATTAAATTAATAAAAATGTATAATTTATTTTTTATAACTTTATATTTAGTATATTTATTAATTGGCGTTCTCTACCTTAGGATGATAATGACCTGTATATAATAATTTAATCCGCAGTTTATATTCCATTATAGATTATTTTCGCGAAAAATATATTGGAGAAGGTAAGATCAATTATATGCCCTATACGATGAATAGGGGTCCCTATTTCGCCAATAAAGTCTATATTAGTATTCTGGGATTAATTGGAGAGGATGGCACTCTAAATAACCGAAAGCATTCTTAATTTAAAAGTATTATACTTTGTATTAAAATTATCGCTAATTAATATATAAAACCTTAAAGTAATATCTATTATATAGATTATTATTGCTATAATATTAGATTTGTAATAAATATTTATTATCTGAAAACCATTTATTATAAGCTATATTATATCTTTATTATATTCCCTTTAGCGCTATTACATTTATAATATAGCATTTTACCGGATGTACAATATAATCCTTAATTTTTCAGCCTTTTTTCTTTATATCTTCTTTAATTCCTATATATTATACAGAGTATAATAGTTATATACTAAATGATTTTATATCCTAATTCCTGAAAAACTTTAAGGCTTTTGAATATATATTATATCCGCCTCGTTTTTATATACAAATTGCAATAGAATACTATATATTTCTATACCCTTTTCTACATTCGCTTATATTATTATAATATATAAGATAAAATTATTCTTACAGCCTTCGTTATTATATTTATTTAATCTATTATTTATTAGAAAAAGGATTAATAACTTTAATTAATTGCAAATTAGCTATAGCTTTTTTATTATCAAAATTTATTATATTTTTTATATAAATTCTATATATATTATTTCATAATAAAAGTTTAAAATTTATTTAGCTTAAAATAGCTTTTATATATTTTAATATTCTATTTTATATTAATATTAAATTAATAATGTATTTTGCACTTTTATTAATCTTCCTTAATATTGCTGGTATTAAAACTTCTATATGGCTAAGTGCTGGGATCTAAATTGAACCAAAATGGACTATAAAATCTGAAAAGTCTTAAAAGCCTTATAAGCTTTGGGAATTTTGGGTTCCCGCTTAAAAAGTATATATTGCTTATATTGTTCTTATAACTATACCAAAAGCGTAGGCTTTTTGAACCTTCTAATTATTCTTATAAATTACTTTTATTTTAACTTTGGTTAAATTATATTATAACTTTTTTTGATAATGCTTTGGGGTGCTAATAAGCTTTTTTTATACTCTGCCAGAAATAGATTATAATATTTATTACATTTTACAAATGCTGGGTAGAGTTTATATATTAAGCTTTCATATTTAGCTTTTATAATATTGCAATTATTATATTATATTAGTTTTATATAATAATAAATATTGTAATAAATTTAATAGTTTTATTTATAAAGCTTTATTTAACTGTAGGGGAGCAGATAAAATAAGAGAGAAATAGTTTTGAATAATTAGAATAAAACAGTTGGAGTAATAAAACTAATAATCTATATATCCTTTATATTATTTCTAAAACTCTTAAGGCATTTTACTAGATTGGTATTAATTTAGATTCAAACTTTTTTTGCTATTATTTTTTTTATAACTTTAATCTGCCTATTAATTATATTAGACAGATTTCTTAGTATTTGCTTTATATAATGGCTATATTATATCTGGGGGAGCTTTAGCTATATAATTCCAATGATCTTATATATCTTCGGTTTATAAGCCTTCTTTATTAAAATGTTTTATATCTCTAATAATTTAAAATATAAAACCTATCCTGTTTTGTATATTACCATTTCTAGAATATCCCCTTTTTTAATATTAAAAATGATTTTAACTAAGTTCTTTTAGATTAAAAAAGGGCTATTGCAATATAAACTTATAAAAAGTCTACATTTTGTTAGAATGCGTTTGTCCGTTTTTATTACTTTAATAACGTTTTTCTTTACAAAATTTACTTTAAAAGCTTTATTATAAAGGGTGGCTAAAGACCTGTTAACTTTAGGAATCTTTACGATTTCTATTTATATTATAAATAACGGGATTACCATTACGCTTTCTTTTACTTTTAAGGCTTTTAAGCCTTTTTTAGCCTTTAATATTATTTCTATTGTAAGAGTATCTATAATATATATCAAAATCGCTTTTTATATAAAAAGAATAATAAGCATTTTTTTTGAAATAAAAATTTTAATAATCCTTTTCAAAAAGTTTATTAATATATTTATAAACTTATAGCAAATTGTCGCTTATTGCTTAACTTTTAATAAAAGTCTATTTATTTTTTTAAAAGCTATTAATTGTTATAATCCCCTAAGTATAATAAGGGAAAGCAATATGATTATTGTTTGCGTTCTTATTTGGGAACAAAAGGAAATAGGCAAGTTGGGGTTCCGTTGTCGTATATGATCGCTATTAATCACCTATAGCCCTCACACTAGCGTAATAAGGCCCGGTTCTGCTATGATGCCCGAGGGAGGGCACGCCGTAAGTGTTTCGTACGTGTGTATTATGTGTGTATTATGTGTGTATTAATACGATGAGCTTTCAGACAGGAATAGATTATATTATAGCTACTTTCTAGAGTGCTATAGTTTCGATTTCCGGCTCCTAGCGTTTAATAACCCTATTATCCTATATCGGTAGAGGTTTGGAATAAACTATTATAAAGCGGATAATATAGATATCGCTGATATACAATATATTAAACCTTTAATATTATAGAGCTTTATTAAAATAATTAGCAATAAATCTAATTATAGTATTTATATATAATATAAAAAATGTTTTTGCTAAAAAACTAAAAGTTACCCTAATTATAATGAATGTATAAAAGGCTTTTAATACATTATTACCCTAACGATTACTTAAAAGGATATAAAATTAGGGTTAGCCTATATCCCTATTACAAATAATTAAATCATTCCTATAGGAATATAAGATGATTATCCAACTTAAGGACAAATATATAAATAAGGTATAAGTATAATATAATACCCCTTAAGGATTGCCTTTATCATTAGTACTATACATATTCTACCTAACGAAGCTTTTAAATCAAAATTAGGCCTTCCATTTCGAATATATGGATAATATTGCATTTTATAGGGTAGATAAGATATTGAAAGAAAATATTATAATAATTATAAGAAATATATAACAAATTGAAGTATAAAAATTAATAAATAAGGTTGTTTTAATATTAAAAAAGCTAAAAATAATATATTTTATTTATCTTAATTATAAAATCTATAATAAATATATAAAATAATATAAATCAATTAATCCTATAATAATTAAAAATATAGTTTAATTATAAGTTTACATTCAAAAAATATATTATTAAACAAATAAAAAAAGTATAAAAAATAGTATTATATATTAAATATTTTGCTAATATAATACACAACCTCCCCATAACCTTTTTATATAAAATTACTATTATATATATATTTCCGTTACTATTTTATGGAATAAAGACATAATATTTAGGGCGGATACAGTTGAATATAGGAGAAGGTTACCCCAAAGGCATTATAGTAAGCATCCGTATAGGGTTCTGTATAATAAAAATGAATAAAATAATAAACCTTATGATAAAAGGAATATTATTAACTTAAAGAATCTCACCCACAATAACCAATTTACGGAATGTAGGCCTTCCCTTCTACAAAATTGTCCTAGAATATATTCATATTAATATAGCTCTGCGGTTCCAAAAGCTAAACGTATACTATCCGTTAATTATATATTTAATTATATAATATTATTATATATAAGTTAATATAAGATTACAAATAACGGATCGATTATTATTAAATATATTATACCCAATTCTAGTTCCTTTATAATATACTCCTAATTGCAGGACAGACCCTACAAAAGGGATAGATAAAGAGATAATAATAGTTAGCTTTATTAATTAATAGAACACATTATTGATGCATTGCTTTACATCGTCATCATCGTCGTCAGTAATAAACACACACACAAGACACACATACGAAACAACTATGGCGCGCCCTTCCATGGCCATTATGGCAGAACCGGGCCTCATCATACCGGCACGAAGACTGCAGAAGGTCAACGTCGACCATATGCGATAACGAAACCCTATTTCACCCATCTCTCTTCGCTTTCAAACTGAAGAAAGAATAAAGAATATACTGCTTCCCTTTATTATACTTAAAGGATTATAACAATTTATAGCTTTTCAAAAAATAAATAGACTTTTATTAAAGACTGAGTAATAAATAGCAATCCATTATAAGTTTACAAATATATTGATGAACTTTTTGGAAGGGATTATTAAAACCTTTTTATTAAAGAAAATGCTTATTATTTTCCTTATCCAAAAAACGATTCTGGTATACATTACAAACTCCTTTATAATAAAAACAGTATTAATGACCAAAAAAGGCCTAAAAGCCTTAAAAGCAAAAAAGAATGTAACAGCAACCCTATTATTTATAATGTAGGCAAGAATTGTAAAAACCCTTAAAGCCAGCAGAATATTAAACACTTTTAACAATAAAGCTTTTAAAGCAAACTCTATAAAAAAAACCATTATTAAAACAACAAAAGTGGATAAATGCATCCTTATTAAATATAAACCTTTTATAAGCCCTTACCAGAATAACCCTTTCTTAATTCAGAAAAATCTAATTAAGGCTATTCCTGGAATTAAGGAAGGGGATATCCTGGAGGTGGTGGGGTATAAGATAGGGTGAATCCTATACTTTAAATCCTTGGAGGTATAGGATATCTTAATAAAAAAGGCTTATAAACTTAAGGTCTGCAAGATTATTGGGATTATACAATTAGAGCTTTCAGAGAAGTGGTACAGCCATTGCGTAAGACAAATATTAAGATCTTTTTTCAATATAATTAATGGATAAATCAAAATTATTAAAGAAATGGTAGCAAGAAAAGCCCGGATTCAAACTAGTATTATCCTAATTAAATACCTTAAAGGCTTTAAAAACAATGCAAACAATATATAAATTATCAATTTTATAATTCTAACCGCATCTTTCCAATTGTTCAAAACTATCCCATTTTTATTCTAATTACTTTTCTACAATTAAATAAAATTTTATAAACAAGGTTACTAGACTTATTATAATATTTATTATTGTACGAAGTTGATACAATACAATAATTGTAGTATTATAAAAATTAAATATTAAGGTTTAATGTATAAACTTTATCCAATTTCTATGAAATACAATGAATACTATGATCCTTTTCTGGTAGAATATAAAGGATGCCTTTTGATACCCTAAAGCATTACTGGAGGAAAGCTGTAATACAATTTGATTAAGGGTTAGGTAGAGGCAATCCGTAAAAACAACAGGGCGGTATAAAAGGCGTGCATTTTCAGTATATTCATAGGGATAATGCAAATAATGTATGCTTTTCAAATAGGAGCCTAGAGCTTCTAAAGCTTATAGGGCTTTTAAAGCTTATTAATATTTATAGTTTTCATAAATGTTATTTATATTCCAATATTTAACTATATCGAAATTGTTATATCAATAATATTGAAGAAAGGGAACAAAAAGGCAAAATACATTATTAATTCGTTAATATTATAGGATAGGGCCTTAAAATGTATTAAAACTGCTTCAGGTCAGATAAATTTTAGACTTCTATTATAGAACAATATATACAAAATTTGTATAAAAGATACAATAAATATTAACAATAATAAAATTGTAATAAATATATAATTGATTAAAGCTATTAACCCCTTTTCTAATAAGTTATAGAACGAACAGGTATAGTAGTAAAGGCTATAAGGATAGCCTTGCCCTACATATAATAATAGTATAAGCGAATATAGAAAAAAGTACAAAAGTATATAATATTTTGCTATAATTCACATATAAAAACAATATAGATATAATATATATTCAAAAACTTTAAAGCTTTTTGAAAATTAAAATATAGAATTATTCGGTATATAACTATTATATTCCCTATAATTTATAGGAATTGGAGGAGGTACTAAAAAGAAAGGCTAAAAGACCAAAAATTATATTATACATTTGACAAAAGGCTGTGTTATAAGTATAATAGTAATAAAGCAAATATAACAAAAATGTAGTATAATTTGAAATAAACAATTATGATATAATAAATATTTATTACAAATTTAATATTCCGAAGATAATAGTTTATATAATAGGCATTATCTTAAGGCTCTATATACTGATCAATAGCGATTTTAATATAAAATATAATATCTTTAAATCGGGAATGCTTTTAACCTCCTAAGACACTACATTCTCAAACTAATCCCAAAACACTAGTATAAACTTTATCGGCAAGGTAGGAACTCCTATTCATTGAGTAGGGTATATAATCAATTTCATTTTCTTTAATATACTCTTTACAAAAATAATGGTAAGGCGAGATATGGATTATGAATTAAATTATTATATGTAGGTCATTATTATCCTAAAACGGAAAATGCTAGCCGGCGGGTATATCAAATATAGAGTTATAGAAGATAGCTTACATATTTTCTTTAATTTAATAGAAAGCAAAGTATATTGGTTTTTATAATTAATATATAATATCTTAAATACTAAGTTTAAAATAATTATAAAGCGATTTACAGATTTATTCCGGAGGGTAATACAGATTATAAAACAATTAGCATATAATTAAACATAATTAATGCTTTAATAAATAAAGAAATACATATTTGCATATAACCTATACAAATATATTAATAAAATCTTAAAAAATAAAAAGAAAATGCTTAGTATAATATATAAAATAAAGAGAAATTATTAAAAGAGAGTAATAAATAATATATTGAATAATTTGGATCTCTATAAAATAATAAGTTAGTATAAAGCAGCCTCCTTTCTTAAATCCCTATTACTAATAATAAATAATTAATTAATTAAGAATATAAAGGAAAAAGCAAAAATTCTATTAAATGAAATATTATATAAATATAATAATTCAAACGATTTTAAGATAGACCTGATAATGAAGAACTATATTCCTATTTTTTTTTAAAATACCAATATATTTTTTAAGAAAGTAAAATAAAACATTATTGAAGTTTTAAGTATTTTATTAAAAACTAATGAAATTATAATCTGGTTTTTAAAAGTTTACTAGAATAATGTTAGGAGGTATATTTATAATTTATTTAAATATTATTTTAAAAGAAGCTATTTCCCTAAAATATAGTAATTAACAGAAATAATAATATTACCCAAGATTAATAGAAAGAATAAAAGCTTTATTCACTTTTAATACTTAATAATCTTATTATCCTATATCAGTAAAAGCTTAGAATAAACTATTATAAGGCGGATAATATAAATATTATTAATATATAGTACATTAAATCCCCAATATTGTAAAGCCTTATTAAAAAAATTAATAATAGATTTAATTATAGTATTTATATATAATATAAAAAGCGTTTTTATTAGAAAACTAAAGATTACCCTAATTATAATGAATGTATAAAAGGCTTTTAATACATTATTACCTTAATAGCTATTTAAAAGGATATAGAACTAGGGCTGGCCCATATTCTTACTAAAGATAATTAAATTATTCTTATAGGAATACAAGGTAGTTATCCGATTCAAGGATATATATACAGATGAGTTACAAGTATAATGTGGTACTCCTTAGGGATTATCTCTATTTTTAATATTATATATATTTTATTTAGCAAAGCTTTTAAATGAGAATCAGGCCTTTTACTTTGGATATACAAATGATATTGCATTTTATAAAATAGGCAAAATATTAAAAGAAAATACTATAATAATTATAAAAAATATATAATAAATTAAAATATAGAAATTAGCAAATAAGATTGTTTTTATATTAGAGAAATTAGAGATAATATATTTTATTCATAGGTATTATATATATATCCCAAAGGTTATTATTTTATTTATATTAATTATAAGATTTATAATAAATGTATAAAATAATATAAATTAGTCAATTTTGCAATAGTTAGGAATATAATTTAACCACAAGTTTATATTTAAAAGGTATATTATTAAATAAATAAAAAAAGTATAGAAAATAGTAATATATATTAAATATTTTGTTAATATAGTATATAACCCTCCTATAATCTTTTTATATAAAACTATTATCATATATGTACTTTCTTTATTATTCTATAAAACGAAAGCGTAATATTTAAAGCAAATATGGCTGAATATGGGAGAAGGCTATCCTAAAGATATTATAATAAGCACTTATATAAAGTCTTGTATAATAAAAGCGGATAAGGTAATTAACCTTGCAATAAAAGAAGTACTACCAATTTGAAGAACTTTACCCACTATAATTAATCTATAGGATGTAAGCCTCCCCTTCTGCAAGATTGCCCTGGAATATATCTACATTAATATGGCTCTATGGTTCTAAAGGCTAGACGTATGTTACCCATTAATTATATACTTGGTTATATAATATTATTGTATATAAGCCAATATACAATTATAAACAGTGGATCAATTACTGCTAAAAGCATTACACCTAATTCTAGTTTCCCTACAGTATATTCCCGGCTACAAAACGGACTCTATAAAAGGGATAGATAAAAAAACGGTAATAATTAACTTCATTAATTAATAAAATATTTTATTCTTCAATACAGTTATTATTTTCTTTAATAAATCTGAATTGTATAATAATATTAATAAGTATATTGGATACAATTATATAATCTATTAAAGGCAAATATTAATAACTATTGGAAAAAAGATAATTAATATGCTTTTATATATTTTTGATATAAAAGCGATAAATGCTTTAAAAAAGCTTTAAAAGATATTAATATTATTATTAGACATAGATATATATTGATAATTATATATTAATAGTATTTTTGTAATATAGTATAAATATGCCAATGTTTTGGATATCTTTTAATAAGTATTTCTCGAGAATCACCAACTTATTAATTGGTATATAATTAGTATAAAATAGTTTTTTTGGATATTAGGGCATAACCGGCAATGAAATAGTGGATAAATTAGTGAATAAAGGTATGAAAAGCGATATAATCAATTTAGGATCTACTGAATAATCTATGATTAATGGAATAGGATTGATAATACAAAGTCTAGCTCATAGCGTTATAGATGTATGATAGTGTAAGAATAAAGTAATATTATTAGAAGGGTATTATAAATGACAATTTAGCTACACTTTAAAAGAGCTATTAGAACTAAAACTCCCTAAATTAATCCTATACTAATTATTAGTAATACACTCCAGATACAGCGATTTTAAAGTATACTACAAACGGTTTAATCATGCAAATGCTAAAATTTACTATTTATACAGTAAGGCTAAAACCTTAAAGTATTTTGCTTTCTATAAGATTTTGGTAAGAAAGTTTTACTTATAATTGTTAAAGCCCGCTTATCCACCAGCGATTGCCCGGAAAGGGTTTAATTATATATAATAGTTCCTTGCTCTCCCACAAGAATTCGAATATTTTGTAAAAGCAACGCAATATTTCACATTTTACAACCAAGAACCCAATAGTACTTTAAACAATATTATATTAAATGCTATATTTAATCCTTCTGCCCCCTCTAACCCCTTTTCTCCCCTTACCCCCCTCTTTCACCCTACACTACATTTTGGAGCCTAATCTAAAGTACGATCTATAAAGTGTAGCAAAAGTAATTCTATAAGATAATACAAAGGTTACAATTTAATATAATAATTGTTTATTTAGCATTCCCTATTAATGTAATTGCTATACAGTTTGATACATTATTCCTAAAGATATAACAAGCAAAAGCTAATCCCTTTCGATGTAGGATGCTCCCTTAAACGACAGAAGGAGGCTGCTTAATAAAGCTAAAGCTGTCAAAGGCCGCTGGGAGAAGGCGGCCTTAATGCTTCAATCTAGCGATATTGTACTATATATACCTAAATGG
>PDUE01000334.1:0-14164 GCA_002909645.1 Monilinia polystroma
TCAACCAGGTTAAACCGACAGATTCGAATTAAATGGATCATCTGGTGGAGGTGGAGATTAGGATTATAATCAATTAACTAAATTAAATCAATCTTTCTAAAATAACAATGTATGTAATGGTACATATAATTGTAGACTTTTTAATAATATTATTAAATTGAAATTATAAGATTTATTAGAAATAATAAGTTTTTATAATAATTTTGTAAAAGGCTTAAATTAATATATTATATAATTAATTCTAATTATTTTTACTATTAATGTAATTTTACTGTATTTTTTGATTTTTTTATTATTTAATTCTTTATTATATTTATTAATTCTTTTTTCTTTAATAAAAATTATATATTATATATTTTATTTTGATAAAAAAATTATAATTATAAAGTATATCTTAAAAGTTTTAAATATACTTAAATTTGATTTATAATAAATTATGATTTAAATGTAACGAATTTATTGGTTAAAACTTTATAAATCCTTTTATTCGTTTATAATAAATATAATATATTTATAATAATTTAAAAAAAATAAAATACTAGAATGTTTTTATTTTTATTACTTTTTTTAATATATATTCTACAAAAACGAAATATTATTTATAAATTATAAAGAATAGTTATATTAATTGTTTTTAAAATTTTATCTATAAAATATTAAAAAAAATAATTAAAACTAATATATAGTTTTTTATTATATATATTATTCTTTCCATATTTCTAAACCTTGTAATATATAAACTTATTAATTTCTATTTTATCCGCTTTTTTTATATTAATTTTTTTTTATTATTCCCTTAAATTAATATATTCACCAGCAGTATTAATTTTTAATCTAGGAAGATTGGAATAATCAATTAATAATTTATAAAAGTTAGGATAATCCATTTATAATCCGGAAGGTATTTGATTAATTAATTCGTTTTTTAATACTTTGGAAAATATTATAATAATAAAATGTTTTTATTATACATAATATATATAATATATTTTTGTAAACATTAAAATTGTTATTATTTAATATTATTATACAATATTGTATATAATACCTTTGTATTATAATATTTAGAATATTTAAAAATAATATTAAGATATCGGAAATCTTAGTAATAAAAAAAATTATTAGAAGTTGTTTTGTAGACTTGAAAAATTGAGGAAATAGATTCTTTTATAAAATAAAATTTGAAAAAGGAATAAATTCTTTTATAAAATAGAATTTAGAAAAAAAAATTCTTTTATAAAATAAAATCTAAAAAAGGAGTAGATCCTTTTATAAAATAGAATCAAAAAAATGTTAGAAATCGTTTTGCAGACTTACAGATATGAAAGGTAGATTCTTTTGTAAAATAAAATCTGAAAGAAGGAATAAATAAACTTTTTTCAATAATGGAATTAGATTATTATTTAAAATACTTTGTTTAAACTAAAATGTATAAATGATGTTGGGTTTGAATAATCTTATAATATTAATAATTGTAGAAATAATGGGTTTTAATATTTGAAAATTATTTCTTATAAATATTTAAGAATTATAAAGACAATAATTTTCTTATTTTTCAAATATATAGAGTTACAAAAATAATAATTTAATATTTATTTTTATAAAAACAATTATTAAAATAACCAAATTTATAACTTTTTAAATAAATTCTTAAAACTTCTAATTTGTAATTAAAATTATTAATTAATATTAGTTTAACCTAATTAAAGATGAAAATTAATAAAATGAATATACCGTTGTATTTCATTATTACTCTAAAGGATCACTATTTAAATGTATAGAACGGCAACTATATAGAATGCCCAGGCGTTAGCGCGTAGCCTAGCGCGTCACGTGATTATTCCAACAATTTAATACTACATTTTGATAATATAAATATAAAATTTTATCAAATTATTATAATTTAATATATTATTATATAAATATAATATCAATTTAATTAATATTAATAACTATAGACTATCTAGTAATATAATTGCTTTTATTATATCTCGTTATAATCTAATATACAACAACTCTTTAAGTTTTTATCATCAAAAGTGATTTCAGCTTATTGAATAATTACTGAACTCATCGCAATAAACACATACACAAGACATACATACGAAACACCTACAGCGCACCCTTCTTTAACCATTATGGCAAAACTAGATCTCATTATATCAATGCAAGGGCCACAGAAGATCAATAACAACCATACACAACAACAAAATTCTGTTTCGTCTACTCCGTTTCGCTTCCAAATTGAAAAATGTATAAAGAATATATTGTTTTTTTTTAAATCGTATTTAAGGAATTATAACAATTTATAGCTTTTTAAAGAATAAATAAACTTTTATTAAAAATTAAACAATAAATAATAATTTATTATAAATTTATAAATATATTAATAAACTTTTTAAAAAAAATTATTAAAACTTTTTTCTTAAAAAAAATATTTATTATTCTTTTTATCTAAAAAACGATTTTAATATATATTATAGATTTTTTTATAATAGAAATAATATTAATAATCAAAAAAAATTAAAAAATTTTAAAGGCAAAAAAGATTATAATAGTAATTTTATTATTTATAATATAAATAAAAATTATAAAAACCCCTAAAATTAATAAAGCATTAAACGTCTTTAATAATAAAATTTCTAAAATAGATTTTATAAAAAAAAATGTTATTAAAATAATAAAAATAAATAAATATATTTTTATTAAATATAGATTTTTTATAAATCCTTATTAAAATAGTTTTTTATTAATCTAGAAAAATTTAATTAAAATTATTTTTGGAATTAAGGAAAAGAATATTCTAAAGGTAATAAAGTATAAGATAAAATGGATTTTATACTTTAAATTTTTAAAGATATAGAATATTTTAATGAAAAAAGTTTATAAATTCAAAATCTATAAAATTATTAGGGTTATACAATTAAAGTTTCTCAAAAAGTAATATAATTATTATATAAAATAAATACTAGAATCCCTTTTTAATATAATTAATAAATAAATTAAAGTTATTAAAGAAATAATAGTTAAAAAAATTTAGATTTAAATCAATACTATTCCAATTAAATACCTTAAAGGCTTCAAAAGCAATATAAATAATATATAAGTTGTTAGTTTTATAATTTTAATTATATTTTTCCGATTATTCGAAATTATTCTACTTTTATTTTAATTATTTTTTTATAATTAAATAAAACTTTATAAACAAAATTATTAGATTTATTATAATATTTATTATTATATAAAATTAATATAATACAATAATTATAATATTATAAAAATTAAATATTAAGATTTAATATATAAACTTTATTCAATATTTGTGAAATATAATAAATATTATAGCCCTTTCCTAATAAAGTATAAAAAATGCTTTTTAATACTTTAAAGTATTATTAAAGAGAAGTTATAATATAATTTAACCAAAAACCAAATAAAAGCAATTTATAAGAATAATAGGGCGATGGAAAAAGTATATACTTTTAGTATATTCACAAGAATAATATAAATAATGCATATTTTTCAAGCGAAAGCCCAAAGCTCCTAGAGTTTGCGGGATTTTTAAAGCTCGCCAGTATTTATAATCCTTATAAGTACTACCTACATCCTAGCGTTTGACTACATTGAAATTATTATACCAGCAATATTAAAGAAAACTAACGAAAGGGTAAAATGTATTATTAACTTGTTGATATTATAAAGCAAAACTTTGAAATATATTAAGATTACCCTAAACCAAATGAATTTTAGACTTTTATTATAGAATAATGTATATAAAGCTTGTATAAAAAATGTGATAAATATTGATAATAATAAAATTATAATAAATATATAATTAATTAAAGTTATTAATCCCTTTTTTAATAAATTATAAATTAAATAAATGTAGCGGTAAAGATTGTAAAGATAATTTTACCCTATATATAATAATAATATAAGTAAATGTAAAAAAGAATACAAAAGTATATAACGTTTTGTTATAGTTTATATATAAAAACAATATAAATGTAATATACATTTAAAAGCCCTGAAGCTTTTTGGAAACTAAAATATAGAATTATCTAGTATATAATTGTTATATCCTTTATAATTTATAAAAATTGGAGAAAATATTAAAAAAGGAAGGTTAAAAGATTAAGAATTATATTATATATTTAGCAAAAAGCTATACTATAAATATAATAATAGTAAGGCAAATATAATAGGGATATAATATAACTTAAAATAAATAATTATTATATAATAAATATCTATTACAAATTTAATATTTTAAAGATAATAGTTTATATAATAAGCATTACCCTAAGGCCTTATATATTAATTAATAATAATTTTAATATAAAATATAATATTTTTGAGCTAAAGATGCTTTTAGTCTCCCAAAGCGCTATACTCTCAAATTAATCCCAAAATATGGATATAGATTTTATTAATAAAATAGGGATTTTTATTTACTAAATAGGGTATATAATTAACCTTATTTTCTCTAATATACTCTTTATAAAAATAATAATAAAGTGGGACATAAACTATAAATCAAATTATTTTATATAAGTTATTATTATTTTAGGGTAGGGGATACCAACCAATAAATATATTAGATATAAAGTTATAAAAGACGGTTTATACACTTTCTTTAATCTAATAAAGAATAGGGTGTATTGGTTCCTGTAATTAATATATAATATTTTAGATACCAAATTTGAAATAGTTATAAAACGATTTACAAATCTATTCCAAAAAGCGATATGGACTGTAGGGTAATCGGTAAGTAACCGGGCGTAATTAGTATCTTAATGGATAAGGGAATACATATTTGTATATAATCTATATAAATATATTAATAAAACCCTAAAAGATAGGAGAAAAATATTTAATATAATATATAAAACAAAAAAAAATTATTAAAAAAGGATAATAAATAATATATTAAATAATTTAGATTTTTATAAAATAATAAATTAATATAAAACAGCCCTCTTCTTTAAATTTTTATTATTAATAATAGATAATTAATTAATTAAGGGTATAAAAAAAAAGCAGAAGTTTTATTAAATAAAATATTATATAAATATAATGATTTGAACGATCTTAAAATAGACCTAATAATGGAGGATTGTACTTCTACTTTTTCTTAAAATATTAATATATTCCTTAAAAAAATAGAACAAAATATTATTAAAGTTTTAAATACTTTACTAAAAACTAATAAAATTATAGTTCAACTTTTGAAAATTTATTAGAATAATATTAAAAGATATATCTATAACCTATTCAAATATTATTTCAAAAAAAGCTATTTTTTTAAAATATAGCAATTAATAAAAATAGTAATATTGCTTAAGGTTAATAAGAAGAATAAAAGCTCTGTCCGCTTTTAATACTTAATAACCCTACTATTCTATATTGGCAAAAGTTTAAAACAAATTATCGCAAAGCAAATAATATAAACATTATTAATATATAATATATTAAGCTCTTAATATTATAGGACTTTATTAAAATAATTAGTAATAAATTTAATTATAATATTTATATATAATATAAAAAACATTTCTATTAAAAAATTAAAAATTACTTTAATTATAATAAATATATAAAAAACTTTTAATATATTATTATCCTAACAGCTATTTAAAAGAATATAGAACCAGGGTTAGTTTATATTCTTACTGAAAATAATTAAATCATTTTTGCAAGAATATAAAATAATTATCCAATTTAAGGACATATATACGGATAAAGCATAAATACAATGCAGTACCCCTTAGAAATTACCTTTATTTCCGGTATTATACATACTTTACTTAGCAAAGCTTTTAAATCAAAATTAGGCCTTTTGTTTTAGATATATAAACAATATTACACTTTATAAAATAAATAAAATATTAAAAAAAAACATTATAATAATTATAAAAGATATATAATAAATTAAAATATAAAAATTAATAAATAAAATTATTTTTATATTAAAAAAGCTAAAAATAATATATTTCATTTATAGGTATTATATATACGCCCTAAAAGTTATTATTTTATTTATATTAATTATAAGATTTATAATAAATATATAAGGTAATATAAATCAGTTAGTTCTATAATAATTAAAAGTATAGTTTAACTATAAATTTATATTTAAAAAGTATATTATTAAATAAATAAAAAAAGTATAGAAAATAATACTATATATTAAACATTTTACTAATATAATATATAGCCTTTTCATAACTTTTTTATATAAAACTACTATTATATATATATTTTTATTATTATTTTATAAAGTAAAAATATAATATCCAAAGCGAATATAACTGAATATAGGAAAAAATTACCCTGAAGGTATTATAATAAACATTTATATAAAATTTTATATAATAAAAATGGATAAGATAATAAATCTTATAATAAAAGGAGTATTATTAATTTAAAGGATCTTATTTATAATAGTTAATTTATAGAATATAAGCCTTCCCTCTTATAAAATTGCTTTGAAATATATTTATATTAATATAGTTTGATAGCTTTAAAAGCTGAATGTACACCATCTACTGATTATATATTTAATTATATAATACTATTATATACAAACTAACATAAAACTGTAAATAGCAGATTAATTGTTGTTAAATGTATTATATTTGATTTTGGCTTTTTTGCGGTATACCCTTAATTGTAGAACGGATTTTATAAAAAAGATAAATAAGGAGATAGCAATAATTAGCTTTATCGATTAATAGAACGCTCTACTTTTTAATACAATTATTATTTTTTTTAATAAGTCCGAATTATATAATAATATTAGTAAGTATATTAGATATAGTTATACAATTTATTAAAAGCAAATATTAGTAATTATTAAATTTATTTATTTATTTANNNATACACTAGTGGGTTATAGACCCAAGAGTTCGCCACTTAGGTACATATAGTACGACGTCGCTAAATTGAAGTACTAAAGCCGCTTTCTCCCAGCGGCCTTTTACAGCTCTAACTTTATTAGACAGCTTCCTTTCGCCGTTTGAGGAAGCGTCCTGCATCGAAGGGGATTAGCTTTTGCTTATTATATCTTTAAAAGTAATATATTAGGCTGTATGGCAATTATATTGGTAGGGAGTGCTAAATAGATAATTGTTATATTAAATTGTAGCCTTTATATTGTTTTATAGAATTACTTTTGCCGTGCTCTATAGATTGCGTTTCAGATTAGGCTCCAAAATGTAGTATAGGGTGAGAGGGGGGGGATAAGGGGAGAAAAGGGATTAGAAGGGGCAGGGGGGTTGAATGCAGCATTCAGTATAGCATCGTTTGGAATACCGTTGGGTTTCTGATTGTAGAACGTAAAGTATTGCGTTACCTTTACAAAGCGTTCGAATTTCTATGGGAAAGCAAGGAGCTGTCGTATGTAGTCGAACCCTTCCCGGGCGGTCGCCGGTGGGTGAGCGGGCTTTAGCGGCCACGAGTGGAACTTCCTTGCCGAGATCTCACAGAAAGCAAAGTGCTCTGGGGTCTTGGCCCTGCCGCATGGGCAGTGGGTTTCAGCGTCTGCGTGGTTAAAGCGCCTGTGGTACGCCTCGAAGTCGCCGTGTCTGGAGCGTATTGCTAATAATCGGTGCAGGGTTGATCTAGGGAGTTTCAGCTCTGGTGGCTCTTTTAGAGCGTAGCCGAGTTGCCATTTGCGGTACCCTCCTGACAGCGTTATTTTATTCTTGCGCCACCATACATCTGTAACGCTATGAGCTAGGCTTTGTGCTATTGATTCTATTCCATTAATCGTAGGTTGTTCAGTAGGTTCTGGGTTGATTGTATCGCCTTTCGCGCCCTTATCCGTTAGCCTGTCCGCTGCTTCGTTACCGGTTATACCCTAATATCCAAAGGACTATTTTATATCAACTGTATATCGATCGATAAGCTGGTGGCTCTCGAAAAACACCCATTAAAAGGTATCCGAAGCATTGGCATGTTTGCATTATATTATAGAAATGCTATCGATATATAGCCATCGGCATGTATCCGCGTTTGATAATAGTGTTAACGCCTTTTAAAGCCCTTTTAAAGCACCTATCACTTTTGCGTTAAAGATATGCGAAAACGTATTAATCGCCCCCTTCCCGGTAGCTACCAGTATTTGCCCTTGGTAGATCGTGTAGCTGTATTCAACATACTTGCCAGCATCGTTATACAATTCGGACCTATCAGAAAAGATGGTGACTGCGCTGAAAGGTAGAGCGTTCCACTAATTGGTAAAGCTAGTTGCCACCGTCTCTTTGTCTATCCCTTTTGTAGAATCCGTCCTGTAGCCGGGGATATACTGTGGAGAAGCCAGAATCGGGCATAGTACTTTTGACAACAGTTGGTCCGCTATTTGCAATCGCATGTTGGCTTGCTTACAGTAGCATTGTATAACCAAGCGTATAATCAGCGGGTAGCGTGCGTTCAGCTTTCGGAGCTGCAAAGCTATATCAATACGGATATATTCCAGGGCAACCTCGCAGGAGGGGAGGCCTACGTCCCGCAGGTTGGCTACAATGGATAAGGTTCTCCAAATTAATAGTACTCCTCTTATCACAAGGTTGATTACCTTATCTGTTTTCGCTATACGAAACCCCATACAGGTGCTTACTATAATGCCTTTAGGATAGCCTTCTTCTGTACTCGGCCGCGTTCGCCCTGGATACTACGCTTCCGCTTTATAAAATAATGACGGAAGTACATATATAATAGTAGCTTTACGCAGAGAAGCTGCGGGAAGGCCGTGTGCCGTATTGGCAAGATGCTTAATATGCATCGCCACTTTCTGTGCTTTCTTCACTCGTTCAGCAATGTACCTTTTGAATATGAGCTTGCAATCGAACCACACTCCTAACCATCGCAGGGCTGACTGATTTGTATCGCCCTGCACATTTATCGCAGATCTTATAATCAGTGTAGATAAGATAACAACCTTCGGAATGTATGCATAGCGCCTACAGGTGAAGTGCATCATCTCTAGCTTCTCCAATGCGAAAACAACCTTATTCGCTAATCCCCATACTTCAACTCGTTGTACGTCTCTTGCAATTGCTATAGCGTTTTCTTTCAGTATTTTGCCCACCCTATAAAACGCAATATCGTCCGTATATCCGAAGCGAAAGGCCTGATCCTAATTCAAAAGCTCCGCTAAGTAGAGCATATACAGTATTGGAGACAGAGGCGACCCCTAAGGGGTGCCGCATTGTACTTGTAACTCATCCATATACGCATCCTCGAGTCGAACAACCACCTTGCGTTCCTGCAAGAATGATCTAATCATCTTCAGTAAAAATGTAGGCCAGTCCTGGTTCTGCATCCTTTCGAGTAACCGCCGGGGTAGTAATGCATCGAAAGCCCCTTGTATATCCATTGTAATCAGGGTAACCTCTAGTTTTCTGGCAAAGACGCTTTCCACATCGTACATGAACGCTGTGATTAGATCCATTACCAATCTTTTCGGCAAGGCCCCGTAATGCTGAGGGCTTAGCATGCTATGCGTTAACAACGTCCATGCTACCCGCCTTACGATGGTTCGTTCCAAGCTTTTGCTGATACAGAATAGTAAAGCTATCGGGCGCCAGGAGCGAACAGAGCTTTTATTCTTTCTGCCAACCTTGGGTAGCATTATTACTTCTGCCAATCGCTATGTTTTGGGGAAATAGCTCCTTTTGAGACAGTATTCAAACAGGTTGCGGATATACTTTCTAACACTACTCCAGCAAGCTTTCAAAAGCCAGACTGTAACTTCATCAGCTTCTGGTAAAGTGTTCAAAACTCCGATAGTGTTCCGTTCTACCTTCTCGAGGGATACGTTAGTATTTTAAGGGAGAGTGGGAATGCGGTCCTCCATTATCGGGTCCATCTCAAGATCGTCCGAATCATTGTACTTATGCAGCATTTCATTCAACAGGGCCTCTGCTTTTTCCTTTATGCCCTTGATCAATTAGCCATCTACCATTAACAGCGGGGATTTAAGGAAAGGGGCCGCTTTATGCCAGCCTACTACTTTATAAAAATCCGAATTATCCGATGCATTGTCTATCATCCTTTTCCAATAGTTTTTTTTTGCTTTGCGCGTTATACTAAACATCTTTCTCCTATCCTCCAGGGTTCTATCAGTGCGTTTGTATAGGCTGTATACAGATATGCATTCTCCCATCCACCAGAGCGCCGATCGCGCCCAGTTGCACACCAGTCGCCCTGCGGTCTGTATCGCCCTCCGGAACAGATCTGCAAGTCGCTTCGTAGCCGTCTCAAGCTCAGCATCTAAGATATTATGCGTTAGTTGCGGGAGCTAGTACGCTCCGCTCTTTATTAAACTGGAGAAGGTGTATAGGCCGTTTTCCGTAACTTTATACCCAATACGCCCGCCAGCTGGCATCCTCTGCTCTAAGATGATGGTAACCTGCGTGTAGTAATCTGACCTATAGTCCATATCTCGCCTCACTGTTGTCTCCGTAAAGGGTATATTGGAAAAAATGAGGTCGATTATATGCCCTGCTCGATAAATAAGAGTCCCTACCTCGCCGATAAAGTCCATTCCAGTGTTTTGGAACCAGTCCGAGAGCGTAGCGCCTTAGAAGGCCGAAAGCACCCCCGGCTCGAAGGTATCGTGTTTCGCGTTGAAATCGCCATCGACCAGTATACAGGGCCTTGGGGTAATGCTTATCGTGTAGGCTATCATCTCCGGAGTATTGGGCTTGCGGTAGATGTTTACTATATAATAGTCGTTCACTTCGAGCTATACTATATCTCTGTTATACTTGCTTTGCCGCTGCTACACTTACAACGTGGCCCTTCGTCGGATGTATGACATGGTTTTTGGCCTCTCAGCCTCCCTTTTCAATGCCTCCTCCGATTTCCACGAATCATAAGGAGCGTAGCAGTCATATACCGGATGATTCTGTATCTTGATTCCCAAGAAGCTCCAGGGCTCCTAAACGCATACCACATCCACGTCGTTTTCGTGTACAAGCTGTAGCAAAACGCTATATGCTCCCGCACCCTTCCCCACGTTCGCCCATACCATTGTTATATATGGGGCAAGACTATCCTTGCAGCCTTCGCCACTACGCCTGTTCGTCCTACGACTTATTAGAGAAAGAATCGGTAACTTTAATCAGCTACACATTCGCTGCAGCCTCATCGTTGTTAGTATCTATCGCATCCTCTGCGCGGGCTCTGCATACACTATTCCGTAATAAAAGTCTGAAATTCATCTAGCCTAAAACGGCCTTAATGCGCTTTGAGGCCCTGCTCTGTAACGTCAACAAATCAATAATACACTTCGCCCTTTCGTTGCCTTTCTTTGGTGTTGCTGGTATAACAATCTTAACACAGCCAAACGCCGGGATGCAGACGGTATTTGTAAAGGCCGTGGATACTAACAAGCTTTAAAAGCCCCACAAGCTCTAGAAGCTTTAAGCTCCCGCTTGGAAGGTGCGTATTGCTTGTACCGTCCTTGTGGATGTGCCGGAGGCGCACACCTTTTATACCGCCCTATTGTTTTTGCAGATTGCCTCCACCTAACCCTTTGGTTAGGTTACATTGCAGCTTCCCTCCAGCAATGTTCTGGGATATCAAAGGGTATCCTTTGTACCCTACCGGGAAAGGACTATGGTACCCGTTGCATTTCACAGAAGCCGGACAGAGTTTATACATTAAACCTTAATATTTAATCTTCGCAATACTGCAATTATTGCATCATATCAGCTTTATGCAATGGTAAATATTGCAATAAATCTGGCAACCTTATTTGTAAAGCTCCATTTGGCTGTGGGGGGGTAACTGAAACGAGAGCAGAGTGGCTTCGAACAGCCGAAAAGGTGCGATTAGGATCATGAAGCTGATAACCTATATATTATCTGCACCGCTTTTAAAGCCTTTAAGGTATCTAATTGGGGTGGTACCGGTTTGGATCCGGGCCTTCTTTGTTACCATTCCTTTAATAACTTTAATCTATCCATCGATTACATTGAAAAGGAACCCTGATACTTGTCTTACACAATGGCTATACCACTTCTCCGGAAGCTTTAGCTGCGTGGCCCCAATGATCTCACAGACCTTAAGCTTATGGGCTTTCTTCATTAAAATATCCCATACCTCCAAGAATCTAGGGTGTAAGACCCACCCTGTCTTGCACCCCACCACCTCCGGGATGTCCCCTTCCTTAATCCCAGGGATGGCCTTGACCAGGTTCTCCCGGATCAAGAAAGGACTATCCCGGCAAAGGCCCGCGAAAAGTCCGCATCTGGCAAGGATACGCTTATCCACTTTTATCGCCTTAACAACGGTTTTCTTTGCAGAGTTTGCTTTAAAGGCTCCATTATTAAAAATGTCCGGTACCCCGCCAGCTTTGGGGGTTCTCACAATTCCCGCCCATGTTATAGATAACAGGATCGCTGTCACATTCTCTTTTGCTTTTAAGGCTTTTGAACCTTCCTTAGCTATTGGTGCTGTCCCTACTATAAGGGAGTCTGCAATATATACCAGGATCGCTTTCTGGATAGGAAAAATAGTAAGCATTTTCTTTAATAAAAAGGTTTTAACGATCTCTTTCAAAAAATTCATCAGCGTATTTGTGAACTTGCGGCGGATTGCTGTTTACTACTCAGCCTCCAATAGAAGCCTGTTTACTCTTTGAAAAACTGTGAGTTGTTATGGTTCTTTGGGTACGATAGGGGAAAGCGATGTATTTTTTGTTCTTTCTCCAATTTAGAAGTGAAGAGGGGTAGGCAAAACGGAGTCTCGTTGTTGTGTATGATCAACATTGACCTCCCGCAGCCCTCGCACCGGCGTAATGAAGCCCGGTTCTACTATAATGGCCGAGGAAGGGCGCACCGTAATTGTTTCGTACGTGTGTCTTGTGTGTGTGTTTATTATTTATATAGTACAATATTGTCCATATTAGTAATTATTAAAAAGGGTATAATTAATATATTTTTGTATATTTTTGATATAAAAGTAATAAATATTTTAAAAAGGCTTTAAAAAGTATTAATATTATTATTAAATATAAATATATATTAATAATCATATATTAATAGTATTTCTATAATTTGGTATAAATATACTAATGTCTTAAACATTTTTTAATAGACGTTTTTTGAAAGTTACTAGCTTATCAATTGTTATACAATTAATATAAGATGGTCCTTTAGATATTAGGGTATAATCAATAATAAAGTGGTGGATAGGCTAATGAATAAAAGCGTGAAAAACAATATAATTAACCTAAAACCTATTGAATAATTTATAATTAATAAAATAAAATTAATAATATAAAATCTAGCTTATAATATTATAAATATATAATAGTATAAAAATAAAATAACGCTTTTAGAAAAATACTGCAAATAATAATTCAATTATATTTTAAAAAAGCTATTAAAGCTAAAACTCCTTAAATTAATTCTGCATTAATTACTAGTAATATATTTCAAATATAATAACTTTAAGGTGTACCACAGGCATTTTAATCATATAAATATTAAAATCTATTATTTATATAGCAAAACCAAAATTTTGGAATATTTTGTTTTTTATAAGATTTTAGTAAAAAAATTCTATTTATAACTATTAAAGTTTACTTATCCATCAATAATCGTTTAAAAAGGGTTTAATTATATATAATAGTTTTTTGTTTTTCTATAGGAATTTGAACGTTTTATAAAAATAATATAATACTTTATATTCTATAATTAGGAATTTAATAGCATTTTAAATAATATTATATTGAATATTATATTTAACCCTTCTACCCCTTTTAACCCCCTTTCCTTTTCTAACCTTTCCCCCCCCCCTTTATTTTTTATTATATTTTAAAGCTTAATTTAAAACATAATCTATAAAATGCAATAGAAGTTTTTCTATAAAATAATATAAAAACTACAATCTAATATAATAATTGTTTATTTAATACTCCCTATTAATATAATTGTTATACAATCTAATATACTATTTTTAAAGATATAATAAATAAAGGCTAATCTTTTTTAATATAAAATGCTTCCTTAAACAGTAAAAGAAAGCTGTTTAATAAAGCTAAAGTTATAAAAGGTTACTAGGAAAAAGCGGCTTTAATACTTTAAATTAACGATATTGTACAATATATACCTAAATGATGAGCTTTTGGGTCTATAACCCACTAGTGTAT
>PDUE01000335.1:0-13850 GCA_002909645.1 Monilinia polystroma
TTAGAATCTACAACTAAAGGACTAGAAAAATGGCCGACTATCTACTTATATATATAATTATATATATATAATCTGTTATATACAGATACTATATATAATTAAATTATTTTTATTAAAGCATATATAGGTATTGTATATATTCATATCTTTATTAATTGGGTATATATAAAGGCTGTATATATTCGTTCTATTAACAATGGTATTTGTTTATAATTTAATTATAATATTATTTCTTTATTTATTTAGAGTTTACTTTAAATATTTAAATTATATTTTTCTTCTTTAAGTAATTATATTAATCCTTAATTAATCAAAATTCGTTTACATTTCAAATAATAACATAATACAAAAAAAAATATATAAAAAAATTTTGCTTTTTTATATAATAAAATATATAATAATCAAATAAAAAGGTTTTATTTAAAAGTTAGGTTTAAATTTATATTCTTATATTTTTTTTTTATTTTAACTTTTAATTCTTTAATTAATTATAAAATCTTTTTAATCAAAATAGTTATTATATATACTAATTTAAATATTAATTCGATTTCTAATAAGATCTGGAAGGCTATATTAAATATATTATTAAATATAAAAGGCAAAACTATTATATTTCTAGAGAATAATAATAAAGAGAAAAAGAAGGAAAAGGTTAAAAAAATTATTCCCCAAATTGTGTTATATAATTTCGAAAATAGGATTTTATTATATATTATTAAATATTTATTAATCTTTTATAGGTGTAGAATATTTTTAATTTTTCGAAAAAAAGTTTTATTCGGTATTGTAACCTAATTTTCGCTCTTTTTAATTTTTATATTCTATATATATTGCTATTTAATATTTATTAAACGTTTTTAAGCCTCTACTATAAAAATATATTTATATAAAGTTGAAATATTTATTAATTTTATAGATTTATATAAATTATGCTTATTTGTATATAACCGGCAATAATAATAGCTATTATCTTTAAATTCTGGGCTAATGGAATAATTATTGTATGTTATATTTTAATAATAAATAGAAATACAAAAAGCTTTTGGAGGATGAAACTTTTCGTTTATTTATACAATACCGGAATACAATAACAATATATAATAATTAAACAAAAATATTTTATTAGCTTTTTTTTATTAAATATTTATTAATTTTTTTATTTTTTAATTAAAATTAAAAACTAAATTAAAGTATTAGTTTTTAAAAAAAAAGTTTATAAAAATACAAAAAAAGAAAGAGTTAGCTTAGGTATATACAAATTATATGAAAAAATTGGAAATGTTGGTTATTCGAAAGCAGTTAAAGCAGAAAAAGCAATATTAATATAAAAAATTAATAATGAAATTGTGGGAAAAAGTTTGTTTAAAGATTCTATAAAAGAAGGAACTGGTGGAGCGGGTATATATATATATAAATTTCTGATAATCTATTTAAATATTTATGCTTATACTAAATATATTTACTATTTGGTTAAATCCTTTTTTAAATAATACTTTTTAGAATTATATTATTTCTTTATTTTAAAATAAGAAATAATTTTTTGTATATAAATATATAATTCTTTTTTTCTTTTTTTTTTCTTTAATATTAATATAATTAATTAAATATAATATTATTAATTTTGAAAAAAAAGTATAAACGGTTTTAAGCGAATATAAACATATTATAGTTAATATAATTATAATTATTTTGATCATTCTTATATAAGCGAATTCATTCCAGTAGTATAGCAAATAGGCCAAACTGAATTAAATTAACAAAATGGAAATCGCGAAGTTGATAAAAAATGGTCTTTAAATTGAAGGCAGAATATTAAAAGAGGTTTAAATTACTGTTTAACTATAAGATTCTATATTATAGGTTTTTCCATATTTTTTGTATAATTAAAACCTTTTCCATTTTTTATTCGAAATTATTGATAATATTAATTAATAATAATAATTTGAAGATTTAGCTTAGGAATAGATTATTATAAGCTTTGCGAAACTTATCCAACAGGAAAACGGAATGAATTTTTATAATGCTTGAAAACTTTAATTTAAAAGAATTACTAATTTGATCTATAATTTTGAAAAAGCCTTAAATCGGAAAATCAAACTTTTTAGAAAATTAAGAAAAAGGAAAATCTTTTGTATTTAATTATATATAGTTTTTAATATTAAAATCTATTAAATATTAATAAATATTAATCTATTTTAATATCTTTTTTTGAATATATAAAATGTTTTTTTTAATATAAACGGCAATTGTTTTATTACAAATAGCGAAAATATAAATATCTTATATATTTAAATTATTAAATGATTTTAAATCCTCTACTTTCCAATTCTATATATTTCGGAAAAAATAGCTATATAATATTTTGTATAAGATTAACCCTCCTAAAAAATTGTATAGAAAAGTAAATTGGATATAATTTATTATAGATAGGAATTCTAATTAATCATTTTGATACTAATTAATAAAGGGTTTTAATTATTATTATAAATATTAATTATAGATTTCTAATTAATTATTTATTTATAGATGGTATATAGTAAAAAGTTTAATATTAGTTCTAAGTATATAATTAAATTCTTTCCAGAATTCCGATATAAATTAAGGACTTTAATCAAAAACAATCGCTTTTAGGGCTCTATAGTACCAATATATATAATAAAGATACAGTTTTGCTTATTATTAAATATTAATCTTTTTATAATATAAAATAGTTATTATTTATTTAATTAATTGGTTAATAATAATAAATATATTATTATAATTATATTTATCCTTATTAAAAAAATAATAATTTATAGTGATTTCTGCTTATGCTTTTTGTAGAATAAAGAACGGGTAAAAAAGATTGGGAGTTTAATTGCAAAAAACGAAACTGCATTTATATATATAATAATTTCAAATATATTAAACTATAATATTCTATATACTTTGCTAATAATACTATTGGAAAAGTAGCATATAGATTTTGCCAATTCTAAAATATATAATCGAAAGTATATTATATACTTTTCGTATAAGATATATATAAAGATTATCTATATCTAATATTAATAATTTGTTATTATATAATAATAGATCTTTTTTTATTATTAAATGCTTATAGATTCTCTTAACTTTTATTCTTAAATAATTTAGATTTTTGAAGGATTTATTAACTTTAAGTATTTTATTAATAATATTAAAGTATAGGGTAATAGCGGATAAATCTAAGTTGGTAATATTTTCTAAATTATTTTATAAAGATTTGTATATAATTTCAATATTTATTTGGTTGTTTTTAAGGAATTGTGAAAGTCGATTTTGCTTTTTTATTTTATTTTAAAAATTAAGCTTATTAATGCAATAAATAAGTATATTAGTAAAAGAATTATTTTTTTTAGAACGATATATAATAATAAAATTATAATCAATTAGAATTTTAATTTATCTAGCTTATCGAATATTCAGAGTTTTAATAATTATAAAATACTCAAACGCTTTATTTATTTATTTATTTATTTATTATATTTAACGTCTATATGAGCTAGCTAGGCCCTTGACCTCCCGAGGGGTACTGGAGACGGGTGATACACTAGTGGGTTATAGACCCAAAAGCTCGCCACTTAGGTATATGTAGTACAACATCACTAAATTGAAGTATTAAGGCTGCTTTCTTCCAGCGGCCTTTTACAGCTTTAGCTTTATTAGGTAGTCTTTTTCTGCTGTTTAAGGGAGTGTTCTATATTAAAGGGGATTAGCTTTTGCTTATTATATTTTTAAAAATAATATATCGGACCATATAACAATCACACTAATAAAAAATGCTAAATAAATAATTATTACATTAAATTATAGCCTTTATATTATCTTATAGAATTATTTTTACCACACTCTATGGATCACGTTTTAGATTAAGCTTTGAGGTGTAGTATAGGGTAAAAGGGGGGGGGGTAAAGGGAAAAAAAGAATTAAAGGGGACAGAGAGATTGAATATAGTATTTAATATAACATCGTTTAAAATACCATTAGATTTCCGATTATAGAATATAAAATATCACATTGCCTTTATAAAACGTTCAAATTCCTATGGGAGAGCAAAAAACTATTGTATATAATTAAACCCTTTCCGGACGATTGCTAATGGGTAAACAGGCTTTAACAGCCATAAATAGAACTTCCTTGTTAAGATTTTATAAAAAACAAAATGCTTTGGGGTTTTAACCCTGTTGTATAAACAATAAATTTTAGCATCTATATAATTAAAGCGTCTGTGGTATACCTCAAAGTCGCCATATTTGAAGCATATTATTAATAATTAGTGCAGGGTTAATCTAGGAAGTTTTAGTTTTGATAGCTTTTTTAAAATATAACCAAATTGCCATTTACAGTATCCTTTTGATAATATTATTTTATTTTTATACTATTATATGTTTGTAACATTATAAGTTAGGTTTTATGTTATTAATCCTATTCCATTGATTATAGGTTATTCAATAGATTCTGGGTTAATTATGTTGCCTTTTACACCCTCATCCACTAACCTGTCCACCGTTTTGTTACCAATTATACCCTAATATCCAAAGGACTATCTTATACCAACCACATACCAATCAATAAACCGATGACTCTCGAAAAACGCCCATTAAAAAATATCCAAAGTATTAGCACGTTTACACTATATTACAGAAATACTATTAATATATAGCCATTAGCATATATCCACATCTAATAATAGTATTAATGCTTTTTGAAGCTTTTTTAAAGTATTTATTGCTTTTACATCAAAAACATACAAAAACGTATTAATTGCTTCCTTTCTGGTAATTATCAATATTTGCCCTTAATAGATCACATAGCTATATCCAATATGTTTACTAGTGTCATTATACAATTCAGATTTATTAAAGAAGATGGTGACTGTACTGAAGAATAAGATATTCCACCAATTAGTAAAGTTAACTACTACTATCTCTTTATCTATCCTTTTTGTAGGATTTATCCTGTAGCCGGGGGTATACTGCGGGGGAGTTAGGATTGGATATAATACTCTTAACAATAATTGGTCCATTATTTGTAGTTGTATGTTAACTTGTTTACAATAATATTGTGTAGTTAAGTGTATGATTAATGGATGATATATATCCAGCCTTTGGAGCTGTAGAGCTATACTAATATGGATATGTTTTAGGGCAATCTTATAGAAGGGGAGGCCTGTGTTCTGCAGGTTGGCTACAATGGGTGAGATCCTTTAAGTTGGTAGTATTCCTTTTGTCGCAAGGTTGATTATTTTGTCTGCTTTTGCTATATAAGATTCTATATGGGTGTTTATTGTGGTGCCTCTGGGATAGCCTTCTTTTGTATTTGGCTGTGTCTGCCCTAAATACTATGTTTTCGCTTTATAGAATAGTGACGGAAGTATACATATAATAATAGCTTTACATAGGGAGATTGCAGGGGGGCTGTATGCTATATTAACAAAATACTTAATATATATTGCCATTTTTTGTGTTTTTTTCATTTATTTAATAATATACTTTTTAAATATAAACTTACAGTTAAACCATACTCCTAACCATTGCAAAACTAACTAATTTGTATTGCCCTATATATTTATTACAGGTCTTATAATTAATGTGGGTAAAATGATAACTTTTGGGATGTGTGTATGATGCTTATAGGTGAAATATATTATTTTTAGTTTCTCTAATGCGAAAACAACCTTATTCGTTAATCCCCATACTTCAATTTGTTATATATCTCTTACAATTACTATAACGTTTTCTTCCAGTATTTTGTTTATCTTATAAAATGTAATATTATCTGTATATTTAAAGCAAAAGACCTAATCCTGATTCAGAAGCTCCACTAAATAAAACATATACAATATCAGAAACAGAGGCAACCCCTAAAAAATGCCGCATTATACTTGTGATTTATTTATATATACATCCTTAAATCAAACAATCACCTTACATTCCTATAAGAATAATCTAATTATCTTTAATAAAGATATGGGCTAGTCCTAATTCTACATCCTTTCAAATAACTGTCGGGGTAATAATATATCAAAAGCCTTTTGTATATCTATTATAACTAGAATAACCTCTAATTTTTTGGTGAAGGTGTTTTCTATATTGTGTGTGAATATTGTAATTAAATTCATTATTGATTTTTTTGGTAAGGTTCTATAATACTGAGAGCTTAGTGTATTATGTGTTAATAATGTTTATATTATTTGCCTTACAATAATTTATTCCAAACCTTTACTGATATAGAATAATAGGGTTATTAAATATTAGGAGTGGATGGAGCTTTTATCCTTTCTACTAACCTTAAATAGTATTATTATTTCTGTTAATTGCCATACTTTGGGGAAGTAGCTTTTTTTAAAATAACATTTAAATAGATTGTGGATATATCTTTTAATACTACCCCAATAAGCTTTCAAAAGCTGGATTGTAACTTTATTAGTTTCTGGTAAAATATTCGAAACTCCGATGATATTCTATTCTACTTTTTTAAGGGATATATTGGTATTTTAAGGGAGAGTGGAAATGTAGTTCTCTATTATTGGGTCTGTCTTAAAATCGTCCGAATTATTATATTTATACAGCATTTTATTCAGTAGGGCCTCTACTTTTTCCTTTATATTCTTAATTGATTAGTTATCCACCACTAACGATGGGAACTTAAAAAAAGAGGCTGCTCTATGTTAACCTACTATTTTATAAAGATTTGAATTATTTAATATATTATCTATCACCCTTTTTTAATAGTTTTTTTTTGTTTTGTACATTATGTTAAGTATTTTTTTTCTATTCTCCAAGGTTCTATTAATACGTTTGTATAAGTTATATACAGATATGTATTCCCCCATCCATTAGGGCGCTGATTGCATCTGATTGCATGCTGGTTGCCCTACAGTCTGTATTGCCCTTCAGAACAAATCTATAAATCGCTTTGTAGCTGTTTCAAGCTTGGCATCTAAAATATTATACATTAATTGCGGGAACTAGTATACTCTGCTTTCTATTAAATTGGAGAAGGTATATAGACCATCTTCCGTAATTTTATACCCGATACGTCCGTTAGCTGGTATCCCCTGCCCTAGAATAGTAATAACCTGCATATAATAATTTAACCCATAATCCATATCTCGCTTCACTATTGTTTTTGTAAAGGATATATTGGAAAAAATGAGGTTAATTATATGCCCTGCTTAATAAATAAAAGTTCCTACCTCGCCGATAAAGTTTATTCTAATGTTTTGGGATTAGTCTAAGAATGTAATGCCTTAGAAGACTGAAAGCACTTCTGGTTTGAAGATATCATATTTTGCATTAAAATTGCCACCAACCAGTATGCAGGGTCTTAGGATAATATTTGTTATATAGACTATTATCTCTGGAATATTGGACTTGCGGTAAATATTTATTATATGATAGCTGTTTATTTCGAGCTATATTATATTTTTGTTATACTTACCTTATTATTATTACATTTATAGTATAGTTTTTTGCTGGATATATAATATAATTTTTGGCCTTTTAGTCTTCCTTTCTAATACCTCCTCCAATTTTTATGAATTATAAGGAGTATAACAATCATATACCGGATGGTTCTATGTCTTAATTTCTAGAAAACTTTAGGGTTCTTAAACGCATACCACATCCGCATCGTTTTCGTATACAAACTATAATAAAATGTTATATATTTCTATATCCTTTTCTATATTCGTCTATACTATTGTTATATATGGAATAGAGTTATCCTTACGGCTTTCGCTGTTATGTCTATTTATCCTATAACTTATTAGAGAAGGGGTTGATAACTTTAATTAATTGTATATTCGCTGTAGCCTTATTATTATTAATATCCATTGCATCCTCTACGCAGACTCTATATACACTATTCCATAATAAAAATCTAAGATTTATCTAACCTAAAACAGCTTTAATACGTTTCGAGGTCCTGTTCTGTAATATTAATGAATTAATAATATGTTTTGCTCTCTCATTGCCTTTTTTCGGTATTACTAGTATAATAATCTTAATACAGTTAGGCGCTGGGATATAGGTGGTACCTGTAAGGGCTATGAATACTAATAAGCTTTAAAAGCTCTATAAACTTTGGGAGCTCTAGGCTCCCGTTTGGAAAACGCGTATTACTTACACCATCCCTATAAATATACTAAAAGCGTATACCTTTTATACCACCCTATTATTCTTGCAGATTACCTCCACCTAACCCTTGGTTAAATTATATTATAGCTTTTCTCCAATAATACTCCAAAATATCAAAAGATACCCTTTATACCCTGTTAGAAAAGGACCATAGTATTTGTTATATTTTGTAGGAGCTGGATAGAATTTATATATTAAACCTTAATATTTAATCTTCACAATACTACAATTATTATATTGTATTGGTTTTGTATAATAGTAAATATTGTAATAAATTTGACAATTTTATTTATAAAGCTTTATTTAACTATGGGGGGGTAGTTGAAATGAGAATAGAGTGGTTTTGAATAGTCGGAAAGATATGGTTGGGGTTGTAAAGCTGATAATTTATATATTGTTCGCACCACTCTTAAAGCCTTTGAAGTATCTAATCGGGGTAATACTGGTTTAAATTTAGGCCTCCCTCGCTACTATTCTTTTAATAACTTTGATCTATCCATTGATTACATTGAAAAGGGACCCTAATACTTGTTTTATACAGTAACTATATTATTTCTCCAAAAGCTTTAATCGCGTGGCCCTAGTGATCTCATAGACCTTAAGCTTATAAGCCTTCTTTATTAAAATATCCCATATCTCCAAGGATCTAGAGTGTAGGACCCACCCTGTCTTGTACCCCACCACCTCCAGGATATCCCCTTCCTTAATTCCAAGGATAGCCTTAACCAGGTTCTCCCGGATTAAGAAAGGGCTATTTCGGCGAGGGTCCACAAAAAATCCGTATTTAGCAAAAATACACTTGTTCATTTTTGTTGCTTTAACAACGGTTTTTTTTGTAGAGTTTGCTTTAAAAACTTTATTATTAAGGATATCCAATATTCTACTAGCTTTAGAGATTCTTACAATTTCCGTTTATATTATAAGTAATGGGGTTGCTGTCACGTTTTCTTTTGTTTTTAAAACTTTTAGGCCTTTTTTGGTCATTAATGCTGTCCCTATTATGAAGAAGTCTGCAATATATACTAGAATTGCTTTTTAAATAAAAAGAATAATAAATATTTCCTTTAATAAAAAGATCTTAATAATCTTTTTTAAAGAGTTTATTAATATATTTATGAATTTATAATAGATTGCCATTTATTGTTTAGTTTTTAATAAAAGTCTATTTATTCTTTGAAAAGCTATAAATCGTTATAGTCCCCCAAATATAATAAGGGAAAGCGGTATATTTTTTGTTCTTTTTTCAGTTTAAAAGCGAAAAGGGATAGGCGAAATAGGGTTTTATTATCGTGTATGGTTAATATTGACCTTCTGCAGCCTTTACATTAGTGTAATAAGGCCTGGTTCTGCTATAATAGCTGAGGAAGGGCACGCCGTAATTGTTTTGTATATGTGTCTTGTATATGTGTTTATTATTTATATAGTATAATATTATCCATGAACCTCCTTGTTAAGCTTTTTGCTTAAACGCTTTATAATTAGTATAAATATAAATTTAGTATAATAATCCTATAAGTTTAGATTTCTAGTAATCTAATAAGCTAATAATTAATAATATCTTTTTATTATAAATTTTATAGTTTAATTTAACAATTATTATCATTTTGAAAAAATATATTATAAATAATTATTTATTATTATACTTTTGTAATAATATATTAACAATTATATTATCTAATATATTTGTTTCCAATATATAGGAAAGGTTATAATTATAATATTATAGTAATAGGACAGAGGTTAATTTTGATTTTAGAATGTTAAAGGCATTATAGTATATATTATCAAAATGGAATACTATATTAGATTTTGTAAGTTCAATTAATAGTTTAGCAATAATTCTATAATCTTTAATAAAGTAATAATAGAAATTATAAAAACTTAAAAATAATTATATTCCTTTAATAATGGATGGGTAGATTCAGCTTTCGATTATTTCTACTTTTTCAGAATTAATTTTAATATCGTTAATAGAAATAATAAATTTTAAATATTTTATCCATTTAACATTAAATTTATATTTTTTGAAATCCGCTTATAATTTAGTAGATATAAATTAAGCAAATATTAGTTTAATATAAATTTTATATTCTTTCTTATTTTTTAAATAAATAAAATATTATTAAGGTAAATAATATAAAAGATATTTAAATAATTAAATAATATATTGTTTATATATTATTAATAAATAATTGATTTATTCATTAATCTAAAAGGGAGAACTTTACATTTATAGGAATTATATTAAATGCGAAAGGTAGTATATTCCTTCAATATAGGGTTTATTTATATTTAATGGAAGGCTTGTTGAATATTGAATTTAGTATAAATTTTCGTTTTAATTAATTATATAAATATTTTATTCATTAATAATAGAGGGTAATAATTCTTATATATGAGAAAGTTCAATAGACAGAAATCAATACAAAATTTCAGGCTTCCATTAAACTTTTAAACAAATAAAGTTAAAGCGGTAAAGGAAGTTTGATTAGATTTTATAAATCCTTTATTAAAATTTTTAATTAAATATTCTTTAATAATTTTAAGTTATTTAAGGGATATCTTATATAATAGACTATATTTTAATATTTTTTCTTTATTACCTTCAAATATAATTTTATAATTATATAAATAGGATAAAGGTAAAATATTAGATTTGGTTTTTAAGAAAGTATAATAATATTCTTAATATTGAATAAAGATTGGAAATTCTATATCGGCCTTTGCAAAAATGTAGTTTAAAATAATACAGGTACCAATTAATCTGAAATCGCTTATAATTATTAATATATAATCTTTTAATAAACATATTCGTTATTGAATATCAATAATTTCATTCAGTTTCTAACAAATAAAAATAAATATTTTATAATTTTTATTTCTTTTACAAATAAATTAAAACTATATAAATATAATTAAGCATATATCAATAATATTAAATATACATTAAAATAATATTTTATAGATTTGTAAAATATAATATATAATAATTTAATCTTTAGATTTAAGCAGAAATAATATAAAATCCTTCGATTTTGTAGATTTAAACTTAACAATATAAATTATTATAATTTCTGTTTTTTTTATATAAAAATCTTTTTTTTTTCAAAAAAAGTTTAATTGTTTATTATATTAATTTATATTTTTCTATACAAATCTGTCTATTTTTCTTTTTCTAAAATCCTAAAATATTAATATAAAATTATTTGCTAAAGATATAATATATAAATATTTATATAATTAATCTAATTTTCGATTATAATAATCAACTTTTAAATAAATCTTTATTAACTATAATCTTCTAAGTATAATATTATAGAATTCTAATTCTATAATAAGAAAAGAAATAAATAACTATTCTTAATTATTAATTAAAAGATTAAGAAAAATATAATAAATAATAATATATTTATATATATTATTATAATTTTTTACTTTTATTAAAATATTGAATATATAATAATAGAATTTAAATATAGAAAATAATAAAATAAGAAAAATAGTATTAATAAAAGTAAATCTATTAATTCTGGAATTTATAAATGTATTTAATCTTATTAAATATCTATTCTTTAATAATGAATAAGATAATATAAATGCTTAATCATTTATTAATTTAATTAAATCAAAAAATCTTATATTTTGAATAATGCTTAGGAGGGAGTCTTTGCTTAAGCACTTTTATTTAAATATAAATCTTTAACTTATTAAACAGTATTAGTTGCTTTAGTATAAGCATTTGGATTTATTTTATTAATTATATTATAGGATTCTGTTTAATTATTATTCAATATAATTATTTATTTTATTTTATTAATGTTAATAACAAATACTTTTAGAATAGAAGTTTTTAAGGTTTTATATATAGAGTTTATATTGGAATAGAGATTATTCGAAAATTGATTTGGGATAAAACTTAGTTTAAATATACCTGAATATTTGGATGGGATTATACATAATGAATAATTAAGTTTTAATAAAAGTCCAGGATTATTAATAACGTTTTTTTCGGGATATATAATTAAATTAAATAATTTTTTGATATAAGGAGTAACATTATAATTAAAATAATAATAGTTTCTTTTTTATAATATAACTTTAATTTTATTTATTTATATTAATTTAATAGTTAGATTATTGATAATATAATAATTTGTTTAATAAAATATAATAATTCTAATAAAAAAAATGAATATTTTACAATTAAAATCTTATATAAGTATTTGTTCATTAATAATTTTAACTTAAATAGCAAAAAGGTGGAATTTGTAATATTATTTTAAAAAGTTATTATAAATATTTGAGTTAAATATTATCTAATATTTATATAGGGATCTTGTATAATTCACTTTTACTAAATTACAGTATATATTAATTAATTAATCCATTAATTATTGGTTAGTTAAGTAAAGGATTTGTATATATAAAACCTAAAAATATTTGAGGACTTTGAATTCTATTTAATCTATTATATAAATATAATATTATATTTCATTAATAAATATATTAATATAAAGTTTTAAACGATTTATAACCATAACTCTTTATAAATCAGTTTTGGGTTTAACACTATTACTAAGTTTATTAATTAAATTAATTGATTTAATTAAATAAATAAATCTAAAGTTTAAGATAGAATTATACAAGATAAAGATAAAACAAAGGCTATTTTATCTATAAACAGGGCAGTTGCTTTAGTTATTATTATTGGATTCATTTAATTCGAAAGGTTTAGTATTAGATGATGAGGGTGCAGTGTTAGAGTATGGATTGCATTTAAACTTTCTTCTCTACTTAGATTTTTTATGGCGCTTTTGGTTAAAATGAATGTTTGTTTCAACAAAGGAATATATCTCAAAGTCATTTATAGATTTAGATATCTATGCGAATATTCTATAAGATTTGGAAAAAAGAATATCCGGAAAAATATTTAATAAAGCTTTTTATTAGAATTTTTTATTTTCTTTTTATAATTATTATAAAAAAGAATATAATATATTATTATTAATTTAAATATATTAATATACCAGTTTTTATTTATATATAAAAAAAATTATTAAAGATTTGGATTAATTAAATTCAGGATTTATATTAAAATATATCTCTTTTTCTTTTATATTTTATAATTAATATACCATAACGTTTTCCATTTTTTTTATAAATTATATTATTATAATAAAAATGTTAATAGAAATATTGTTATTAAAAGATAATACATTTTTATAAAAACAGAAAAGAACAGATATCTATTATATTGTATATAAAAAATATTTAGAATACTTTTATATAAATAAAGAGAATATATCTTTATTGAATTATATTTAAAATTGATTTTTTTTTTGTAAACAATAATTTTATTATAATTTATTTCTAAAAAGATATTATATAGAATAGATATTATTTGAATAGTTATTATTTAGTTAAATTAAATTTTAATTAAATTATAGATAATATAACATTTATATTATATAAAAGCTGAATAAATAGGATCAAAAGTATCTTTAAAATCTACAATTAAAGAATTAAAGAAATGGCCAATTATTTATTTATATATATAATTATATATATATAACCTGTTATATACAAGTATCGTATATAACTAAATCATTTTTGTTAGGGTATATACAGGTACCATATATGTTTATATCTTTGTTAGTCGGGCATATGCGGAGGCCGTATGTGTCCGTT
>PDUE01000336.1:0-10388 GCA_002909645.1 Monilinia polystroma
TTCTTACTCCGTTATTCGATCTTCCTTACCAACGTCATAACTACGTCTTCCAAATACTATATTATCATATACGTTTTCAACACATATCATAATATAAATCCTGTGCCCTCCCACATCTATTATATAAACTATTATCTCCGGAATATTAGGCTTACAATAAATGTTTATTATATAATAGCCGTTTATTTTGAATTATACTATATTTTTATTATATTTACCTCATTGTTATTATGTTTATAATGCAGTTCTTCACTAAATATATGACATGATTTTTAGCTTTTTAGTCTCCTTTTTTAGTACCTTTTCCGATTCCCATAAATTATAAGGAGCGTAGTAGTTATATACTGGATGGTTCTGTATCTTAGTTTCCGGAAAGCTTTAGGGCTCCTAAACATATACTATATCCACATCGTTTTTATGTACGAGCTATAATAAAACGTTATATACTTTTGTACCCTTTTCTATATTTGTTTATACTATTATTATATATAGGGCAGAGCTGTCCTTGCGGCCTTTACCGCTATACCTATTCGTTCTATAACTTATTAGAACAGAGGTTAGTAGCTTTAATTAATTATATATTCATTATAGCCTCATTATTGTTAGTGTCCATTACATTTTTTGTATAGGCTTTGTATATATTATTTTATAATAGAAGTCTAAGATTTATTTAATTTGGGATGGCTTTAATATATTTCGAGGCCCTGTTTTATAATATTAATAAGTTAATAATATATTTTGCCCTCTCATTGCCTTCCTTTGGTATTACTAGTATAATAACCTTAATATAGCTAGACATTGGGATGTAGGCGGCATCTGTGAGGGCCATAAATACTAATAAGCTTTAAAAGCCCTACAAGCTTTGGAAGCTCTGGGCTCCCGCTTAAAAGGCGCGTATTGCTTATATCGTTCCTATGGATATGCTAAAAACATATGTTTTTTGTACTGCCCTATTATTTTTATAGATTGCCTTTATCTAGCCTTTAGTTAGATTGTATTACAGCTTTTCTTCAATAGTGTTCCAGAATGTTAAAGGGTATCCTTTATACCCTACTAGAAAAGGATTATAGTATCTATTATATTTTGTAGGAGTCGGATAGAGTTTATATATTAAACCTTAATATTTAGTTTTTGTAATACTATAATTATTATATCATATCAGCTTTATATAACAATAAATATTATAATAAATTTAGTAATCTTGTTTATAGAGCTTTATTTAGTTATAAGAGGATAATTGAAATGAAAATAAAATAGCTTTAAATAGCTAAAAAGGTACAGTTAAGATTGTAAAGCTAATAATCTATATATTATCCACATTGCTCTTAAAGCTTTTAAAATATTTAACTAGGGTAATACCGGTTTGGATTTGGGCCTCCCTCGTTATTATTTTTTCAGTAATTTCGATCTGTCCATCGATTACATTGAAAAAGAACCCTGATACTTATTTTATATAATGGCTATACTACTTCTCCGGAAGCTCTAATCGCATAGCCCTAGTAATCTCGCAGACTTTAAGCTTATAAGCCTTCTTTATTAAAATGTTCTATATCTCCAAGAATCTAGGGTATAGAACCCACCCTGTCTTACATCCTACCACCTCCAGGATATTCCTTTCCTTAATCCCAGGGATAGCTTTAATCAGATTTTTCCGGATTAAGAAAGGGCTATTCTAATAAAGGCCTGTAAAAAATCCATATCTAGCAAGAATGCGTTTATTTATTTTTATTGCTTTAATAATAGTTTTCTTTATAAAGTTTGTTTTGAAAGCTTTATTATTAAGGGTATCCAATACTCCGCTAGTTTTGGGGGTTTTTACGATTTTTGTTTACATTATGGGTAACGGGGTCGCCATCATGTTCTCTTTTGCTTTTAAAGCTTTTAGGCCTTCTTTGGCCATTAGTATTGTCCCTATTGTAAGGGAGTCTGTAATGTATATTAGAATCGCTTTCTGGATAGGGAGAATGGTAAGCATTTTCTTTAATAAAAAGATTTTAATAATTCTTTTTAAAGAGTTCATTAATATATTTGTGAATTTGCAATGGATTGCTATTTATTGCTTAGCCTTCAGTAGAAATCCATTTATTTTCTAAAAAGCCGTGAGTTATTGTGGTCCCCCGGGTATAATAGGGGGGAACAATGTATTCTTTGTTCTTTCTCCAGTTTGAAAGCGAAGAGGGATAGGCGAAACGGAGTCTCGTTGTCGCGTATAATCAACGTTAACCTCCCGTGGCCCTTGCGCCGGCATGATAAGGCCTGGTTCTGCTATAATGGCCGAGGAAGGGCGCGCCGTAGTTGTTTCGTACATGTGTCTTGTATGTGTGTTTATTACTACTATATTAAACAATCTATAATCAGTGGAATAGGATTGTATGCTTTCGATATCCTGTCCTTAGGGTTAAAGTGTAACCATTAATTGATTATTTAATATAGGCTTATTTAAGCTCTTATTTGAATTTTTGCTTAAATTCTTAATTAAATCGTTTTTGTAATTTGATTTAGATTTCAGCTCTGAATGCTTTTAAAAGTACTGATTTTCGAGATATCCTTTTTTTTTATAATATCTACAATTAGCGATTTTATTGTTTTTGCTTTTATAGTTAGCTTTATTAATATTAAAGTCTATATTAGAATTCATTCTAGCTTTTTCTTATATAAGCTCAAAAAGCAATTTATTTAAATTAATATTATAAAGATCTTTAGATATATCTTCATATTTCCTGGAGATGAAGGATTCAAATGAGCTAGGTAAGCCTTTAAAGATAATCCATACTATAATAACCTTAGGAATATTCAGCTTTATTAATTTCAAATAATTATATAATAATTAAATAATATTAATATAATTATTAATCCCTTTAAAGCTAGCATAATTGGATTCCCACAATTTAATTAAATATCTTCCCACTACTAAAATAAAAGATTCACTAAAAATGTAATTTATGGCTTTCTATAATCCATTAGCTATAGTTTAACTACTAAATCTTTCAATTAATTCTTTATTAATTATAGAATTTATAGCTACTAAAGCTTTATTTTCATTCCTTTAATATTCAGATAATCTATTATTATATTTAATAACATATTTAGAAGAAATGGGTTTGCTTTTATCGTTAATATATAAGGATTTATTTGGAGGTGATTCTAATCCATTAATATATAGTATAAAACTATTAATTTAAAGGTATAGTTTAGCTTTATTAATCTATTCAATATAATTAGATTTTCCTTTTAAAGGATTTAATTTGAATATACTAAATACTATCTTAATCTCTAAATAAACTACTTAGATCTTATTTTAGTAGATTAAAATATAATATATAATCTTTTTTCGAATTTGGAATAAATTCTAAAAAACTATAAATCGATTTAATATTGATTACGAAATTCGATAAGAGATTAAATTAATGGATATAGACCAGCCACCTCTTAATTTAGCGCTTTATTCTATTTTATATAGATTAAAGTTTAATCAAGCTAGGGCACCTTAGTATAAAAAAGTTAATATATCACCCACTATGGGTAGTTTATTTATTTATTTATTTATTTATTATATTTAACGTCTATATGAACTAGCTAGGCCCTTAACCTCCCGAGGGGTACTGGAGACAGGTGATATATTAGTGGGTTATAGACCCAAGAGCTCACCATTTAGGTATATGTAGTACAATATCGCTAAATTAAAACATTAAGACCGCCTCCTTCCAATGGCCTTTTACAACTTTAGCTTTGTTAAACAGCCTCCTTTTGCCGTTTGAGGGAACGTCCTGTATTAAAGAGGATTAGCCTTTACTTATTATATTTTTAAGGGTAATATATTGGATTATATAGTAATTATACTAATAGAAAATACTAAATAAACAATTATTATATTAAATTATAGCCTTTATATTATCTTATAGAATTACTTTTATCGCATTTTATAAATTATACCTTAAATTAGGCTCCAAAGTATAGTATAGGGTAAGAAAGGGGAGAATAAAGGGAAAAAGGGGATTAAAAAGAGTAAAAGGGTTGAATGCAACATTCAATATAGTATTATTTAAAATATTATTAAGTTTCCAATTATAGAATATAAAATATTATATTGTTTTTACAAAATATTTAAATTTTTGTAGAAAAGCAAGAAACTATTATATATAATTAAACCCTTTTTAAATAATTATTAATAAATAAACGGGCTTTAGCAATTATAAATAAAATTTTTTTATCAAAATCTTATAGAAAACAAAGTACTTTAGGGTTTTGGTTTTATTATATAAATAATAGATTTTAGTATTTATATAGTTAAAACGCCTATAATACACCTCGAAATTACTATATTTAAAGCATATTATTAATAATTAGTATAAAATTGATTTAAAGAGTTTTAGTTTTAATAGCTTTTTTAAAGCATAATTAAATTACTATTTACAGTACCCTTCTAATAGTGTTACTTTATTCTTACGTTATTATACATCTATAATACTATGAGCTAGACTTTATATTATTAATTTTATTTTATTAATCATAAATTGTTTAATAGGTTTTAAGTTAATTATATTGCCTTTTGCATCCTCATCCGCTAATCTATCCGCTATTTTGTTATTAGTTATGCCCTAATATTTAGGGAACTATCTTATATTAATCGTATATTGATTAATAAGCTAATGACTTTTAAAAAACGTTTATTAAAAAATGTTTAAAGTATTAGTATATTTGCACTATATTATAGAGATATTATTGATATATAGCCATTAATATATATTCATATTTAATAATAATATTAGTACTTTTTAAAATCTTTTTAAAATATTTATTATTTTTATATTAAAGATATACAAAAGTATATTAATCACTCCCTTACTGGTAGTTATTAATGTTTGCCCTTAATAAATTGCATAACTGTATCTAATATACTTGTCAGCATTGTTATATAATTCGAATCTATTAAAAAAGATAATAATTATATTGGAGGGTAGGGCGTTCTATTAATTAGTAAAGCTAACTACCGTTATCTTTTTATCTATCCCTTTTATAAAGTCTATTCTGCAGTTAGAGGTATACTATAGAAAAGCTAGAATTAAATATAATGCTTTTGATAGTAGTTGATCCGCTATTCGCAATTGTATATTAATTTACTTATAATAATATTGTGTAGTTAAGTGTATAATTAACGGATGGCATATATCTAACCTTTAAAGCCATAAAGCTATATCAATATGGATGTATTCCAGGGCAACCTTGCAGAAAGAAAGGCCTATATCCCGCAGATTGGCTACAATGGATGAGATCCTCCAAGTTGGTAATACTCCTCTCGTCGCAAGGTTGATCACCTTATCTGCTTTCGCTATACAAGATCCCATACAGGTGTTTACTATAATACCTCCGGGATAGCCTCCTCCTATATTCGGCTATATCCGCCTTGAATACTATACCTTTACTCCATAAAATAGTAACGGAAGTACACATATAATAATAGCTTTATATAAGAAAGCTGTAGGAGGGCTATATACTGTATTAGCAAAATGCTTAATATACATCGCTATTTTCTATGTTTTCTTCACTTATTTGATAATATACCTTTTGAATATAAGCTTGCAGTTAAATCATACTCCTAATTATTATAGGGCTGACTGATTTATATTACCCTATATATTTATTGTAAGTTTTATAATTAATGTAGATAAGATAACAACCTCTGGAATGTATGTATAACGCCTATAGATAAAATATATCATCTTTAATTTCTCCAGTACAAAAGTAATCTTATTTGTTAATTCCTATACCTTAATTTGTTATATATTTCTTACAATTGCTATAATGTTTTCTTTTAGTATTTTATTTATTTTATAAAATATAATATTATCCACATATTCGAAACAAAAGGCCTAATTTTGATTTAAAAGCTCCGCTAAGTAGAGCATGTACAGTACCGAAGATAGAGGCGACCCCTGAGGGGTACCGCATTGTACTCGTGATTTATTCGTATATATATCCTCAAGTTAGATAATTATCTTATATTCCTATAAGAATAATTTAATCATCTTTAATAAGGATATAGGCCAACCCTAATTCTATATTCTTTTGAATAACCGTTAAGGTAATAATATATCAAAAGCCTTTTATATATCTATTATAATCAGGATAACCTTTAGTTTTTTGATAAAAACGTTTTTTATATTATATGTAAATATTATAACTAGATTTATTACCAATCTTTTTAATAAGGCTTTGTAATACTAAAGGTTTAGTATATTATGTATCAATAATGTCCATACCATCTACTTTATAATGGTTTATTCCAAACCTTTGTCAATATAGAATAGTAGGGTTATCAAACATTAGGAGTGGACAGAGCTTTTATTCTTCCTACTAACCTTAAATAATATTATTATTTTTGCTAATTACTATATTTTGGGGAAATAGCTCCTTTTAAAATAATATTTAAATAAATTATGGATATATCTTTTAATATTATTTTAATAAACTTTCAAAAACTGGACTATAATTCTATTAACTTCTGGTAAAGTATTTGAAACTCTGATAATATTCTGTTTTACTTCTTCAAAAAATATGTTAATATTCTAAAGAAAAATGGGAATGTAGTTCTCCATTATCGGATCTATCTCAAAATTGTCTGAATCATCATACTTATACAGTATTTCATTTAGTAGGGCCTCTACTTTTTCCTTTATACCCTCAATTAATTGATTATTTATTATTAATAGCGGGGATTTAAAGAAAGGGGCTACTTTGTACTAGTCTATCATTTTATAGAAATCCAAATTATTTAATATATTATTTATCATTCTCCTTTAATAGTTTTTCTTTGCTTTATGTATTATATTAAACATTTTCCTCCTATCCTCCAGGGTTTTGTTAATATGTTTATACAGGCTATATATAGATATGCATTCCCCCGTTCACCAAAGCGCTGATTGCGCCCGGTTGCATACCGGTCGCCCTACAGTCCATATTGCCCTCCGGAACAAATCTGTAAATTGCTCTATAACTATTTCGAACTCGGCATCTGAGATATTATGCATTAATTATGGGAGTTAGTATATTCCGCTCTCCATTAGATTAGAGAAGGTGTATAGGCCGTCTTCCGTAACTTTATACCCGATGCGCCTGCTGACTGGTATCCCCCGCCCTAGGATGGTGATGACCTGTGTATAGTAATCTAACCCATAATCCATATCTCGCCTTACCATTATTTCCGCAAAGGGTATATTGGAAAAAATGAGGTTGATTATATGCCCTGCTTAATAAGTAGGAGTTCCTACCTCGCCAATAAAGTCTATTCCAGTGTTTTGGGATTAGTCCAAAAGCGTAGCGTCTTAGGAGACCGAAAGCACCCCCGGCTCGAAGGTATTATATTTCGCGTTGAAATTGTTATTGATCAGTATACAGGGCTTTAGAATAATACCTATTATATAAACTATCATCTCTAGAATATTGAGCTTATAATAAATATTTATTATATAATAGCCGTTTATTTCGAATTATATTATATTTTTATTATATTTACTTCACCATTACTGCGCTTGTAGTACAATCCCTCGCCGGATGTATAATATAGTTTTTGGCCTTTTAGCTTCCCTTTTCAGTACCTCCTCCAATTCCCATAAATTATAAGGAGCATAGTAATTATATACTGGATGGTTTTATATCTTAGTTCCCGGAAAGCTTTAGGGCTCCTAAACACATATCACATCCATGTCGTTTTTATGTATGAGCTGTAGCAAAACGCTATATACTCCCGCATCCTTTTCTATATTCGCCTATACTACTATTATATATGGGGCAAAGCTGTCCTTATAGTTTTTGCTGCTATACCTGTTCGTTCTACGATTTATTAGAGAAAAGGTTAGTAGTTTTAATTAATTATATATTTATTGTAGTCTCATCGTTATTAATATCCATTGTATTCTTTATATAAGTTTTACATATATTGTTTTGCAATAGAAGTTTAAAATTCATTTAGTTTAGAGTAGCCTTAATACATTTTAAAGCCCTGCCCTATAACATTAATAAGTTAGTAATATATTTCGCCCTTTTGTTACCTTCCTTCGATATTACTGGTATAATAATTTCGATATAATTAAGCATTGGGATACAGGCAGTATCTGTAAAGGCCATAAATACTAGCAAGCTTTAAAAGCCCTACAAGTTTTGGGAGCTTTGGGCTCCTACTTAAAAAGCGTATATTGCTTATATCGTCCCTATAAATATGCTGGAAGCGTATGTTTTTTGTACCACCCTATTGTTTTTACAGATTACTTTTATTTAGTCCTTAATCAAATTGTATTGCGGCTTTCCTCCAATAATGCTCCAAAATGTTAAAGGGTACTCTTTATACTCTATCGAAAAAGGATTATAATACCCATTACATTTCGCAAAAGCCGGACAAAATTTATATATTAAACCTTAATGTTTAATCTTTATAATACTATAATTATTATATTATATTAATTTCATATAATAATAAATATTATAATAAATTTAGTAGCCTTGTTTATAAAGCTTCATTTAGTTATAAAGAAATAGTTAGAACAAAAGCGGAATAACTTTAAACAGTCGAAAAGATATAGTTAAAATTATAAAACTAATAATCCATATATTATCCACATTGCTCTTAAAGCCTTTAAGATATCTAATTAGAGTAATACTGGTTTAAATCTGGGCCTCCCTCACTACCATTTTTTTAATAATTTCGATCTATCCATTAATTATATTAAAAAGGGATCCTAATATTTGTTTTATATAATGACTATACTATTTCTCTAAAAGCTCTAGCTGTATAACCTTAATAATCTTATAGACCTTAAGTTTATAAGCCTTTTTCATTAAGATATCCTATATCTCCAAGGATTTAGAGTATAGGACCCACTTTGTCTTGCATTTTACCACCTTTAGGATGTTTTTTTTCTTAATTTTAGGAATAACTTTAATTAGATTCTTCTAGATTAAAAAAAAGCTATTCCAGCAAAAGCCTACAAAAGGTTTATATTTAATAAGGATACATTTATTCATTTTTGTTATTTTAATAATAGTTTTTTTTATAGAATTTGTTTTAAAGATTTTATTATTAAAGATATCCAGTATTCCACCAATTTTAAGGGTTTTTATAATTTCTATCCATATTATAAATAATAGGATCACCGTTATATTCTCTTTTGCTTTTAAGGCTTTTAGGCCTTTCTTAACTATAAGTACTATCCCTACTATAAAAGAGTTTATAATATATACTAGAATTGTTTTCTAAATAGGAAAAATAATAAATATCTCCTTTAATAAAAAAGTCTTAATAATTTCTTTCAAAAAGTTTATTAATATATTTATAAATTTATAATAAATTGCCATTTATTGTTTAGTTTTTAGTAGGAGTTTATTTATTTTCTGAAAAGTTATAAATCGTTATAATCCCCCAAATACAATAAAGGGGAATAATATATTCTTTATTCTTTTTCTAGTTTAAAAGCAAAAAGAAATAAGCGAAATGGGGTTTCGTTGTTATATATAATCAATGTTAACCTCTCGCGGCCCTTGTGCCAGTGTAATAAAGCCCGGTTCTGCTATAATGGCCGAGGAAGGGCACGCTATAGTTGTTTTGTACGTGTGTCTTGTATGTATGTTTATTACTTTAAAATGTTTTGAATATAATCCTAATAAAATAAGGTTATATTGCGTCTTAGTATAAAAGCGCTTTCCTGTTGTATGGGTAGCTTATAGTATAAATATATCGTCTAGGGACCTAGTTTTATACGCTTAATTAGGTTTAGCTTTAGGGACACAGGCCACAGGGTCTATATAAAGAAATCGGTTTAGAGACAATAAGATTAACGATATTCAACAGTTTAATAGCTAATGTATAGCCTTGAATCGAGCTAAATTCCTTTATCCAATTAATGTAACTAACCGGGCTCATAACTTGTGGGAGGGTATAGAATTTATATTATAATATATATTAAAAATGTATATAATAATATAGTATTTAGAAGACGTAGTTATAACGTTAGTAAGAAAGATCGAATAATAGAGTGAGAAGAAGAATGAATTATTGAATTATATACTTATTCTACTTAATTTACTTAAGGTTTTCTTTAAAGAATATCCTTTTATTTATATACTTTAAAAACATCCTAACTGTTTATAAGATTAGTTTAAACCAAATCTTACCGAAACTATAATAAATATTAAAGAAACCTAATTAAATATAATCGAAATAATGCCTTAGATATTCCTATATTATATTAGATTATGTTATCCGTCACGCACGTTCCACATCGTATACCCCGCATACAGTTCCACATCCACTCCGCATAACGTTTATCGTTATATGGATTAGTATATCCATTACAATTTAACACTTTAATTCATTAAATATCTTTTATAATTACTAT
>PDUE01000337.1:0-10028 GCA_002909645.1 Monilinia polystroma
AGTAGTATATTAGATTGTATGGTAATCGCATTGATAAAAAATGCTAAATGGATAATTATTATTGTTGGAATAATCACGTGACGCTCTAGGCTCCGCGCTAACGCCTAGGCATTCTATATAGTTGCCGTTCTATACATTTAGATAGTAATCCTTTAGAGCAATAATAAGATATAACGGTATATTTATTTTATTAACTTTCACTTTTAACTAGATTAAACTAATATTAATTAATAATTTTAATTACAAATTAGAAGCTTTAAGAATTTACTTAAAAAATTATAAACTTAATTATCTTAATAATTACCTTTATAAAAATAAATACTAAATTATTACTTTTACAACTTTATATATTTAAAGAATAAAAAGATTATTATTTCTATAACTTTTAAATATTTATAAGAAATAATTTTCGAATATTAAAACCCATCGTTTTTGTAACCATTAATATCAAAAAATTATTTAAATCTAGCATTATCCATATACTTCAGTTCAAGCAAAGCACTTTAAATAATAGTTTAATTCTACTATTAAAAGGAATCTATCTACTCCTTCTTTCAAATTCTATTTTACAAAAAAATCTATCTTTTATATCTATATTTATTTATTTATTTATTTATTATATTTAATGTCTATATGAGCTAGCTAGGCCCTTAATCTCCTGAGGGGTACTGGAGACGGGTGATACATTAGTGGGTTATAGACCCAAGAGCTCGCCATTTAGGTACATGTAGTACAACGTCGCTAGGTTAAAGCATTAAGGCCGCCTTCTTCCGGCAGCCTTTCATAATTTTAGTTTTGTTGGGCAGCCTTCTTCTGTTGTTTAAGGGAGCATCCTATATCGAAGGGGATTAGCTTTTGTTTATTATATCTTTAAAAGTAGTATATTAGGCTATATAGCAATTATATTAATAGAAAATACTAAATGGATAATTATTATATTAGGTTGTAACCTTTATATTATTTTATAGAATTACTTTTATTGTGTTCTATAAATTGTGTTTTAGATTAGACTCCGAGGTGTAGTATAGGGTGAAAGAGGGGGAGTAAGGGAAGAAAGAGGATTAGAAAGGGCAGGGGGATTAAATGTAACATTTAGTATAACATTGTTTAAAATACCATTAAGTTTCCAATTACAAAACGTAAAATATCGCATTGCTTTTACAAAATATTCGAATTCTTATAGGAGAGTAAGGAACTGTTGTATATAATTAAACTCTTTTTAGGCAATTACTAATAGATAAATAGGCTTTAGCAGCCATAAATGGAATTTCTTTACTAAAATCTTATAGAAAACAAAGTACTTTAGAATCTTAGCTTTGCTATATAGGCAATAGGTTTCAGCATCTATATGGTTAAAGCGCCTATAGTATACCTTGAAGTCGCCATATCTAAAGTATATTACTAATAATCGGTGCAGGGTTGATTTAGGGAGTTTCAGTTCTGATAGCTCTTTTAAAACATAGCCAAATTGCCATTTACAGTACCCTTCTAATAACATTACTTTATTCTTACACTATTATGTGTCTGTAACGCTGTGAGCTAGGCTTTATACTATCAATCCTATTCCATTAATCATAGGTTATTCAGTAGATCCTGGGTTGATTATATCGCCTTTCGCGCCTTTGTCTACTAATCTGTCCGCCACTTCATTGCCGGTTATGCCTTAATGTCCAGGGGACTATCTTATACCAATCGTATACTAATCGATAAACCGATGATTCTCGAGAAACGCTTATTAAAAGGTATCCAAGGTATTGGTATGTTTGTATTATATTATAAAAATGCTATTGATATATAGCTATTAGCATATATCCGCGTCTGATAGTAGTATTAACGTTTTTTAAAGCTCTTTTAAAGCATTTATTGCTTTTATATTAAAGATATACAAAAGTATATTAATTGCCTCTTTTCCGGTAGTTATCAATGTTTGTCTTTAATAGATCGTATAGCTGTATTTAATATGTTTACCAGTATTATCATATAATTCAGATTTATCAAAAAAGATAATAACTATGCTAGAGGGTAGGGCGTTTTACTAATTAATGAAGCTAGCTGCCGCTATCTTTTTGTCTATTCCTTTTGTAAGATCTATCCTGCAGTCAGGGGTATACCACGGGGGAGTCAGGATTAGGTGTAATGCTTTTGGTAATAATCGGTCTGCTGTTCGCAGTTATGTATTAGCTTACTTACAATAACATTATATAGCCAAGTGTATAATCAGCAGGTAACATATATCCAGCCTTCGGAGCCGCAAAACTATACCAATACGGATATGTTTTAGGGCAATCTTGTAGGAGGGAAGGCTTACATTCCGTAGATTGGCTATAGTGAATGAAATCCTCCAAATTGGTAGTATTTCTTTCGTCACAAGGTTGATTACCTTATCTACTTTTGCTATACAAGATCCTATGCAAATGTTTATTATGGTGCTTTTAGGATAGCCTTTTTTTGTATTCAGCCATATCCGCCCTGGGTACTATATTTCCGTTTTATAGAGTAGTGATGGAAGTATATATATAATAGTAGCTTTATATAAGAAAACTATAGGGGGACTGTATGCTATATTAACAAAATGCTTAATATATATCGCTATTTTTTATACTTTTTTCATTTATTTAATAATATACTTTTTAAATGTAAGCTTACAGTCAAACTATATTCCTAATTATTGCAGGGTTAGCTGATTTATATTACCCTGTATATTTATCGCAGGTCTTATAATCAATGTAAATAAGATGATAACCTCCAGGATACATGTATAACGCCTACGGGTGAAATGTATTATCTCTAGTTTCTCCAGTATAAAAGCAATCTTATTTGCTAATCCCCATATTTTAACTTATTATATGTCTTTTATAATTGTTATAGCATTTTCTTTTAATGTTTTGCCCACCCTATAAAACGTAATATTATCTGTATATCCAAAGTGAAAGATCTGATTCTAATTTAAAAGCTCCGCTAAATAAAGTATGTACAATACTGGAGATAAAAGTAACCTCTAAGGGGTGCCACATTGTACTTATAATTCATCCGTATACACATCCTTAAATCGGACAATCACCTTACATTCCTGCAAAAATAATCTAATTATTTTCAATAAAAATATAAATCAACCCTAATTCTGTATCCTTTTGAGTAATTGTTAAGGTAGTAATATATTGAAAGCTCTTTATACATTTATTATAATTAGGGTAATCTTTAGTTTTCTGGTGAAGGCACTTTTCATATTATATGTGAATATTGTAATTAGATCTATTGCCGATCTTTTCGGTAAGGCCCTGTAATATTAGGGGCTTAGTATGCTATATGTCAACGACATCTATGCCACCCGCCTTACAATGGTTTGTTCCAAGCCTTTACCAATATAGGATAGTAAGGCTATTAAACACCAGGAGCGAATAAAGCTTTTATTCTTCCTACCGATCTTAAATAATATTATTATTTCTACCAGTTATCATACTTTAAGAAAATAGCTTTTTTTAAAACAATATTCGAATAGATTATGGATATATTTTCTAATGTTATTCCAGTAAACTTTCAAAAGTTGGACTATAATTCTATTAATTTCCGATAAAATACTTGAAACTCCAATGGTATTCTATTCTACCTCCTCAAGGGATACATTAATATTCTAAGGAAGAATGAGAATGCAGTCCTTTATTATCAGATCCGTCTCAAGATCGTCCAAATTATCATACCTATGCAATACTTCATTTAGCAGGGCCTCTGCTTTTTCCTTTGTGCCCTCAATCAATTAACTACCCACTATTAGCGGCGGGGATTTAAGAGAGGGGGCTACTTTATGTTAATCTATTATTTTATAAAGATCCGAATTATCTAATGTATTATCTATTACCCTCCTCTAATAATCTCTCTTTACTTTATATATTGTATTAAACATTTTCTTTTTATCCTTTAGGGTTCTATTAATACGTTTGTATAGATTATATGTAGATATATATTCCTTTATTCATTAGAGTATTGATTATATTTGGTTGCATACTGATTGCCCTGCGGTCCGTATCGCTTTTTGGAACAGATCTGTAAATCGCTCTGTAGCTGTCTTAAGCTTAGCATCTGAGATATTATACATTAATTGTGAGAGTCAGTACGCTCCGCTTTTTATTAGATTGGAGAAGGTATGTAGACCGTCTTCTGTAACTTTATACCCAATACGCCCGCTGATTGGCATCCCCTACCCCAGGATGGTAGTGACCTGTGTGTAGTAATCTGACCTATAATCCATATCTCGCCTCACTATTGTTTCTGCAAAGGGTATATTGGAAAAGATAAGGTTGATTATATGCCCTACTTGATGAATAAGGGTCCCTACCTCATCAATAAAGTCTATTTCAGTGTTTTAGGACCAGTCCAAAAATGTAGCGCCTTGGGAGACCGAAAGCACCCCCAACTCGAAAGTATCGTGTTTCGCGTTGAAATCGCCACCGATTAATATGCAGGACCTTGGGGTAATGCCTATCGTATAGACTATTATCTCCGGAGTATTAGGCTTGCGGTAGATATTCACTATATGATAGCCGTTCACTTCAAACTATACTATATCTTTATTATACTTGCCTTACCATTACTGTACTTGCAATACAGCCCTTTGCTGGATATACAACATAGTTTTTGGCCTTTCAGTCTTCCTTTTTAGTACTTCCTTCGATTCCTATAAATTATAAGGAGTATAGCAGTTATATACTAGATAATTCTGTGTCTTAATTCCTAGAGAGCTTCAGGGCTCCTAAATATATACTATATCCGCGTCGTTTTTATGTATAAGTTATAGCAAAACATTATATATTTCCATACTTTTTCCTATATTTGCTTATATTATTGTTATATATGAGATAGGGCTGTCCTTACGGCCTTTGCTGCTATACCTGTTTATTCTATAATTTATTAGAGAAGGGATCGATAGCTTCAATTAATTGTATATTCGCCGCAGCCTTATTGTTATTAATGTTCATTGTATTTTTTGCGTAGGTTTTGTATATACTATTCTGTAATAAAAGTCTAAGATTTATCTGGTTTAAGGTGGTCTTAATATATTTTAAGGTTTTGCCCTATAATATCAATAAATTAATAATATGCTTCGCCTTTTTGTTACCTTTTTTTAATATTATTAATATAACAATTTTGATACAGTTAAATACTGGGATACAGATAGTATTTGTAAGGGCTATAGATACTGGTAAGCTTTAAAAACCCTACAAGCTCTGAAAGCTTTAGGTTTTCATTTGAAAGGCATGCATTACTTGCACTGTCCCTATGGATATACTGGAGGCGCATGCCTTTTGTATCATTCTGTTGTTCTTATGGATTGCCTTTATCTAGCCCTTAATCAAATTGTATTACAGCTTTTCTCCAGTAATGCTCCAAAGTATTAAAAGATACCCTTTATACCCTGCCAGAAAAGGATCATGGCATTTATTGCATTTTATAAAAGCTGGACAGAGTTTATATATTAAACTTTAATGTTTAATTTTTGCAATATTGTAGTTATTGTATTATATTAGTTTTATATAATAATAAATATTGTAATAAATCTGGCAGCCTTATTTATAAAGCTTTATTTGGTTATAAAAGGGTAACTAAAATGAAAGCAGGATGGTTTCGAATAGCCAGAAAGGTATAGTTAAGGTTGTAAAGCTAATAACTTATGTATTGTTTACACTGCTCTTAAAGCCTTTAAGGTATTTAACCGGGATGGTATTGGTTTGAATCCGGGCCTCCCTTGCTATTATTCCTTCAATAACTTCGATCTGTTCATCAATTGCATTGAAAAGGGACCCTGGTACTTATTTTACGCGATGGCTATACCATTTCTCCGGAAGCTTTAACTATGTGGCCTTAGTGATCTTGTAGATCTTAGGCTTATAGGCCTTTTTCATTAAAATGTTCTATATCTTTAAGGATCTAGGGTGTAGGACCCACCCTGTCTTGCACTCCACCACCTCCAGAATATTCTTTTCCTTAATTCTAGGAATAGCCTTAACTAGGTTTTCCTAGATTAAGAAAGGATTATTCCGGCGAGAGCTTGTAAAAGGTCTATATTTAATAAAAATACGCTTATCCACTTTTGTTGTTTTAATAATGGTTTTTTTTGTAGAGTTTGCTTTGGAGGCTTTATTATTAAGGATATCCGGTACCCCGCCGACTTTGGGGATTTTTATAATTCCTACTTATGTTATAGATAACAAGGTTGTCGTCACATTCTCTTTTATCTTTGAGGCTTTTAGGCCTTTCTTAGCCATTAGTATTATCCCTACTGTGAGGGAGTCTGTAATGCATACTAGAATTGCTTTTTGGATAAGGAAAATAGTAAACATCTTCTTTAATGAAAAGATTTTAACAATTCCTTCCAAAAAATTTATTAGTATATTTATGAACTTGTAGCAGATTATTATTTATTGTTTGGCCTTTAATAGAAGTCCGTTTACTCTTTGAAAAACTATGAATCGTTATAGTCCTCTAAGTATAATAGGGGGAAACAATGTATTCTTTGTTCTTTCTCTAGTTTGGGAGTGAAGAGGGGTGGGCGAGATAGGGTTTCGTTATCGCGTATAATTAACGTTGACCTTCCGCAGCCCTTATACTGGCGTAATGAAGCCCGATTTTGCTATAATGGCCGAAAAAGGGCGCGCCGTAATTATTTTGTACATATGTCTTGTATGTGTGTTTATTATTTATATAGTATAATATTGTCCATGAACCTCCTTGTTGAAAATTCTAATGATGTTGTAAATAAATTATATAGTTTAATATGACTTAAGAGTTGTAGAGGCAATGTTCAAAGCGTATGTTTTATATCTATAAATCTACAAAATAACTTCTAATATTTTTCTAATTTTATTTTATAAAAGAATCTACCCCTTTTTTTAGATTTTATTTTATAAAAGAATCTACCCCTTTTTTTAGATTTTATTTTATAAAAGAATCTACCCCTTTTTTTTTAAATTTTATTTTATAAAAAAATTTACCCCTTTTTTTTAGATTTTATTTTATAAAAGAATTTACTCCTTTTTTTTAGATTTTATTTTATAAAAGAATCTATTTCCTTAATTTTTAAGTCTACAAAATAATTTCCGACATTTTTCTTTTACTAAGATTTTCGATATTTTAATATTATTTTTAAATATTTTAAATATTATAATATAAAAGTATTATATATAATATTATATAATAATATTAAATAATAATAATTTTAGCATTTACAAAAATATATTATATATATTGCGTATAATAGAAATACTTTATTATTATAGCGTTTTCCGAAGTATTAGAGGACGAATTAGTTAATTAAATACCTTCCGGATTATAAATAAATTATTTTGACTTTTATAAATCACCAATTAATTATTCCGATTTTTTTAGATTAGAAATCAGTATTGTTAGCGAATATATTAATTTAAAGAAATAATGAAAAAGAAAAATTAATATAGAAAAAGTAAATAAAGCAAAAATTAACAAATTTATATATTACAAAGTTTAAGAATATAAAAAGGATAATATATATAATAAAAAACTATATATTAATTTTAATTATTTTTTTTAATATTTTACAAATAAAATTTTAAAAATAATTAATATAATTATTCTTTATAATTTACAAACGATATTTTGTTTTTATAGAGTATATATTAAAAAAAGTAATAAGAACGGAAATGTTTTAGTATTTTATACTTTTTAAACTGTTATAAATATATTATATTTATTATAGATAAATAAAGGAATCTACAAAACTTTAATTAACAAATTCGTTATATTCAGGTTATAATTTATTATAAATTAAATTTAAGCACATTCAGGATTTTTAAAATGTATTCTATAATTACAATCTTTTTTATTAAAATAAAATATATAATATATAATTTTTACTAAAGAAAAAAAAGTTAATAAATATAATAAAAAATTAAATAACGAAAGAATTAAAAAATATAATAAAATTATATTAATGGTAAGGATAATTAGAATTAATTATATAATATATTAATTTAAGTCCTTTATAAAATTATTATAAAAGTTTATTATTTATAATAAATCTTATAATTTTAATTTAATAATATTATTAGAAAATTTACAATTATATATACTACTATATACATTATTATTTTAAAGAGATTGATTTAATTTAACTAATTAATTATAATTCTAACCTCCACTTCTACTAGATGACTCATTTAATTCAAATTATTCATCATTATCGGCTGGAGGATTATTATATTAATTATCGGGATTATTGTTCGATATAGAGGAGCAGGCCAGTCGAATGCATGTAATATTGACTATATAGATTCATTATACTAAGGTAAAATCTAACTATAAAGTGGAAGTGATATATGCACAGTAGCCTAGAGCATGTGCCACAACTTCCAATACTCCCCCAAAAAGCTTACTCTCTCAGCTTCAATAGTTAATTTCTTTAAAATTCCTTTTATATACTTAATAACTGATTGCTTCGAAATTCGTTATTCCACAACTTCCAATACTCTCCCAAGAGACTTACTCTCTTTGAAGTTCCAACATATCCTTGAATCTCTCAAATATTACCTTTGCGTATAGTTTTGTTAATCCATTTGCAGCCATATCACTAATATTGATATAGCTGGTATTAACTAAGTATTTTTCTGTAAAATCTCGAATAAAGTAATAATATATATCAATATACTTTGATTGTTTGTATAGATGTGGATTTTTGATTAATGCTAGCGCTTCTTGGTTATTTCCTAGCATTTGAACTTAATTATTGTTTCCGATATACTATAATTGCTTTAAGTCCTTTAAAAGTTGGATTATCTATTGCCCTTATTTGATAAATATCGTTATAGAAATGTACTCAGCTTCTGTACTAGATATAGCTATAGATGTCTGCTTCTTGCTTGCTTATAAAATTGGTCCACTATAGAATATTACTACTCCACCAGAGATGCTTTTTCGATCAATTCTATTGCTTACTTAATCTACATTGGTATATACTTTAATAATGCGTTATAGGAGGTTATATTCTTTGCAAATATCTGATTAAACTCCCCCAGACCCAAAACGTAATTTCTATTTAATAATTAACCTCAAATATCTTATAAGGTTTTTGAATGTAACGCTATAATGTTTAACAGGATTAGATATAGCTTATACTAATCTCCCAAAACCGAATGCAATATCCAGTCTAGTATAAACTATAGGGTGGATCGTACTGCCGATTGCTTACTAATATTCATTTACATCAGTAAGTTTATTATCTGAAAGCATTAGTTGTAGTTGGTTGTAATCCAAGATTAGTATCTTTTTTAAAATATATTAATTATAAAAGATCCCGAATCGAATAAGCATTGCATCCAGATATTCTTTTTAATCCATAGTTAATACTCTTTTTAATCTATTACAGATAATATACATTCCTAAGATCTTATTAATTTCCCCTAAATCTTTAATATTAAATTAAGCAAAAAGATTGTAATAAAACCATTAAATATCTTATTTTTATATAGCAATAATAATAATATTATTTATATATATTAGGAGAATTAGCTAACATAAATAATTGATATATAAATATGGGTCCGTAAGGCTTTATACAAAATCTATTTTGGTTAACTTTTCTTTCAAAAAAAGGCTTCAATTTTTATTAGCTTGTTTTAATCCATAAAGATTCCGAAGTGTATATAAAACGCGGCTACAACAAATATAAATATTTTAAGAAAGCATTAAATAGATCTTTTCTTTTAAATATAATTTAGTAAATACATTTTTAATATCGAAATAAAAACATTTAAAGTTCTTTTTTACAATAATCATAAGGAAAAGGCAAAAAGTATTAAATCAAACTGTAGGGGTAAAGATTTTGTTGTAATCTTTACCTAAAACTTGGCTAAACTTTTTAATTATTAATCTAACCTTAAATCGCTTTATTTTATTATTCTTTGTTTTAATAAAAAATATTCATTTCGTCGAAACTAGATTGCTCCCTTATAGTAAAATAAACTTTTCCCAAATACCATTCTATTGGATTCACACTGTAGGCC
>PDUE01000338.1:0-12319 GCA_002909645.1 Monilinia polystroma
GCAAATCGATATACCAACCTTAACATAATAAAGCAGGATAGAATGTCGTCGATTTGCCGATATCACGGGTTATCAGTGTTTGACAGGACGGACAGTAGCCATGGGCATCTCGGAGATCTTTCGGGGGGTGGGAGGTTGTTTGTAGAAGCTTCTTCTACTTTTTCCTTGTAAAACATCTATTATTGTATATATCATGGGCGAATCGCATGGTTAGCGTAGCTATAGCTATAGATAGATCAAATCGATTATGAATTACTACTACTACTATCTTTTAGAGTATAATACTATATCCTAGCTAACTGTTTTAGGCCATATAAAGCTTTATTTAGCTTTAAAGCTTTATTATTTAATTCATTAAAGCCTTTTAATAAGTTTAATAGTAATAATGTATTAATATTGTCTTATACAAATATTAACATTATATCAATTTTATAAATTAGCTAATTATTTTAAAGAGCTAATATAAATAAGAGCTTTTATACTATAGATTTAACTATAAATATATATATATTAATATAATCCAATTTATACAGTTATTTGAATTCTTTAGCTACAAATCTGGCTTTAAATTCAATAAATTCATTTGAATCCTTTATTTTATATACTTATCTAATCTTTAGGACTTTATTATTATTAGGATTATTAATAATATTCTATATTTTGTTAAATTTAAGAGTATTTATTTTGTATTTTATAGCTTTTAATCAATATTCTTTTTTTGAAAAGTTAATGGCTTTTTTATAGGATTTAGGTTTAATTAATATATAATCTAGTTTATTAATAATAATCTTATTATTGCTTTTAAGCCTTATATTAAAAGCTAATTGAAGATTCTGTTGATTTATTTCGATATTCATCTCTTTATTAATTGAATTGAAGTACCTGAAAAAAGCAAGTCTATAATAGGAAAGCATATGTTTTCCATTATTATCAAAACCCCTATTATCCGGGATTAAACCTTTTATTTGTTTAAATTGCTATATAGTAGGTTTTATTAATTCTTTAGGCGTAAGTTTACTAGTATTAATCTTTATATAATTAAATGTTTTATTACTTTTATTATCTTTATCCATTTTAGAATTAGACTAATACTTATTAACGCTAATAATATCTTCAACTTCTATTGTCACGGCTTATACGTGATCGCGTACGATCGGGCTAGTGCGGCACTAGACTCGAGCCGATCGCATATATATAGTCCTATAGCATACCTCTCTTAGTTCTATAGCTTTTAATTCTAAAATTGATCTCTGAACGATTATTAGGTTCGTCACATTATTAAAAACTTTTTCAGATAAGAAATGGAATAACATTTATATATACTTATATATACAAAATATTCCGTTTGTTTTTATTTAAATATATTACTTTTACTTATTCGCTTATATATAAATCTTTATATTATTTAAAAGTATTATTTTTTTTTATCCTTAATTTTTAAATTATAGATTACAATTTAATAAACCTTACGATCGCAGAATTTTGTGGCGAAATGATTTGTTAACGGAATAAAATCTTGTTTTTATATTTTCTAATTCTTAAATACATTTCTATCGTTTATATTTATACTTTTTTTCGATCGAAACCCTCTTTTTTTAATCCCAAAAAATTTAATAGTAGCTCTCAAAAATTTGATATCTGATTATTTTCGATTTAAGCAAAACTATAAATAGATAGCGTTATAATTAGCGATTTTATAGTTTAATTCTATTACGTTTATCTCAATTTCGAATTCTATATATAAGTTATAGTACTGCCTTAGCTTTCTTTAATTAATCAGAACGTTTTTTTAAATTATACCATTATTCTAAATCAACTTATATATATATATAATAATCCGAATAAAGTTCAAAAAACCAAAGATAAACTTTTTACTTTTAAATAAGAAACCAATTTCTTATATACTTATATTACAAAATTCGAAAAAACTTTTTATAAAACTAAAGGCTAGAATTGGCTTAATTCGAATAAGATCTTAATTTTCCGTAATAGATTTAATATTATATTTAAAAATCACTTTTCTTAATAGTTTTCTTTACCCCGCTTCTATTCTGAATTTGTTTAAATTATATAACAATTAGCAATATATATAGCAAATGAATTTCTTGCGCCTTATTTTAACAATTTTAGGGCTTTATAAATACTGTAGAATCCATTCTACTTTCGAAATAACGATTTAATGGAAATTAGCAATCTTAATATTATTAATTCTTTTAATGCTTACAAAGCCTTGACGAATAAGTTTGGTTGGTTTTCGCTTTTTTTTCGTATATATACACTTAAATTCTCCTTTATTGAAAAAACTTTATTATATAAAGAAAATAAATGTATACAATGCAGAAATGTTTTTTATTAAATATAAACTTATCCGCTTGATTTATATTAAAGCGTTTAAAACCGAAAAAAGTCTATTCCCCCTATTAAATATAATAATAAAAATAAAAATCTTGGAAAAATAATTAATAAATAATATTTTGAAGATTGCTTGGAAGATGCTCATAATTTGATAAATGATTATTAATTAGTATTAATACGGATAGTGTATTAAAAATTTTTATTAAAAAAAGATTAATAATTATTTTGTACTTAAATTATTCATTTAAAGCAAGTTTAAGGCGAATTTTACAAAAAGGAGGAAATAATGTTATGGCTTATATATGATTGCGTACAATCAGGCTAATACAGCACTAAATTCAAGCTGATTGTATATATATAATCCTATAGCATACCTCTCTTAATTCTGTAGCTTTTAATTCTAAGGTTGATCTCTAAACGATTGTTGAGTTCGTCACATCTATATTATTTTAAATAGATTGAAAATCAAGGTTTTCTTCTTTTAAAAGCTTTAGATCTTAATTTTTATATTTATTAGAATATATAAGATCTTTTTAAATATTAATATCTTTCAAGCTAATTATTCTTTTATTAACTAGAATATAAACTAAATAATTATTAAACGAATCATAGCCTACTAATATGCTTTTTTAAGTTCGAAAATCCATTTTTCTATTATAAATTTTTTTATTATTAATAATATAAATAAAAAAATCTAAAATTCTAATATAGGTTAAATTAGGCTTTTTATTATATATTAATTTGAATAATAAATTATCAATAAAACTATTATATATTCTATTTTTGATATAAGTAGTAATTTTAACCAAATATAGCCATAAATAAAATAATATCTCTTTTTCTTTAATTAAATAGATTAGTTTTTTAATTATATATCTATTTAATATTTTGGCTATTCCATTTTAAGAATAAACGTATAGATTAATATATTCGTATATAATCCCGTAATTTCGAATAAAATCTAACCATTTATTCAAAAGAAATTCAAAAGCATTATTTAATCTTAATATTTTAATATTAACATTAAATTAATTTCTAATTAGATTATAGAATTCTATTACAAATTTAGAACAGTATATTACTCAACAAAATTGCTTAACACACACACACTTCGATACTGAACTCATCGTAATAAACACACACACAAGACACACGTACAAAACACCTATAGTGTGCCCTTCCTCGGCCATCATAGCAGAACTGGATTTTATCATATTGGCGCAAAGGCTGCGAAAGATCGACGGCGATTATATATAATAATAAAACCCTATTTCATTTACCCTTTTTCGCTTTTAAATTAAAGAGCGAATAAAGAATATATCGTTCTCCTCTATTATATTTAAGGGATTATAATAATTTATTGCTTTTTAGAAAGTAAATAGGCTTTTATTAAAGGCCGAATAGCAAACGATAATCTATTATAAATTCACAAATACATTAATAAATTTTTTGGAAAAGATTATCAAAATTTTTTCCTTAAAGGAAATATTTATCATTTTTTTTATTCAAAAAGTGATTTTAATATATATTATAGATTTTCTTATAGTAGAAATAGTATTAATAATTAAAAAAGGTTTAAAAGTTATAAAAGCAAAAAAGAATATAATAGCAATTCCATTATTTATAATTTAAGCGGAAAACGTAAAAATCCTTAAAGTTAATAAAGTATTAATTACTTTTTATAATAAAGCCTTTAAAGCAAATTTTGTAAAAAAAACTATCGTTAAGGCAACAAAAATAAACAAACGTATTTTTGCTAAATGCGGATCTTTCGCAAACCTTTGCTGGGATAGCTTTTTCTTAATCCAGAAGAACCCGGTTAAGGCCATTTTTGGGATTAAGGAAGGGAATATCCCAAAAGTAGTAGGGTACAAGACAGAATAGGTTTTATATTCTAAATCCTTAAAGATATAGAATATTTTAATAAAAGAGATTTATAAATCTAAGATCTGTAAGATTATTAAGGTTATATAATTAAAGCTTTTGAAAAAATAGTATAATTATTATATAAAGCTAATATAATACAATAATTATAGTATTATAAAAACTAAGTATTAAAGTTTAATATATAAACTTTATTTAATATCTATAAAATATAATAAATACTATAATCCTTTTCTAGTAAAACACAAAAAGTACTCTTTAATACTTTAAAGCATTACTAAAAGAAAATTATAATACAATCTAATTAAAAGCTAAATAAAGGCAATTTATAAAAACAATAAAACGATATAAAAGGTATATACTTTTAATATATTTATAGAAATAATATAGGGGACTAGTGAATAAGGTCGCATTCGCGCCCGAGAAGCTGGAAATGATACACCTTACCCGCAGGCGTTACACATACGCCCCAAAAGCTATTATCTCACCTACACTAACCATCCAACCCACGATAAGCGGGCTGAACGATATGAATCAACCAACGCTGCAATAGCTAGGAGTATAGTTCAACTGTAAGCTCATATTTAAAAAGTATATTACTAAATAAATGAGAAAAGTATAAAGAGTAGTATTGCATATAAAGCATTTTATTAATACTATAAACAGCCCTTTTATAGCTTTTTTGTATAAAACCATAATTATATACATACTTCCCTTACTATTCTATAAAGCAGAGGCGTGGTACCCAGGACAGACGTAGTTAAACGCAGAAAAAGGCTACCTCAGAGGTATTATAATAAGCATTTATATAGAGTTCTGTATAGCAAAAGCAAACAAAATAATCAACCTTGCAATAAAGGGGGTACTACCAGCTTGGAGGATTATATTTATTGTGGTTAACCTATAGAATATAGACCTTCCCTTCTACAAAATAGCCCTTAAATACATCCGCATCGGGATAATTCTGCAGCTTTGGAGGCTGGATGTATACCATTTATTAACCGTATGCTTAATTACATTAAATTATTGTATGCAAGCTAATACGAAACTGCGAATAGTGGATCGGTTATTATTGGAAGTACCATACCCAATCCTGGTATTCCTACATTATATCCCCGGATGTAGAATGGATCTTATAGAAGGGATAAACAAAGAAACAGTGGCGATTAATTTTACTAATTGGTGGAATACTCTACCCTCTAATACAATTACTATCTTCTCCGATAGATCTGAATTATTTGACGATACAGATAAGCATGTAGAATACGGTTACACAATCTACTAAGGACAAACACTTATAATTATCGGAAAAGATATAATTAATACACTTTCATACATTTTTGATATAAAAATAATAAATGCTTTAAAAGGGTTTCAAAAAGTGTTAATACTACTAGCTAACGCGGATATATGCTGATGATTATACATTAATAATACCTCTGTAATATAATATAAACATGCTAACACTTTGAATATCTCCTAATAGGTGTTCCTTAAAAGCCACTGGTTTATTGATTGACATACAGTCAGTATAAAATGATCCCCTAAACATTAGGGTATAACCAGCAACGAAATAATGGATAAACTAACAGACAAAAACGTAAAAAACGATATAGTAGACTCAAAACCTATTGAACAATCTATAATCAGTGGAATAGGATTTATAGTACAAAGCCTTGCTCATAACGCCATAAACGAATAATAATACAAAAATAAAGCAATACTATTAAAGGAATATTGTAAATAGCAATTCAATTATACTTTAAAAAAGCCCCCAAAACTGAAACTTCCTTAATTAACCCTACACTAACTTTTAGTAATACATTCTAAATATAGCGATTTTGAAGTATACTATAAGCGTTTTAATCATGCAAACGCTGAAATGTACTATTTATATAGTAAAGCTAAAACTTTAAAGTATTTTGTTTTTTATAAGATTTTGATAAAAAAGTTTTATTTATAACTATTAAAATCTATTTACCTACTAGCAATTGCCTAGAAAGAGTTTGATTATATACAATAGCTTTTTATTTTTCTATAGAAATTTGAATATTTTATAAAAGTAATATAGTATTTTATATTCTATAATTAAAAACTTAATAGTATTTTAAACAATATTATATTAAATATTATTTTTAATTTTTATACCCCTTTAACCCCCTTTTTTTTTCAACCCCCCCCTTTCATCCCCCTACTACACCTCGAAGCTTAATTTAAGGTATAATTTATAAAATACAGCGAAAAGTTTTTTATAAAACAATATAAAGATTACAATCTAACATAACAACTATTTATTTAATATTTTTTATTAATACGATTATTATACAGCTTAATATACCATCCCTAAAAATGTAATAAATAAAGGCTAACCCCCTTTAATATAGAATTTTTCTTTAAACAATAAAAGAAAATTATTTAATAAAGCTAAAGTTGTAAAAGACCATTAGAAAAAAGCGGTTTTAATACTTTAATCTAATAACGTTGTACAATATATACCTAAATGGCAAGCTCTTAGGTCTATAATCCACTAGTATATCATCTGTCTCCAGTATCCTTCAGGAGGTCAAAGGCCTAGCTAGCTTATATAGACGTTAAATATAATAAATAAATAAAATAAATAAATAAAAATGGAAATAATATAAATAATATATATTGTTTAAACGAGAATTTAAAACTTCCAGAGTTTATAAGGCTTTTAAAGCTTATTAGTATTTATAATCTTTATAAATACTATTTGTATTCCAATATTTGGCTATATTAAAATTGTTATACTAGTAATATTATAGAGTAGGATTTTAAAATATATTAAAGCCGTTTTAAACTAAATGAATTTTAGACTTCTATTATAGAATAGTATATATAAAGCTTATATAAAGGATATAATAAATATTAACAACAATAAGGTTATAATAAATATATAATTAATTAAAACCATTAACCCCTTCTCTAATAAATTATAGATTGAATAAATGTAATAGCAAAAACCGTAAGGATAGCTTTGTTTTATATATAATAATAATATAAATAAATATAAAAAAAAGTATAGGAGTATATAGTATTTTACTATAATTTGTATACAAAAACGATATAAATATAATATATGTTTAGGAACTCTAAAGCTTTATAGAAACTAAAATATAGAATCATTTAATATATAATTGCTATGCCCCTTATAATTTATAGGAGTTAAAGAAAACATTGAAAAAAAAAGGCTAAAAAACCAAAAATTATATTATACATTCAACAAAAGGCTGCGCTATAAATATAATAATAGTAAGGCGAATACAACAAAAATGTAATATAGTTTAAAATAAACAACTATTATATAATAAATATTTATTGCAAGTTTAATACTCCGGAGATAATAGCTTATATAACAGGTATTATTTTAAGGCCTTATATATTAATTAATAGCAATTTTAATATAAAATATAATACTTTTGAGTTAAAAATGCTTTTGGCTTTTTAAAACGTTACGCTTTTAGATTAATCCTAAAATATTAATATAAACTTTATTAGCAAAATAAGGATCCCTATTCACCGAATAAAGTATATAATTAATCTTACCTTCTTTAATATATTTTTTATAAAAATGATGACGAAACGGAATATGAACTGTAAATTAGATTATTATATATAGGTTATTACTATTCTGGAACAAAAAACACTAGTCAGTAAGCGTATTGAATATAAAGTTACAAAAAATGATCTATACATTTTTTTTTAATTTAATAGAGAGTAGAATATATTAGCTTTTATAATTAATGCATAATATCTTAAATACTAAATTCGAAATAGTTATAAAATAATTTACAGATTTGTTCTGGAGGGCGATATAAATTATAAGGTAATTGACAAGCAATTAAATATAATTAATATTCTAATGGATAAAAGAATATATATCTGCATATAGTTTATATAAATATATTAATAAAATCCTAAAAAATAAAAAAAGGATATTTAATATAATATATAAAATAAAAAAAAATTATTAGAAAAGGATAATAAATAATACATTGAATAATTCGAATCTTTACAAAATAATAGGTTAATATAAAGCAGCCCCCTTCCTTAAATTTCTATTGCTAATGGTGAATAACTAATCAATTAAGGGTATAAAGGAAAAAGTAGAGGTTTTGCTAAATAAAATACTGTATAAATATAATAATTCGGATAATCTTGAGATAGATTTAATAATGGAGAATTATACTCTTATTCTCCTTTAAAATATTAATATATTCTTTAAAAAAATAAAATGAAACATTATCGGAATTTTAAGTATTTTATTAAAAATTAATAAAATTACAATTCAATTTTTAAAAACTTACTAGAATAATATTAAAAGATATATTCGCAATTTATTTAAATATTGTTTTAAAAAAAGCTATTTTCCTAAAATATAATAATTAATAGAAATAATAATATTACTTAATTTATTTATTTATTTATTATATTTAACGTTTATATAAACTAGCTAGGCTTTTGACCTCCTGAAGGGTACTGGAGACAGGTGATACACTAATGGGTTATAAACCCAAGAGCTTGCTATTTAGGTATATATTATACAACGTCATTAGATTAAAATATTAAAGCCATTTTCTTTTAATAGCCTTTTACAATTCTAGTTTTGTTAAGTAGTCTTTTTTTACTATTTAAGAAAGCGTTCTATATCAAAGGGGGTTAATCTTTACTTATTATATTTTTAAGGGTAATATATTAGACTGTATAACAATCGCATTAATAGAAAGTATTAAATAAACAATTGTTACATTAAATTGTAGCCTTTATATTATCTTATAGAAAAACTTTTATTACATTTTATGAATCGCGTTTTAGATTAGGCTCCGAGGTGTAGCAGAGGGTGAGAGGGGGGGGTTGAGGGGAGAGAGGGGGTTAGGGGATAATATTGCTTAAGGTTAATAGAAAGAATAAAAGCTTTATCCACTTTTAGTGTTTAATAATTCTATTATTCTATATTAATAAAAGTTTAAAACAAATTATTATAAGGTAAATAGTATAAATGTCGTTAATATATAGTATATTAAGCCTTTAATATTATAAGATTTTATTAAAACAATTAATAATGAATTTAATTATAGTATTTATATATAATATAGAAAATGCTTTTACTAAAAAACTAAAGGTTATTCTAATTATAATAGATATATAAGGGGCTTTTAATATATTATTATTTTAATGACTATTTGAAAGAATACAAAACTAGGGTTGGCCTATATTCTTATTAAAGATGATTAAATTATTTTTATATTTTTATTTATTTATTTATTATATTTAACATCTATATAAGCTAACTAGGCCTTTGACCTCCCGAGGGGTACTAGAGACGGGTGATATATTAGTGGATTATAAATCCAAAAGCTTGCTATTTAGGTATATATTATACAATGTTGCTAGGTTAAAGCATTAAGGTCATCTTTTTCCAATAGCTTTTTACAATTTTAACTTTATTAAATAGCTTTCTTTTGCTGTTTAAAAATGCGTTTTGTATCGAAAGGGATTAATTTTTACTTATTATATCTTTAAGAATAGTATATTAGATTGTATAGTAATTGTATTAATAAAGAATATTAAATAAATAATTGTTATATTAAATTGTAACTTTTATATTATTTTATAAAAAAACTTTTACTATATTTTATAAATTGCGTTTTAAATTAGGCTTTAAAGTGTAGTAGAAAGTGAGAAAAGGGGGGTTAAAAAAGAAAAGAAGATTAAAAGAAGTAAAAAGGTTAAATATAATATTTAATATAGTATTATTTAAAATGTTATTAAATTTCCAATTACAGAATATAAAGTATTATATTGCTTTTATAAAACGTTTAAATTTCTATAGAAAAGTAAGAAACTGTTATATGTAATTAAACCCTTTCTAGATAATTATTGGTAAATAAACAAATTTTAATAACTATAAATAAAATTTCCTTACTAAAATCTTATAAAAAGCAAAATGCTTCAAAGTTTTAGTTTTATTATATAAATAATAAATTTTAGCGTTTATATGATTAAAACGTTTATAATATACTTCGAAATTGCTATATTTAAAGCGTATTATTAATAATTAGTATAGGATTGATTTAAAGAGTTTTAGTTTTAATAGCTTTTTTAGAGTATAATTGAATTACTATTTGCAGTACCCTTCTAAAAGCGTTATTTTATTTCTACATTACTATATATTTATAATGCTATAAACTAGATTTTGTATTATCGATTCTATTCCACTAATTGTAAATTGTTCAGTAGATCCTAGATTAATTATATCGTTTTTCGCACTTTTATTTGTTAATTTATCCGCCACTTTGTTATTAATTATACTCTAATATTTAAAAGATTATCTTATACTAACTATATAACAATTAATAAGCTGGTGGCTTTTAAAGAATGTTTATTAAAAGGTATTTAAAATATTAGTATACTTGTATTAAATTATAAAAATGTTATTGATATATAGTTATTAGTATGTATTTGTATTTAATGATAGTATTAACGTTTTTTAAAGCTTTTTTAAAGCATTTATTGTTTTTATATTAAAAATATATAAAAGCATATTAATTATACCCTTTCTAATAATTACTAATATTTACCCTTAATAAATCGTATAATTGTATTTAATATACTTACCAGTATTGTTATACAATTTGGATTTATTAAAGAAAATAATAATTGTATTAAAGAGTAAAACATTTTATTAATTAGTAAAGCTAATTGCTACTATCTCCTTATCTATCCCTTTTGTAGGGTTTGTTCTATAATTAGGGGTATACCACGAAAAAGCCAGAATCGAGTGTAATATTTTTAACAATAATCGATTTATTGTTTATAATTTTATATTAGTTTGTATACAATAATATTGTATAATTAAACGTATAATTAACGGATAGCGTGCGTTCAGTCTTTAAAGCTGTAAAATTATATTAATGCGGATATATTTTAGGGCAACCTTATAGAAGGGAAGGCCTGCATTCTGCAAGTTGGTTATTGTGGGTGAAGTCCTCCAAATTGGTAGTATTCCTTTTGTCGCAAGGTTGATCACCTTGTCCGCTTTCGTTATGCGGGACCCCATGCGGGTGCTTACTGTGGTGCCTCCGGGATAGCCTCCTCCCGTGCTCGGCCGCGTCCGCCCTGGGTAAAATCATTTTTATAGGAATGTAAGATAATTATCTGACTCGAGGATGTGTATATAGATAAGTTATAAGTATAATACGGCATTCCTTAGGGATCGTCTTTATCTTTAGTACTATATATGCTCTATTTAGCAAAGCTTTTAAATCAGAATTAAGCCTTTTATTTCAAATATATAAACAATATTATACTTTATAAAATAGATAAAATACTAAAAAAAAATACTATAGTAATTATAAAAGATATTTAACAAGTTAAGGTATAGGGATTAACAAATAAGATCGCTTTTATACTAAAGAAATTAAAGATAATATACTTTATTTATAAGCGTTATACATATATTCTAAAGATTATTATTTTATCTATATTAATTATAAAATCTATAATAAATATATAAAACAATATAAATTAGTTAATTTTGTAATGGTTAGGAATATAATTTAATTGTAAGCTTATATTTAAAAAGTATATTACTAAATAAATAAATAAAATATAAAAAATGGTATTATATATTAAGCATTTTATTAATATAGTATATAATTCTTTTATAGCCTCCTTATATAAAGCTACTATTATATGTGTATTTCTATCACTATTCTATAGAATAGAGGTATAATATTCAGGGCGGATACAGCTAAGTATAAGAAGAGGTTACCTTAGAGGTATCATAATAAGTATTTGTATAAGATCTTATATAGCGAAAGCGGATAAGGTGATTAACCTTATAATAAAAGGAGTATTATTAATTTAAAGGATTACATTTATTATAATCAATTTATGGGATATAGACCTTTTTTCCTATAAGGTTGCCCTGAAATATATTTACATTAATATAGCTTTACGGCTCTAAAAGCTGGATATATACCATCCATTAATTATATACTTAATTATATAATACTATTATATATAAGCTAATATAAGTGTTGGAATAATCACGTGA
>PDUE01000339.1:526-11023 GCA_002909645.1 Monilinia polystroma
TTTATAGTTTTTCAGAATCCATTTCAAATTCGAAGAAAAATTATATATCATACTTCAATCCGCTAAAATAAGACCCAAGTAATCCATTCAGAGACTAAGATAGTATTTAGCACATTTAAATCAAATCCTTTAAAAGGAAAATCTAATTATGTCGAATAAATTAATAAAGTTAAACTATACCTTCAAATCAATGGCTTTATGCTATATATTAATGGATCAGAATTATTTTCAAATAAGTCCTTATATATTAACAATAAAGGTAATCCCATTTCTCCTGAATATACTATCAAATATAATGATAAATTATCTAAATATTAAAGGAATAAAAATAAAGCTTTAACAGTTATAAATTCTATAATCAACAAAGAATTAATCAAAAAATTCAGTAGTCAAACTATAGCTAATGGATTATAAAAAGCTATAAATTATATTTTTAATAAATCTTCCATCTCAATAATAAGAAAATATTTAATTAAATTATAGAAATCCAATTATGTTAGTTTTAAAGGGATTGATAATTATACCAATATTATTTAATTATTATATAACTATTTGAAATTAATAAAACTAAATATTCCTAAGATTATCATAATATGGATTATCTTTAAAGGCTTATTTAGCTTATTCGAATTCTTTATCTCCAGGAAATATGAAGATATATTTAAAGATTTTTATAATATTAATCTAAATAAATTGCTTTTTAAGCTTATACAAAAAAAAACTAAAATAAATTTTAATATAAGCTTTAATACTAATAAAGCTAACTATAAAAACAAAAACAATAAAATCGCTAATTGCAAATATTACAAAAAGAAAAAACATCTCGAAAATCAATACTTCCAAAAACATCCGGAACTAAAATCTAAATCGAATTACAAAAACGATTCAATTAAGAATTTAAGCAAAAATTCGAATAAGAATTCAAATAAGCTTATATTGAATAATTAACTAATAACCACACTTCAACCCCAAGGATTAGTTAATCATATTGATAATTCTAAACAAGATTTTATATTAGATTTAGGTACTATAGAACATTATAGCCCTAATAAAGAATAGTTTATAAATTATAAATCAACTAAGAATTTTATTATATCTATAGCTAATGGAAATAAAGCTGATATTAAAGAAATAGGAAATATTCTTATTTTAATTAATGGAGAATTAGAAATAACTCTAAAAAGGGTATATTACATACCTATTATATCTACCAACCTTATCAGTATTTATAAGATGATCAATAAGGGATGGAGTAATCATGCCATTCCATTTAACAATAAGATTAATATAGTCTATAAGGTATATAATATAAAGATTACAGCAATATAAAAGTTTAATGTCTATTATTTTAACTTTAAGATAAATCTTCCTAAAAACTATAAGTTAGATGAATCAATATAAGATCTAATATTAAATAAGGTTAATCTAAACCTAGTACATAAAAGATTAGGTTATATTAATAAAGATTATATTATAAAATCCTTAAACATCGATTTAGATAATATGAAATCTAATCTAGATTCATACAAATCATGCCAATTTAACAAATTTTATTAGATAATAAGTAAAAAAGCTTCAGAAATCCCTGATCCAAATTATAAATTCAAGAAATTCAGCTTGGATATTGCTGGACCATTTAGAGTAGTAGGATTAAAAGGTGAAAAATACTTTATCATTTTTACTAATTAGGCTATTAGAGCAATTTGGGTATATTCTATTAAAATAAAATCCTAAGCTTATGATTCCCTAATCGAATTCTATAATATAATTAAGAATTAGTTTGATACTAGAATCAAAATATTGAGATTGGATAATGCTCTCGAATTTTTATTTAATAAATGGAATAAGTTCTTAAAGGATCACAGAATATTATGCGAATATATAAGTTCCTATATATACTCTCAAAATGGAATAGCTGAAAGCTTAAATAGGTATTTAATTGAAAGATTATTATGCATAATAAAAAAAAAAGAAATTCCCCTCTTTTTATAGCCTAATATTATTTAAGCTATTGTTTATATCAAAAATAGAATGTATAATAGTTCTATTAAGACCTTTTTATATGAGCTTATATATAACAAAAAACCTATTTTTAATTATATTAAAATTATAGAATTATTTATTTATATAATTAAGAATAAAGAAATTTGCAAAGGAAAACTGGATTATAGGGCTAGGAAAGGCATTCTAGTCGGATTTGAATTATTTAACAATTATTTAATATATCTCCCGAATGATAAAAAGATAGTTAGTGTAAGAGATGTATGTATTAAGGAATAACTTATATATTTAAATGAATATAAAACCCAGGATTTGAATCTATTAAAAAAAAGAAATCCTATAATCAATCACTATTATAATAACTCAGATATCATTATCCCTGGTGTAACAATGGCTAACAAATCGAATACAATCTCAGATTCCAATGTAACTATAGCAAATAACCAATCAAATAATATTATAGATTATAGTATAATTATATCAAATAACTAATTAGATGATACTACAGCCTCTGGTGTAACAACAGCTGACGATGACCAATTAGATACAATCGTAATATCTATACCTAACCATCCAATCGAGATAAGCAAAAGTGACGAGTCAGAACGATCAGATCTATTAGAAAATGATCAAATTCCAGACACATCACTAGTAGAGACTAGAATAAGAGAATTCAAATGTATTAAAGATCTTAATCCGGAAAACGGAGGCCTTTCGAATAAAAAAGACGAATATAATATAATAAAAAAAAGCAAATTTTACATTAAATAAAATTGCTTTTTCTGGGTATTTCAATTTTATTAATAAGGGGGTATATATCGAATTCAACGAATTAGATATATTATTAGATTTCAATTCAAGCTTTAATTATAAAATCATTATTCCAAAATCTAATTATATATTAATCAAACCGAAATTATATAAAGAAGCCATTAATTCATTCGAGAAAGAATATTGGCTAAAAGTAATGAAATACAAAATCGATACCCTAAAGCTAAATGATATATAGAATATTATTAATAAATTAGGAAATACTAAAGCTCTAAAAACTAGATGGGTATATAAGATTAAGGATTTAGGTGAAAATATTGAATTTAAAGCTAAATTTGTTGTTAAAGAATTCAAATAGCTATATAAATTAGATTATATAAAAATATATGTCTTAATAATGAAATCAATGGCCTGGAAACTTATATTTATATTAACCTTACAAAATAATTGGTTAATCTATAAGATCGATATAGTATTAGCATTTGTATAGGGTAATATCAATACTCCTCTATTATTAAATCCCCCTAAAGAATTTAGCAAATTCTAGAATAAAGTTCTAAAGCTGAATAAAGCTTTGTATGGATTAAAGTAATTAGCTAGAATTTGGTTCTTTACCCTAAAAGATATCTTAATCAAATTAGACTTTAAGAATCTAATATCTAAGGAATGTATATTCATCAATAAAAATGAAAATATTATCTTAAACATATATATTAATAATATAGCTATAATAGTGTTTAAATAAGAGAATATTAACAAATTTATTAATAATTTTTAAAAACATTTCAATCTAAAAGACCTAGGCTTTATTAAAGATTATTTAAGTATTTAAATTGAAAGATCTAATAATAATCTAAAAATACACCAGACAGAATACACTAAAAAGATACTTTATTTATTTATTTATTTATTATATTTAACGTCTATATGAGCTAGCTAGGCCCTTGACCTCCCGAGGGGTACTGGAGACGGGTGATACACTAGTGGGTTATAGACCCAAGAGCTCGCCACTTAGGTACATGTAGTACGACGTCGCTAGGTTGAAGCACTGAGGCCGCCTCCTCCCGGCGGCCTCTTACAGCTCTAGCTTTGTTGGACAGCCTTCTTCCGCCGTTTGAGGGAGCGTCCTATGTTGAAGGGGATTAGCCTTTGCTTATTATATCTTTAAAGATAGTATATCAGATTGTATAGTAATTATATTAATAAGAAATATTAAATAAACAATTATTATATTAGATTGTAACCTTTATATTATCTTATAGAATTATTTTTGCTGCGTTTTATAAATCGTACTTCAAATTAGGCTCCAAAATGTAATATAAAATGAGAAAGAGGGGGGGTAAGGGGAGAAAGAGAATTAAAGAAGGCGGAAGGGTTGAATGCAGCATTTAATATAACGTTATTTAGAGTACCGTTAAATTCCTAATTACAAAATATAAAATATTATATTATTTTTACAAAATATTTAAATTCCTATAGAAAAACAAGGAATTATTGTATATAATTGAACCCTTCCCAGACAATTACTGGTGGATAAATAGACTTTAACAACTATAAATAAAACTTTTTTATCAAGATTTTACAAAAAGTAAAATATTTTAGGGTTTTAACCCTGCTGTATAAATAATAGATTTTAGTGTTTACATGGTTGAAACGCTTGTGGTATACCTTAAAATTATTATATCTAAAGTGTATTGCTAATAATCAGTGTAGGGTTGATTTAGGGAGTTTTAGTTTTAATAACTTTTTTAAAATATAATCAAATTGTTATTTACAGTACTCTTTTAACAATATTACTTTATTCTTATATTACTATATGTTTATAATATTATAAGCTAGGCTTTATATTATTAATTCTATTTCATTGATTATAGATTATTTAATAGGTTTTGGATTAATTATATCACCTTTTACACCCTTATCCACTAGCTTATCTACCGCTTTATTGCCGGTTATGCTTTAATATTCAGGGGATTACCTTATACTAACTGTATATTAATTGATAAATTGGTGACTTTTAAGGAACGTTTATTAAGAGGTATCCAAAGCGTTAGTATGTTTGTACTATATCACAGAAATGCTATTGATATATAGTCATTAATATATATCCATATTTAATAATAATATTAATACTTTTTGAAGCCTTTTTAAAGTATCTATTACTTTTACATCAAAAACATGCAAAAGTGTATTAATCGCTTTCTTTCTAATAATTATTAATATTTGTCTTTAATAAATCGCATAACTGTATTCAACATGTTTACCAGTATCGTTATATAATTCAGATCTATTAAAGAAGATAATGACTGCATTGGAGGGTAGGACATTCCACCAATTAATGAAATTAATTGCCACTATCTCTTTATCTATCCCTTTTATAAAATCCATCCTACAGCTAGGGGTATACCACAGGAAAACCAGAATTAAGCATAATATTTTTAATAGCAATTGGTCCGTTATTCGTAATTGCATATTAGCTTATTTATAATAATATTATATAGTCAAATATATAATTAACAGATAACGTATATCCAGCTTTTAGAGCTATAAAGCTATACCAATACAAATATATTCTAGAGCAACCTTGCAGAAAGAAAAACCTGCATTCTGTAAATTAACTACAGTAAATAAGGTTCTTCAAGTTAATAATACTCCTTTTATCACAAGGTTAATTATTTTATCTACTTTCGCTATACAAGACCCCATACAGGTACTTATTATAATACCTCTGGGATAGCCTTTTCCTATATTTAGCCGCGTCCGCCCTGAATACTATATTTCCGCTCCATAAAATAATGACAAAAATACATATATAATAGTAGCTTTACATAGAAAAACTGCAGGAGGGTTATATACTGTATTAACAAAATGTTTAATATACATTACTACTTTCTATACTTTCTTTATTTGTTTAATAATATACTTTTTGAATATAAACTTACAATTAAACTATACTCCTAACTATTGTAAAGTTAGTTAATTTGTATTATCTTATACATTTATTATAAATCTTATAGTTAATATGGATAAGATAACAATCTTTAGGATATATGTGTAACGTTTACAGATAAAATATATCATCTCTAGCTTTTCTAATACAAAAACAATTTTATTTGCTAATTCCTATACTTTAATTTATTGTATATCTCTTATAATTACTATAATGTTTTTTTTTAATGTTTTGTTTATTTTATAAAGCATAATATTGTTTATATATCCAAAGCAAAAGATCTAATCCTGATTCAGAAGCTCCGCTAAGTAAAGCATGTACAATACCAGAGATAGAGGCAACCCCTGAGGGATGCCACATTGTATTCGTAACTCATCTATATATGTGTCCTTGAGTTGGACAATCATTTTACATTCTTGTAAGAATAATTTAATTATCTTCAATAAGGATATAGGCCAATCCTGGTTTTGTATTCTTTTGAATAACCGTTGGGGTAATAATATATTGAAGGCCCCTTGTACATTTATTGTAACCAGGGTAACCTCTAGTTTTTTGGCGAAAACGCTTTCTATATCGTGTATAAATGTCATGACTAGATTCATTACCAATCTTTTCGGTAAGGCTCTGTAATACTGGGGGTTCAGCATATTATATGTTAGCAATGTCCATATTACCCGTTTTGCAATAATTCGTTCTAAGCCTTTGTTGATATAGGATAGTAAAGCTATCGGACACTAGAAGTAAATAAAGCTTTTATCCTTTCTGCTAATTTTGGGTAACATTATTATTTCTGTTAATTGCTATACTTTAAGGAAATAGCTTTTTTTAAAACAGTATTTGAACAAATTGCAAATATACCTTTTAATATTACCCTAACAAGCTTTTAAAAGCTGGACCATAACTTTATCAACTTTTAATAAAATACTTGAAATTTTGATGATATTCTGTTCTACCTCTTCAAAGGATATGTTAATATTTTAAAGAAGAGTAGGAATATAATTCTCCATTATCGGGTCCATCTCAAGATCGTCCGAATCATCATATTTATACAGTATTTCATTTAATAGGGCCTTTGCTTTTTCCTTTGTGCCCTTAATTAATTGGTTACCCATTATTAGCGGTAGGGATTTAAAGAAAGGGGCTGCTTTATGCTAGTTTATTATTTTATAAAGATCTAAATTATTTAATACATTGTTTATTACTCTCCTTCAATAGTTTCTTTTTGCTTTACATATTATACTAAGCATTTTCCTTCTATCCTCCAGGGTTTTATTAATGCGTTTATATAGACTGTATACAGACGCATATTCCCCTGTCCATCAAAGCGTTAATTGTATCCAGTTGCATACTGATCGCCCTACAGTCTATATCGCCCTCCAGAACAAATTTGCAAATCGCTTTGTAGTTATCTTAAGCTTAACATTTGAAATATTATGCATTAATTACAGAAATTAGTACACTCTGCTCTCTATCAAACTAAAGAAAATGTATAGATCATCTTTTGTAACTCTATATTCAATGTGTCCGCCAGCTAATATCCCCCACCCTAGGATGATAGTAATCTGTATGTAATAATTTAATCTACAATCCATATCTTGCCTCACTGTTATTTCCACAAAAAATATATTGGAAAAGGTAAGGTTAATTACATACCTTATTCGATAAGTAGGAGTCCCTACCTCGTTAATAAAATCCATTTCAATATTTTAAGATTAATCCGAGAGTGTAACGTTTTAAGAGACTGAAAGCACCCCTAGCTTAAAAATATCGTGTTTTGTATTGAAATCGCTATTAACTAATGTACAGGGCTTTAGAGTAATACTTGTTGTATAAATTATCATCTCTAGAGTATTAAGCTTACAATAAATGTTTATTATATGATAGTCGTTTATTTTAAGCTATACTACATCTTTATTGTACTTGCTTCGCCGTTGTTATACTTATAGCGCAATACCTTGCCGGATATATGATATAATTCTTAGCCTTTTAGCCTCCCTTTTCAATATCTTTTCCAATTTCCACAAATCATAAGGAGTGTAGCAATTATATACTGGATGGTTCTGTGTCTTAGTTTCTGGGGAGCTTTAGGGCTCCTAAATGTATACTATATCCGTATCGTTTTTGTGTACAAGCTGTAGCAGAATGTTATATACTTCTGCACCCTTCCCTATATTCGCCTATATTACTATTATATATGGGGCAGGATTGTCCTTATGATCTTCACCGTTACACCTATTCGTTTTATAATTTATTAAAAAAAGGATCGATGGCTTTAATCAACTGCATATTCGCCACAATTTCATTATTATTAATATCTATCGCATCCTTTGCATAAGCTTTGTATACATTATTCTACAATAAAAGTCTAAAATTCATTTGATTTGGGGCAGTTTTAATATATTTCAAGGCTTTGCTCTGTAATGTTAATAAATTAATAATACATTTTACTCTTTCATTGTCTTTCTTCAATATTGCCGATATAACAATTTTAACATAGCCAAACGTTGGAATGCAGGTGGTACCTGTGAAAGCCATAAATACTAATAAGCTTTAAGAGTTCCATAAGTTCTAGAAGCTTTAGGCTCCTGCTTGAAAGATATATATTATTTATATTATCCCTATGGATATACTAAAAGTGTACACCTTTTGTACCATCTTATTATTCTTGTAGATTACCTCCACCTAATCTTTAATCAAATTGTATTATAGCTTTTCTCTGGTAGTACTCCAGAATATTAAAAGGTACCCTTTATGCTCTACTAGAAAAGAATTATAGTATTTATTGTATTTCGTAAAAGCCGGACAGAGTTTATATATTAAACCTTAATATTTAGTTTTTATAATACTGTAATTATTACATTATATTAGTTTTGTACAACGATAGATATTACAATAAATCTGGCAGCCTTATTTATAGAGCTTTATTTAGCTATAGAGGGGTAGTTAGAATAAAAGCAGGGTGGTTTCAAATAGCCGAAAAGATGTAGTTAGGGTTATGAAGCTGATAATTTATGTATTGTCCACGTCGCTTTTAAAGTCTTTGAGGCATTTAATCGGAGTGGTACCGGTTTGGATTTAAGCCTTCCTTACTACTATTCCTTTAATAACTTCGATTTATCCATTAATTGTATTGAAGAGGAATCCTGGTACTTATCTTACGCAGTGACTGTACCACTTCTCCAAAAGCTCTAGTTGCGTAACCCCAGTGATCTTGCAGATTTTAGGCTTATAGGCTTTCTTCATTAAAATATTCTATATCTTCAAGGATTTAGGGTGTAGGACCCACCCTGTCTTACACTCTACCATTTTTGGGATATCCCTTTCCTTAATCTTAGGGATGGCTTTAATCAGATTCTCCTAGATTAAGAAAGGGCTATCCTGATAAGGATTTGTAAAGGATTTATATTTGGTAAGGATACATTTATCCATTTTTATTGTTTTAATAATAGTTTTTTTTGTAAAGTTTGCTTTAAAAACTTTATTATTAAAGGTATCTGATACCCTGCCGGCTTTGAGGATCTTTATAATATTCGTCTATATTGTGGGTAACGGGGTCGCTATTATATTCTTTTTTGCTTTTAAGGCTTTTAGGCCTTCCTTGGCTATTGGTGCTATCCCTACTGTAAGGGAGTCTGTAATGTATACTAGGATTGCTTTTTGGATAGGGAGAATAGTAAGTATCTTCTTTGATAAAAAGATTTTAATGATTCCTTTTAAAAAGTTTATTAGTATATTTGTGAATTTACAGTGGATTACCGTTTACTACTTGGTTTTTAGTAGGAGCCTGTTTACTTTTTAAAAAGTTGTAAATTGTTGTGATCCTTTAGGTACGATAGGGGGGAGTGGTGTATTCTTTATTCTTTCTCCAGTTTGGAAGCGAAGAGGGGTAGGCGAGATGGGGTCTTATTGTCGTGTATGGTCGATGTTGACCTCCCGCGGTTCTCGCGCTGGTGTAATAAGGCCCGGTTCTGCTATAATGGCCGAGGAAGGGCGCGCCGTAGTTGTTTCGTACGTGTGTCTTGTATGTGTGTTTATTACTTTATAGATGCCGCTTGAATAAATAAAAGCTTTTAATCCGATTGCACAAATTGTTCTTGATCTGTATTATAATATATATTGAAAACGTATATAATAATATAGTATGACTAAAAAGATACTAACCAGATTTAATATACTAGATTTATATTCCGTTTTAACCCTAATGAATCCTAAAATAAAGCTAATCCACAATAAGGAATTAGCTAATAAAGATAAGATCCAATGGTATTAAAAAAATGATCGGATCCTTACTCTTCTTAGCTTTAGGAACTAGATTAAATATAGCCCTTTCAATAGGAAGATTAGCTAGTTTTTTTATCAAATCCTAGTATTATATATATTCAAGCTACTAAAAGAGTATTTAAATACTTAAAAGGAGCTATAAATAAAGGTATTAATTATAAACGAATTAATAATTCATTTGTTTAAGGATATTGTAATACCGATTATACTGGAGATATTAATATATATAAATCAACGAGCGGATATGTATTTATACTAGAAGAAGGACCGATAAGCTGGAAATCGAAACTACAGCTAGTAATAGTATTATCTACAGCCGAATCTAAATTTATAGCTATTAATCTAACTGTTAAAAAGGCTATATATATTAAAAAGCTATTATTAGAGTTTAATTTATTTAAACAAAACAAATTCCCTTTATATATGGATAATCAAACAGTATTAGCTATAGCTAAAAACCCTAAATTCCATGAAAGAAGCAAGCATATTGCAGT
>PDUE01000034.1:0-82211 GCA_002909645.1 Monilinia polystroma
GGCCTAGCTAGCTTATATAGACGTTAAATATAATAAATAAATAAATAAATAAAAATAATTAAGAATCTATATTATAATATATATATTAATTTTAGCTTCCATAAATTGTTCTTAATCTGCTGGATTGAGAGTTTGTCCCCACCCTTTAATATTATATAATATATTATTAAGTATAAAAAACATAATATTATAATATCGTAATGGATTGTAATTGATTTAAGTTTTATAAAATTGATGATATAGCTCTTTCATATAAGTCAATTAATCGAAATATGTGATAAATATAAATAAAACTTTCTAAAACATTTATATAAATTATAATTAATATATATTCATATAATATTCGTTTAAACCCTAAATCAAAATCTGTTTGCAAATATTAATTTATAGTATAATTTCTAAAGATAATATAAAATATCTTTTAATAACATTTTATATAAGAATACTATATATATTAAATAGGTATTCTTCATCTATCTCTTAATTTTGTCTCTTCTAAGTATTATACCTAGCTGTTCTATAATTGAAATATAGTTTCAACCACTAATCAATATTAAATTTATACTATAGGCCTATAATTGTATTAAATACAAAATATATAATATAAAAAGTATTATATTAAATAAATTATCTCTTTCCTCTCTTCTTCGTACGAAAGAAAAAGGGTATATCTAACTATAGAAAAAATTATATATTAACTCATTTCCTGCCTTTTTACCCAAAATAGCAAAAAGAGTAAAAACTCTTCTAATATATAATAATTATTTTATATCTTCTTTACGTATATTGTACAATGCCTATAGTATTATCCGATATATACTAAGTAACTATGATTACTTCCATGATTCTATTTACGTGTTCTAATAAAAACATATTAAATATAAATAAACGAAAAGGGAATATCGAATAATAAGTAGAATTAGAAAGGACCTTATATATAGAATAGGGGGTTTCTATATATATAAATCGTCTTTCTAGGAATAATATATATATATATATATATATATATATTAATTTATATACTACTAATTTCAGAATTAATGAATAACTTAAAGGATTGAGAGAAGGATTTAACGATTTAAAGGCGGTGCGAACCATTGGTTATATAATCCTTAATGAGGAAAAAACAAAGCGTTAAACGAAAGGTTATTTGATTAAAAGTAAAATCATTTATAGAAAAATGTAAATAAAGGATTGAAAAGTGTATATTGGAATAGGGAATGCAAACGCTTTTATAAAGAAATGTTTGAAGGATATAAAAAGAGTATAAAAAAAATACGAAAAGGGGGAGATTTATTTTCGAATTCAAATTGAAAGAAGAAGGTATATTTTTTAATTTATTACGATTATATAAATTGATATATTAACTTTAATTAATAAAGTAGAATAGAATGTTCTTAATTTGCTAATATTATAGATTATTAGTATTTAATAGAATAGATAGTAGCTATAAGCATTTCGGAGATTTTTTAGGGGATAGGAAATTGTTTATAAAAGCTTTTTCTACTTTTTTCTTATAAAACATCTATTATTGTATATATTATAAACGAATTGTATGATTAGTATAGCTATAGCTATAGATAGATTAAATCGATTATGAATTATTACTACTATACTACTAATTGATTGATGCTAATTGTATAATTAAGTTTATAAATGTTAAATAAATAAAGGTTAATGTAATAAGAATATATTAGAATGTAAGAATTATCGTTATACTTAGTAATGAATTTAGATTAATGATATAAAGTAACTATCTAAAGAAAATGGTTAACCAATTAGAATAGATGACTAAGCGAAAATGATTTATAATATAAAAACAAGCGTAGAAGCTCCTATTATTATACATATAAAAAACGTACTAAAATGTGATTTATCGGGATTCTATGATAATATGGCATACTGCTACATTTCTAGTACCCTACGGTACTACTATTACTATTATTACTACTACTATTACTACTATTACTACTACTACTACTACTACTCTTCTATTATTTGAATTCTCTTTTTTGAATCATATAAATACATTGAACTAACCTTGATCTTAGATATATATAGTATAACGCTCATGGGTGATATTATTCAAACATCGTACCACAGCACTCGCACTTTGGCCGTAGCATAAACCATGGCCACAGATTCTACAGATCATGCAGCTATTTCTATAAACAACAGGATCTACGTCAACCATTCTAGCCTCGGAATTGAGCAAACAGTGTCTCTTGCAAGACATCACACGTTAGACGACATTTGTAAGAGCTTGCAACGAGGTGATTGTCACGTCAGTGACATATGGAAGTCCGGAAAATATGCTTTGACCTGAAAGAGCCGTTAAACAAAAAGCTGTGAAGCTTGGAATCAGGATTCAAGTAGGTTCCCCAGGACGATCCAACTGGAACATACAAGATGGGAAAAGCGGATGATTGGAAGGCCGCCTCGAGGAGAAATGAATCTTTTGCGAGGACCGGACTTCGGCTTGCAGATGCAAATCCTATGCCATCTTCCATGGGAAGACGCCCTGAAATCTCCGTTTGTAGAATTGCAGTGTCCTCATCAAAACAGGCCAATAAATTGCTTCCATACATGGACATTTCTATTGTTAAATTAGAACGAAGGTCTCCTTATTGTTCCCATCACTTAAAATATACAGATAGCAGGGCGCGGTAAGTAAAATAATCCGAATAAGCTATACATTGCGGATGACAATAACATTAACGGATTCGCCCAATTGGTTTTACCGTCAACCCAAAACACCCGAATTCGTCATGCTTTTATGGTCGTTCATCCAAGCAGCCTCTCCCCCCTCCCCAAAGCATGATAAATAATCCAGTGAGCATCCAAATGTTGTCCGAAACGCCGACTTTGAACAGAAAACAATATCTAAGGATACATAAGCATACATTCTGCAACTCTCCCGCTGCTACCCTGCTCCATTGCCAATGTTCAGTGAGTGTCACTGTAAATTCCTGCCTGGTATCTAAAAATGTCCTTATTAGGAACGATGGTGAGTTTCAATTCCTCGACTGTGTGCGCATGCTCCAAGTAAAACTGAGTACAATTCGAACAAATTGCCGTGATCTGCTGAATCCAGTGGAGAACCAAGGTCCTTTAGGCTGCAAAAATAACAATAATAAAATACGAAAAACATAAAAGCCCCAAACCAAAACCCAAGTGCTATTTTATGAGCAGAAATCGGCCCTTCCACGTAAGATACCTGCCCAAAGATAGCCAACGCCTATATGTGGGTAACATACAATATAAAAGTCGTTAATTCATACTAGCCGTGGCAAAGTGCGGTCCTCTATTCAAGAACGAAAGCGGCTTGCACTCCTTTCTTGAATCTGCTGCTCTGTTGAAATGTATAACCGGTCCAAATAAGACATAGCCTCCGCGTCCTTTAAAATTTTGGCAACCTGTATCCCGGCAGAAATCAATTGGAGAATATTTCTGTCATCTTTCAATGGGCGTGACTGATGCTTTGCGGCATGTCTCATTTCCAGGCTGTTCTCCAAGATGGTAACGAATTGCTTTATCTGGCCATTGTATAATACCCGGGCGGGTATGCGTCTCTTGGTAGCAAGGCGTTTTAGAAGATATACCCATTCCGTCCATTCTCGGTCTTGGGGTCGCTCTACAGGTCGACAGCTGTCACTCAGAGGAATAGGAAATTGGTACTTGGCAACAAAGTCAAAGGCGCACTGTGACAACCTATCATTAACTCTGGTTAGGACACTATCCTGTTCCTGTACCACGAGATTCGTTGGTAGATGCGGCAAGTCTCTCTCCTGCTGGGCAATATATTCCGGAGGTGGCCGTTGTAAGAATTGATGTGGTCCATCAAATTCATCCCTGTTAGATGGTCGTCTTTGGGAATGGCCTTTCCCATCACTTCTAGCTTTTCCTGATGGCCGAGTAGTTGACTCAAGTGCATAATCCGTGGGGCTGGGAGATGCAACATAATCGTCCATGTAATTCTCGGGCGAGACCCTGCCTTGAGGTTCCCAACTTGGACCTGGACTTGTGTAAGAACCATAACTTGGTCCTACAGTTCCAAATACACTTGAAGATGGTCCAACGCTGTAAGCATTAGATCCAAAAGTTGTACCCGGACGAGCCAGTGAACTCGAGGGCATTGGTGCATTGACAGGGTTGTAAGGCGAGGCATTTAAATCCTGTATGTATGAAGCACTTCGACATTTGTTTTAGCTTCCTTAGTTCCGGTGATGGAATATAAGCGTCCTTACCTGGTATTTGGATAAAAGGAGCCACTTAAGCTTGCGCGGGTATTGGTGGTAAATGTGCTCCGAGTTGTTAGCTTTCGGACCTCTATTTCATTCTTTTGATAAGTTTATCGCATACCTTCTTGACGAATCTGAAAGATTTGTTGGAATTGAGCGCCCATAATTGAAATCTGGTTGAATATGAATACTTCTTCTGGATGCCATCATATTGAAAAGTCAAGTCAAGTTAAAATTCAAATCTAGATTCCAAATTCCAAAGTCTAGGGAAAACTTGATACTTGCACCGATATGAGATGATGAGATGACGAGATGATGAGATGGAGATTGACAACAAAGTCCTTTCGTTGGGTGAGGATTAAATGTTTAAAAAAAACGGCACCAATATTTTGGTTGGTATTATATATATCTTTATATAAATGATTGATTGTCCACGATTTAAAAAAAGATGGGTCCAACAAGGATTTTTCAAATCCAGGAACAGGGGCGGTGAGAATATACCAGGTGATCCAAGGGATTATGAGATGGGATGGTTTCGACTCGAGTAATGATATTCAAACCAACAAAGCTTTTATGCTGTTTAATGAAAACGAAGAAGATGAAAGGGGAAAGAGGAGAGAAGACTGAAGAAGAAATGAAGATATGGAGAATGAGAGGTGGAAGGAAAGAAAAGTTACAACGTTTATATAGATGTAAAGGATTGAGACGAAGCTCACTCGAAGCTATATCCAAGTTCGGTATATTGGTATCGATATATGTATATGTATATGTATATATATACATATATATACATACGTAAACATACACGCATACATATATGATATATATATATATATATATGTATGTGTATGTATATACCAAACTCCGAGGGTATCTAGAGGTATTACCTATCGACCTATCGACCTACCTACCTTTATATCTTTGCATTGATAGGACAACCAACTTAGTTACTTGGGTAGATGAGATGAACAGTGATTTGAACTCAATTGGGAACTCTTGTCCTCCCCAAAATTCTGAAATCTTGAATCTTCCAGTTTCCAGTTTCTAAATGAAAACTCGACTTTTTGCCCCCAGATGAGAGAAGTGCATTGTAAAGGATCTTCTTGGAATGTCCTTTCAAACCGAAATTCACTCGGTGTTTGGGGGATCATCGTCGCTCATTCTTTTTCCAGGTTACATGATGGAATCTTATGGCAAAGAACGCGACAAGCAAGATGGATAGTATTGTCAAGGACTGACCTCGGAGCCAGTGGAATGTTGTTTGCTCTATTGTGTTGTGCTGTGTTGTGCTGTTCGGTATACTTTTTGGCTTTGGTGGCTGCATCAGGCATCATTGGGCAATTTAAGACCCTATAGATCTTGAACAAGGTGGTGTGACGAGACAGTAAAGTAAATAGCATGTAGCATGTAGCAGGTAGGAAGCACCTAGTACATTGGACAAGACGGCAAGTCTATTAGAAGTTAGAACCAATACCGGTTGCAATGTGAATTCCATCAAGCGTAGCAAGCGCCAAAAAGGGATAAAGAGGGATAAGAAGGGATAAGAAGGGATAAAAAAGGATAAAAAGGCATAAAAAAGGATGGAGAAGTTGGAGAGTGGGCGAAAAATGGGACAAGGAAAGTCCTTGGTATATATGGAGAAGAAAATAAGAACATCCGAGCCACCATGACAGGACGATGACAAGGCGATGGCGTCTATTATGGAGATATGGGATGAAGTTTAACGAATAATAAAGAGGAAAACCAGTCAAGATTCAGTCACAATCAGGAGATGCAGTACATACATATAATACAGTAAGGAAATATCATATGGCATACCTACTCTACATGATCAGAGAGAGTACTGTACGGTAGACGATGGCGACGACTACGACGACGACGACGACGACGACGACGACAACGACGACGATGATGATACATGCCTCGTAGTATCCAAGTTCTGATACGATATCATAATAATGCAATACAATACAATACAATACAATACAATACAATACAATACAATAACTTCCGTTCCTGCTTTCCATTTACCCGTTATCGTGTTATTGATGGATTGGGCATAAATGAGTAAGTAAACCCAATCAATGCATTACTGCCTATTCATTTAAATAACATTCTTACATTGAAACTGGGCGTAATAGTACGGGATGATGTGTTGTTACACCTGTTGACCTATGTAACTAACTTGGATTGTCTCGACTGTACGAAGTATGATACTGCAATACAAATCTACCTATGGAAGTAGTGGCAAATTACAGTATGCCTTGAAGAAGGCTTTATCCATGATGACTTTCTAGAATGATGGTGAGACGGCCTTAATGCAAGAATCCATGGTAGGTAGATATCATATGCATAGATACTACAGATACTATTAGATACTATAGATACTACAGATACTACAGATACTACCGATACTACAGCTACAAAATAGAACTCGGTAATCTGATGACTTACCTTATTCGATGACTACGGTGTCGTATCGATAAAATAAAAAGATATATTAAGTATAGCAAGCAAGCATTTTCCCTTTCGTAATGAATACGTGCCACTCACCACTCACCTACTGACTGTATTCTCAGCCTCATGATGCATTTTCCAAGTCTTTTCTCTCCTTCTAGAAGCTTGTAGCTTGTAGCTTTACTGGCTGGGTAGGCCGGCCTAAGAAAAGGATAGGCGATAGGCGATGCTTCTGCCCACCCAAGAAATCCTTCACGACTTCTGAAGAAATAATGCTTTACAGAGTACACTGTTATAAGATTAATAAGTATTGTACCGGCAATCACCTCCATTCTCCCACTTATACACTCTGTGATATCTAGAACGATTATGATCGTTATTAGATGGTATTGTGAGTATCACTATGGTGTTTGTTTATGTTATGCCGTGGTAAACCTCCCTTGGTAAACCTCCCTCCCCCTTTCCTCAAGAAGCGAAAAAGAAACAAGGAAGATTGTAATGCTTCAAGCGTAATAACGGTCCGCTGGCCCTCTGGCAGCCACTGCCGTGGAGGCCGACTAGGTTTGAAGAAAAGGAAACGAACCACTAGGTACCTGCTTGTTAAATTAGTAGAGATGATCCTTTCGACCTTTCCATCTTTTGCATCAGGTTTGAACTTTGAAGTACGTACTGGTATGGTCTAGGCAGAAGACAAAATTCTTTCACTCATCTAACCTAATCTAATGCACTCGTACTACAGTAGCAGTAGTTAATTAGTGCTTTACATTCGTAATTCGTATCCCTTGAATCTCACCAAGAAACTCCTTGAGCCGTAAAGATTGGTGGACCTCAAAAGTAGAGTCAAGTTCGATATGATAGGTTGATATCACTTTTTGGTGCTGTATAAGATGAGTACATTGCTATCTGACAGGAATAATGATTCTCTTAGTTCATGATGTGGCCATTCATTCTTACTTATACTGATGATCAAATCTTGCAACTTATAACATGAACAAATCGCTGGCGATAGTTGAGTATTTTAGAAGACTTCATCATACTGTATGATATCGATTGACATTAGGAGCGATTGCGTTGAATTTCCTAGTAAATGTGTTTGTGTAGAAACTGTCGCACTGTCGAACTGTCGAACTGTCGAACTGTGTAACTGTGTAACTCTCTCTCCATCTTCATCTTCATCTCCCCCCTCAACTCTATCGACCGGCCCAAGCTCCAAATTTCCCATCACCCAAACTGATCATCATCACATCACTCAATCCGGATCCCTAATCGCAATCGCAATCGCGTCAACCTCAAAGTCATCAGCCGATCACTTACTTACTTGTTCTTATCATTCATTATCTCACATCTCCGCCTCTATTAAATCAAATCAAGTCAAGTCAAGTCAAATCAAACCAAACCTAAAAATCCTTCAATCTTGTCGCAACCACCCACGCACAATGAATATCGATAATGATGACAGAATCTTGAGGTCACTTGCAGATGGTCGTTCTATTGATTAGTAAGTTTTGCACATTCTTATAATTGTTGGGAATGTAAATCCAGTGTCGTATGATGGATAGGATTCATACTGATGTTTAGAGTTGTAGCTCGATATGGCCAAGTTTACTTGAGAGGTTGACGGTTAAGTTGGAGAAGGTGAGTTTTGATCTCAATTGACTTTTCGGGTTCCTGCTCAACGTGTAGATAACTAATTCAATATTCTAGATTGCCATTACAGATTTCCAAATCCCCAAACCTCCAACACACCCCCCCCCCTCCTCACCTTCACTCTCCCCCAAACGCGAGTCCAATGCCGAAAACCCCTCTTCGTCTCCACCATCGTTAGAATCTCTCCCCCCAATCTGCTATAAGCAACTTCTCGACATACAAAATACACTGATCAAGACATTTCCAACCCACCCACCCCATACAATCCAACGCCTCGCCGAGCTCCTCTTATACCCCACTGAACATCACCGCTCTCTTCCTTCTTACCTCCACGCGCTCGACCGAGTCATTCACGTCACATCTTCCGTAAATTCCTTTCCCCTGCCGCCGGCCGTTCCAGACCCAAGACTTGCATCCTCAGTCCTCAATAATGGAATCCCTCCATCGGTCGACCCCCTCAGCATTACCTGGAGTACTCCACCATCTGCAATTGGCTCAATAAATGGAGGTTTAGGCAGCGATGAAGCATTAGGAGGCGCATTATTAACGCCTATAAGTTGGTTGAACAAGCGTGAACCAAGCCTTCCGAATACAGGTTCGAATGATACGAATTCTGGGGGCGCCTCACCGCGCGGGGAAGTACGAACTGAGAGTACCGAAACGATTGATGGACCAAATGGACCGGGTGGCGTTGAAACGGTTTCTGTATCCGTGAATGGTATTTCGTCCGTTGGTTCTCATGCAATGATGTCTTTACTCTCTTCTCAAGGGTTATCTAACTCCGGAGAACAAGGCTTGAGAGCAGAAGGTGGAGTTACACAAGGAGAGCTATTAAGGCAGGAACAGAAGGCTGGGGTGGTGCCAGCATCGCAATTAAGAGTTATGCAGAGGGAAATTGATAGAGAAGAGGGAGCGAGGAGAGTAGATGAAAGTGGACTGGGAGAAGGGGGTAATGTACCTCACGCCAGGGGACCAGAAGCAATCGGCATGGAGGATATGGGTCCTCAGGAACAGGGAAAAGTTGGGGGTGAGGTCGATATTGAGGCTGCTGTGGGTAGGAGGGCAGACTTCACAGATGGGGATGAAGTCCAAAAAGAAGAAGAAAAAGAGGGCGAGGAAGTGAGTGAAGATGTGGGTAAAGACATGGGTAAAGATGTGGGTGAAGGTGCAGATGGGGATGCGGATATGAATGTTAAGGTAGAGAGCGAGGACGTGAAAACAACTGGATTGAAAAGAGCGGCGGATGATGATATTGGAAGTGAAGCTGGAGAAAAGAGAATCAAAGAGGAGATGGATATTGAACCTCAACCTGACCTTGAATCCAGCAACACTGTCAAGAAAGAGGAAAAGGAGAATGAAGTGCAAAACAATGAAGCTACAGATACCGATACAGATACCAAAATGGAAACCAACATAGAGACCGAGACCGAAACAAAAACGGACGTTGTAGATGCAAATGAAGGGAAATAAACGGCCAAGAAGGAGACCCAGTGATGTTTTGACGAGGCAATAATTGGTCCTCAAGAATGAGGGAGACAGAGAGAAGAGAGCAAGGAGCCCAGAGATTCAAGATATGAACAAAGTGTGAGATACCAAGCTGATGATACCGTGGTTATTGCTGTTACAACAGATAGGATGAACAAATCTAGCTCTCCATGAAAAGTCACGATAAATTGATATTAGCCGCTAGTTATAGAATGCAAATATGTTGTTGAATATTATATACATCACCATTACTCTTTTGCTAAGTTCAGATCTTTCACTTAAGATTCATTTCAACTTCACTTTAATTTCGCTCCATTTCCCATTTCCCATTTCCCATTTCCCATTTCCCATTTCCCATTTCCCATTTCCCATTCACATTCACATTCACATTCACATTCACTCCCCATTGCGCCATCATTGTCCCAAAGAACAGCACAGAAAAAAGAAAGTTTTGTTGCACGTCTGAATAATAAATTATTGTGATAGCTGGCTGTTCAATTGAATTTGCGCGACAGATTTGCGACAAATTTGCCGTGCCACTTTGAAATACCCTCGATTTTTTCTCTCACATCGATCGCATTCAACATCCCATGTCTCTTGTTAGGTAGTCTGAATCTGATGGCAATGTTGCTTGTCGCTTGTTGAATGCTGTATGGTGTTATGAATTTGTCAATTTGTTTATTGATTCATTCGTTGTATTGCGCAGTAACACTAGACTCAACACTCGATGCTAATATTATAGAGAATTCCTTATTCGTTTCGTCGCTGTTCCCGTTGTTTGTACTATCCACAGTTTAGACCTCGACATATATGTATGCCTGTATGTCCCGAGACGCCTCATACCGTCCTGTGGTGTTACACACGTTTCCATCCTACGCCATGCCACTTATCCCAAAGCAACGCCCGACCAGGAAAAACTACATACTCCATGCCCCAGTCCGCCAATCCAGTGCAGTCTCAATCTACAAGTATATCTGCTTCGCATCTTTCGGTTGACTCTCATTCGGACAATATGGACACTTGAATCTCGAACCACTTTTTCCCAGCTTATTCAAACTCTCCCTCGCAACCACATGACCACATGGCATCATCATTGGAGGGTTCGTTTCGCTCGTCTGTTCCTTGCTAACCGGACATACGAAAATCGGATGAAATACCATACTTCTCGGTAACGCGATTTCCACTGGTAGCTCTGTTTCCGTCGTCCATTCTGTGCGCTTTTCTTTGACAATACTGGCCAGTTTAATGAGAGTAGGGAGGGCGATGGCACCGGCGGTTGCGGCGAGATAAAGGGGCGATTCGGCAGAGAGGCCGAGGAGACTGCAGAATTCTCGAGTGAAAGAGTTGGACACGTCAGACCAGGAAGTGGAGGTATCAAAAGTTTGCTTGTAGGGGGAGCTCTGGAGGTTGGATTCAAAGACCATGGCTGTGATGAGTTGTTGAATTTCGCGGAGGTAACGAGTTTGAAAGCGGGGAAAATAGAGGCGTGCGTAGCGGAGTGCGCCTGGTAGGCCATTGCTTTCGTCATCTGGGAGATCATTTACTCTTGGGCCTAAAAAGAGCCAAATAAATTGAAGCTTGCTGAGTTCGAATTCGAGATTACTACCTCGCTTTTCGAGTTCTTTGCTGTTTTCTTGTGCCCAAGAAATCGCTGGGCGAAGGTTTCGTTGTTTGAGCTGGTGCAGAATGGTATACATGGACTCGAATTTATCATGTAGCCCTTCTGATTGTTCTATAGCGAAACCCTCGGCACTGGACTCGTTCAAATTGCCTGGTGATGACGAGCTTGTTCCTCCAGTCGAGTTGTTATTCTCTCGTGTATTGCGTCCTTCTTCAAGTAATATTGATGCCACTTCAAATTGTCCTTCGCGCAAAAGGTGCATGGTAATAGCTCGATTTATGAGTTTGGGTTGGGTTGCGAGCGCATCGATTTCAGTGTGCAATTCTTGTTTTGGAAAATTCTCAAGATAAAATGGTCAGCTCAAGGTTTTTATGAATTACCATGAGCATGCGTCACTCACCGAGTTCAAGGCCTTCCCATAGGTAGTATGAGCTTTATGTATCTTTTTGATATCATCGGTAACTTTATCAAAACCATTTTTCAGTGGGTTTTGAAGTTTGGTTAAAGTGATGGAAGCAGATTGAGGCTCTAGGAAAGGGAAGTGGTCAGCAAGCTTTATATACTGCGGTCAGAAGTCTGCTATGAAGGGGAAACCGAGACATCCCAAGCTTCCATGACTTAACGCCTTCATGCCTTCGTGTTTCCCCAAACTCCGCAGCTGGCGTGCTTGCTCCTTGTAAACAGGATATATGTACCTAATACAATAGCTTCCCTTGCTCTCTCAAGTTGCTGTATGATCTTATCCACATCCTCGATACTTTGATTAAAACTGGAGTCTCTTTGGAGCTTAATCAGCTCCTTCTCGAGCACATCCATAGCTATTAACCCCGCTCTAGTTAATGCGATATATGGAGAGATATTCGTAATTTCGCTGTCCCATATGCTGGGTGATGAATGTAGGATATAGGATATAGGATATAGGATATAGGATATAGGATATTGAGGTTGGCGATTGGAGATTGGCGATTGGAGATTGGAGATTGAAGTGTGGAGTGTGGAGTGTGAAGTTTGAAGCTTGAAGCTTGAAGTGGGTAGGGTAGGGTGTGTATGTAGAGGCAGTATGAACGTTATATGTAAATTCAATTATGTAAGCTCTTTTGCCTGGGGGGGGGGGGATGGATGTATTGTAAGTGTCTGGGTGTAATTGATTGATGATTGACTGTAGTAGTCAGTTTGTTATGCGATATGAAGGGAAGGAAAGGGAAGGGAAGGGAAGGGAAGGGAAGGGAAGTGGAAGTGGAAGTGGAAGTGGAAGTGGAAGTGAAGTGATATGTATGGATATGGATATGGCTATATGGCTATATGGATATGAGTACTGATTGTATGGATATGAATGAATGAGTGAGTGTGGATTAATTATGGCGGGTCTTTATCGGGATTGATATTGATATTGATATTGATATTGATATTGATATCTATCATAGGCAATCTTGGAAACCCCAGAAAATGATGAATCTTTTGACGGTAGGGAAGCCACAAACAAGAGAAATCATAAACCAATAATAGAGGAAGATCAAAGTTAAGGATAATGAACAATACACAATACATACAGTGAGAAGGAAAGACTCGCCAATAGGTAAATACTCTGATGCTCCGTAGGTACGAGTAGTACGAATAGTACGAGTAGTACGAGTAACACGAGCAGGTACTGCCAACCGATACAATAGCAAGATGACCAGGTCTCTCTTTATTCATTCATTTCATTCATTTCATTCATAACATTCATAACATTCATAACATTCATAATATACAAAATGCACCGCTGATTAATAAGAATAAGAATCAGAATCATTCACATGCATATATACCTAGGTACCACCTAGTAGCTCATAGATAATAAGGATGCAAGCACAAAATGCAAAAGAGCGTGAATTCCCTTTAAATGTGTTGGTTGCAATGCAATGCAATGCAATGCAATGCAATACAATTCTATTCTATTCATTTCATTTCATTTCATTTCATTTCAATTCAATGTTATATGAATCAATTAAAATCAAAACCATCAGCATCCATCCATCTATTCTTGGTCATTTGAAACATGAACCGACCGGTACATTGACTAAAACTACCGTCCTACTTATTAAGTACTCACTTCTCTTTTAACTCAAATCCGACATTGATTTTTCTACAATACATACCTATGATATGATATGATATGATATGATATGATATAATATGATATGAACCCTCTGCAAATGAATGCCTTCTCCTCCTCCTCCTCTTCCTCCTCCTCTTCCATCTCCTCCTCCTTCTTCGTTCCCTTTTCCCTTTATCATCGACGTCACACAAAGGACCTCCCCCACTGCCCGCCCCCGGTTATCGCTGCACAGCATAGCACAGCGCAGAGCCCTAGTGAATAAGGGAGGGAGCGCATTTAAGGTCAGAGACACAATAAAAGAAATACTATGTCTTTTCGTTTTGCAATTCCTCATGCATATGATCCAAATATGAATAGAGAGGATCTTTTGACCCTTTCGCGAACAACTTCCCATTCTTATAAAAGTACTTCAACTTCTCAAGCAAAACAGAATGTTAGTGGTAATGGTAATGGTAATGGTAATGGTAATAGCAATGGCGTAATGAGTACACCAAATGGCGGCAAATCCGATCATGCAAAACAACCTTATGTATTCGCAGATCCAGTCGCTTTCAGGCATGGAAAAACCTCAAGTTTTGATTCAAGACGGCTCGCTAATTCATTCGTTGTTATAGATACTTGGAAGAGGATAATGCCACCGGGGTTATAGAACGTCACGGCGAACTTAAAGGTTACGAAGTCTACCTGGTCGAGCAATGGGCGTGTTCGAGAGTGCACCCTACTTTCGTCATTACCACTTATACAGGAGATGACACACATAAGATTCAAGTAGGAGTCCTGGGAATTCCTGCGGAAAAGGAGACATGGAACCCAAGGCTTCGAGTATATTTCAACGCTATTTCTCAACATCATGCCAGGCCCAAGGATACGCCATTGGGCACTCTGATGGTTACGAATTTGAGCAGCTTCCCGTCTGGATTGAATGTTATCCCAGTACCGAATGGTGATGTACGGAAACATAGGGAGGATTTCATTGTTAACGAGAATCTGAAGAGGCTAGGATGCTCTGGACGATCCGGCATGAGTCTTCAGGTTCCGGCAGCTGCTACGCAAGCCAAATTTTTTCAACTATACAGAACGAGCGATCGAATACCTCTCTACGGTGCCGTTATTGAACTAGTGAAGCTCTGCCAGGTCGCCTTAATGATCTTTGGAAAGCTAGAGCAGGAATACGCCGACGGTTGTCTTTGCGATGTTACCGAGAGAGCAATAAATGATTGGTGGACTGAAATTGGATCAGAGTACTACAATATCGAACCATCCGATGGAATTCTTGGTCCTACGACTGTGGCAGCACTGCTTGGGTTGCTCATGGGTGCCAGGAATCGACTTAATTACTATGGAGCCCCGGTGGCCAAAGATGCTTTTGATGTTATTAGTCTCAAGCGTGGTATAGCTTATTTTCAGAAATCTCAGAAAATGGAGCGCACGAGAAGACTGGATAGGCATACTCTACAACGATTACATCAAGCTACCAAGAAAGGTGCTGCAGGAGAGGGTTGGGCCGTCCCAAAAGCCGTCAAATCAACCCTGGCGGAAGTTAGTGGGAAGAGTGGTGAAATGGTTATGGGAATGGTTGGTCGTGATAAATCTGGAATTGCCGACATAGAGACCTGGGATTTAGAGCGCTTCATAAGTCTGGTACATGGAGCAAGATCAAAATGGCTGTGGTATGGAAAATCAAGACGGACAGGTGCCGATGATCATGGAAAATCAGAACCCGCGGCGGCTCATATGTCTTTCACAAAAGATGATCACGGTGGATACATGTGGTCTCACAGCAGAGGTGATTCACTGCCGCCAGATGACGATGCAGATGGTCGCAAGAAAGAGGTCTCTGATGAAATATACTCTGCACAACCGCCAGGATCGGCCACGAGTATGGTGGAGACCACGAATGACCGAGAAACCCAACTTCACAAAGCAGTATTCAAAAAAGCCACCGGCAAGATGAGCGAAGCCAAGCAAGGCTTTGGGCGAATCAAGGATGCTGTTGGCCTACGTGGTCATGCCAGTAAGCATTCGAAAGACGAAGCTCGTGACTTTGAGGGGGATGGGGGTTACTTTAGCCCGGTACACATTACTGCAACACCCAATGGTCTGACCACACCGTCTAGTCCAACGTTTAACAGAGCATTCAGTTGGAAAATGAAGCCAGGAGAATATGAGCATGGTTTCCCAAAACCCAAAGATGTTATAGCTGGCCTAGCGCAGGTTGGCCTGCGTGAAAGTGATAGCGAATCGCCCCCGGATAACTCAAAGACAAGCTTACCAGATCCTACTTCAACTCCGAGCGCTCTAAGATTGGGGGAGAGAAAAGCTGCAGAAGCTGAAGAGCAATGGCAGGCACAGGCTCGAGAGATTCGCCGTGAACTCATGGCAAAGGAGCCTTCTATCTCAGGCTCCGTCTGTGGCGATGGTGACCTTGAGGGTCCGATTCTAGAGGCAGAACGTGATGACTATCACAACTTTGTGACAATACTCCATCGGCGACATAGTATTTCGGATGCTTCTCACAAGAGGAGATTTCGTTGTGAAGATCAATCACGGCGTCATCTATCATTCAGCGATGCTGAAGATGCCGTTCTAACCTGGGAGCCTGTTGGTATCGTTGACAAGCTTGATGAATCAGATGACTGGTTTGCACTAAAAACTCAAAAATTACTCAACGAGGACCATAAACGAACATACGAAAAGATATTGGATCTTCAGAATAATCTGTGCCCGTGGGTGCAAAGGAGAGTTGACGGCCTGGATTCTTTAGACGATCAAGCTACTCTTGACCAAGAAGGATTTCAAGAACTACATGTGCAGCTGAGCGAAGAATACCAAGAATTAAGAAATAACACGCAAGATTTTCTTGGCGAAGAACGATCGCATGTTAGCGAAACTCTGAAAGATATTGAAGTTCTTGGAGCCAAACTTGAGTATGAGCTTAATTCTCTTGTGTCGAAAGTACAAGACGTAGAGGATGGTGTATCTCAATTCGAAAGACAGGTAGATGACTTGGAGACACGAGCAGATGAATTAGAAGATATTTTTAGACAGGAAAGTTGGGCTCATTGGATTGTGCGCTCTATCACAGGAATCGGTACTGGCCCGAATATTGTGGCACCGAGGAGTCCTTGATTTGACATTACCTACTCAAGGGGATTCATTTAGCAGGCGTTTCGCAAATACCCCTCAAGCATTTATATTATATGAGCATGGTCTGGCATGGAGTTTGAAACCCTGGTGGGAGTTTGGATTTTTGGGTGCAGTGGACATGAACTTTGTTTCTGTTGTCCTTACACCACATACTAATATACAGTATTAACAGGAATGAGTTTATCATAACACATCACTGTTCTTTATATCCTCGAGGCATTCCAGGTGATTTCTTTCGTGCCTCTTTACCATCATGTCATCTCTGCATCGTGTGTTTACCCAGTGGGCCAATAGTATAACTTCTCTCAAAGCGTCCATTCATAGATATCCATCACTTTACATTCCAAATCCGCCGCCTCCAAATCCACCGCCACCAGCTCCTTTAGCGGCAGCTTCTGCTTGTAATAATTCCGAAATCTTCATTTGTACGTCGAAAAATTTGGCAGCGCATCGGTCAATGCAAACACCCTCGCCTTTGTTGAGTTCGCCTTCGCGGTATTCTTTGGGAATGCATTTCTTGATGCAAGATTGAGAGAGTCTACCAAAACATATTAGCATGGATCAGACTATACCAAGCTATATCCAGCTTCACGGCCAATGGTGTTCCACTGGCCGTCCGGGGGCCATTGCCGTGGAGGTAGAGTATCTGGAAAGGAAATATATATTCAAATTCGAGCGCAGCGAGCCATGGGGGTTTAGAGGCTTACTCCCCCTGGACTGGTGAATACAATCTTCCGAATAAATATATGGAAACATACTTGTTGAACATATCAGTAATAAGATCCATTTCTTGCTCAGCTGCGGCAATCTTCTCTTGCGAAGATGGCTGAGGACGACCCATCCCGAACAATGACATGATTGCGATGTTTTATAGATGTGAGGTTGATAAGTATATGATTTGTGCTTACTCGATGTGTTTGATATCGAAAAGACTTTGGGCTTCTTATTGTTTGATATCCTCGATCCAATGTTTAGATGAACTTTGAATTGAAAGCTCCGCTAGCGTCGGGGAAATATTGTTCCGGAGATAGATATTTTTTGGAACATAAAAATCGAAGCTGAGCTTCATGTTGATAAAAAATTTCTTCGTCAACAATAACACTCTCATACCAACAAAAATTGGCCCTGGAGAGTGTAGCAAATAAATAGGTATGTATATTGTTTCTTTCTTTCTTCATTGCTTCACTGCCTCAACCTCTCAAGAGTTTTTATGATGATTTCCTTATAACATTAGAACCGTTGCGACTGACACCCTTCTTCGGGAGAGTGGTTGATCTCACATCGATCCGTTGTCTGAAATAACTCCATACTTTTATCTTCATTTGATTTTACACTGTTTCTGGTTGAATTGAAGCTAATCAAGTCTTGTAAAGAATATAGGATGAGTTTTCTTACCGGTCTACGATTTCTTAGACCCTACCTCTATCATGATATCCTCCCAGTAAAACCAGCTGCATATGCACGTCTTTTTTCTACCCATTATTGTCTACGCAGTAAGAGGCCGAAGGCACCATCTTGTGAAACAGAAGAGGAGGCCAGAGTCCGTAAAACGAAGCCGAAAGAAGGTTTAGATCACTCTGGTACTAGGATACAAAAACTTCAGGTTGCTGGTGCCTTGCAGTATCCCAGAATTGAAAAGGTTGGTAAAATTGCTTCAGTGAAAAGTTGTATTGAGTACTGTGCGGTATTGCCATGTGGAGATAGTCGTGAAACCAATGCTCTGACGTTGCATGGTAAGGATCATTTTCGACAGAGAATGAATTGAGGTTGATATTTGTGCAGGTAGAGTTGGAAGTGTACGAAAGTTTGGTTCAAAACTTGTCTTCATGAGTTTAATAGAGGATGGTTATGAAATTCAATTAGAAGCCGAATCTGGGATGATATCTAAGAATCAAGATGTTAACGTGCAAACACCGATTTCATTCGAAAATTTAAGCAAACTTATGCAACGTGGAGATATAATTTGTGAGTGAAGATTCTGTGCATCATTCGTCCTTCGTGTTTGTGAGTCTGACATGTAATAGCTGCAACTGGTTATCCAATTCGCAAGGAGAATGGTTCAGCTACTCTCAAACTGGTAAATTTACCACAAATATTGACTCCAGGTCTGGCACCGGTACCTAAGAAATTAGAGGATCCAGAAACTCGTATTCGAAATCGACATCTTGACCTTCTTGTCAATGATAACGTTGCCGCTACTCTACGACTTCGTTCTAAAGTCACACAACATATCCGTGATTTCCTTGTCAAGGATGATTTCCTCGAATTCCAAACTCCAATTCTTGCCGACACGGCATCAGGTGCTATGGCCCAACCATTCAAAACAAACGCAACAGAGTTTCCCGAAAAGGAGTTGACTCTCAGGATAGCTCCTGAGTTATGGTTGAAACGGTTGGTCATTGGTGGCTTGGATCGAGTGTTCGAAATTGGTCCTGCCTTCAGAAATGAAGGTCTTGATGCGATACACAATCCGGAATTCACAACCTGTGAATTCTACAAAGCGTATGCTAACCTCGAGGATCTTATTTCCATGACGGAGGAATTAATCTCGGGTCTCGTACATCTCGTCGATACATTACGCGATAACCCTCAAGGCATAAAATTCATGCCTTTTACCGAACTTCCACGATTCGACGACGGAGTATACCAAAGACCGTTCAAACGAATCGAATTCATCCCCGCAATCGAGAATGCACTTGGAGAAAAACTGCCTCAGCTCCAAGAAAATAACGCTAGAGAAGAGCTCCTCTCAATCTTTTCCAAACACACCCTCGAAGTCCCCCAAAATCCAACCCTTCCCCGTCTCTTAGATAAACTTGCCTCTATCTACATCGAACCCCAATGTTCCTCTCCAACCTTCATCATGCACCATCCTTCATGCATGGCCCCCCTCTCGAAATCATTCCTGGATACTAAAATTCAACAGTATGTTTCGGCACGTGTGGAACTATTTATTGAGCATCAAGAAGTAGCAAATATGTATGAAGAGGAAAATTCTCCATTCTCTCAAAGAGGCAAGTTTGAAGAGCAGTTAAGGTATAAGGATGTGGAAAATCCGATGGATAAGGTAGATGAGGGATACATTCAAGCGTTGGAAGTGGGATTGCCGCCTACCGGGGGTTGGGGATGCGGGATTGATAGGTTGGTTATGTGGCTGAGCGGTGCAAAGAGGATTAGTGATGTGTTGCCATTTGGAAATCTGAGAAATGTGGTCAACTTGGGAGCTGTGGCTAAGAAGGGGGAGGGAGAGGGGGATGAGAACTAGACCTGCTGGGGCAAGGTGGTGAATGGAACCGTCTACACAAATAGAGCAGAAACGATAACGAGCTAAAGGCGGAAAATGTCGAAACACTAGTCTCGCCTCTACGAAATGATACCATAGATATTCCAGGAATTCAATTATAATCGCTACTATTTCAAACCTCTCCCCTCTCTCCTCACCACACTTCCCCCAAAGAATGTAAAAAACCGCAACAGCATTCAGCGGGCTTGCCACCCCACCGGGCACATTCAAGAGTGCACTCGTAAAAAAAAAATGAATATTGTTTTTGTTCTGCGCATACCCTTGCTAGTTCTTCTAGATCCCAGAGTTCGCCTATTGGACAGCCGCTGAAAGGGAAGGGAGCAGTTAGTCTGGGCTTGGGCTTGCTTGGAGATCTGTACGAGGCAAAGAAAGAGGTAAGGGAAGAAGAAAGAAAACTCACGATAAACCCAACAACCAATCATGCAGCTTCCATTGCCCGTCCTTCAACGGCCAGCACTCTCAAGCAACCGTGTCACCTGCCACAGCAGCAAAATGTCGATTCCAAATCGATTCCACAGTTTCCCTGCACGATTTCACACCGATATATTCATTATTGTTTTTTGCGCCTTGGATGCGTTCTTCTGCTGAAGCTTTCTCATACCATTTTACAAACCCACTCCTTATAATTAGGATATTGGTTTCTTTAAATATGACCTCTTGTTCTTTTGTAATTTCCTCCGTGGTCTGAATGCTGATTTAGTGTCTTGTTATTGGTGAGTAAGGGAAGATCGTGATGGGCGGCGTAGGATGCGTAGTCTATTAGAACTCCGCGTCCGACAATACCTCCGCGTGTGGTCCAGGCGTCGATACCACTTTTGCATATGTTCTCGGGGAGGGCAGAGGTGACATCAGAGTGTAGGAAATTGTTGTAGTAGAGGAATGTGGGTTAGTGTGCCCAGTGGCGTTTTGCCTCTTGATAAATTTGTTGGGCCAATATATAGAAATGCTTGTCCTTGAGAGATGGAAAAGAGAGAGGAGACGAAGGAAATCCATCCTATTGAGATCCGCTCTGCGTGTTAATATGTATTACGTCATCATATGCTTGAAACCCCAAGGGAGTCAGGTCGCGAATGGTATGTTGAGGTTTTTCGCAGTTGAAACTCGGTTCGTGGATGCGGTCTATGGACCAACTTTTTGGATGGGGGATTAGTTTCTTAGTTTCTTAGCTTCTTCTTACCTGTTTCTTCTTCTTTCTCATTGTTGTTCTTCTCCCAAATCAGGAATGACAAGAGGATGGAAATGAGTCTGAAATGAGGAGAAAGGATAAGGGGGAGGTTTCAAAAAAAGAGAACACACTTCAAAGCAACACTCCTGCCAGACTTAATCTCTTTACAAGCTTCAAGTGTATTCCCAGGCGTGAGTAGATTGAGAGCACCGCAATTATCTCGTTCGCCATTCTTGTTAAAATGACCCCAGGCTGTTCCTTGAGGCATTCCTAGAATGGGTGGCATGTCCTTCAAGGAGAGAAGGTTTTGAGCACGCATTTTGTGTGGTGGATAATGGGAGTACTATGGACATGTAAGGATGTATAGAGATGAATTGCGAAAGGGAGCTCATTGAGGGGGCATTGTTTAATATACATGTATATATATACACTATAGGATATCCTGTATAACCCTTGTGTAATTCCGGAACTGACTCTCCGAGGATGATACAAGTGGTCGAACTCGATACCGTGCTCATATTTCTCATTTAAATCCTTCAGCTTGAACACGAAATCGAATTCAAATTGAAACTAAAAATATAATCAAATAAAGGGACCACCAGTGGTGGACCCAATGACAACCATGAAAATCATGATATCATTACTGTATTCTGCCATCACAGTATAGTAGTACTTCTAGGTTACATTCACCGTCTTAAACTTCTACCCGCAATTCATGGAACTCTCAGTCTTCTCTCCTATCATATCATTCTCAATACTTGTAATTAATGAACAGACCTCAACAAAGGTATAGTTCATACACCATGAGATTAGCTAAAGTCCTAGGTGAAAAAGTGAAGTATGGAAGATGGTCAAGAATGATGATGTCGATGATGCCCATGCAAGCCATCTGTTGGAGGTTCTCAACTCTATCAGTCATGATCAGGGAGGAAATAGTGCTTCTAGATAGTTACTGATATGTGGATTTATTAGCTCCTATGTCTTATGCTGACGTGGTGCATCAAAAGTATTTTGGAGTATCTTGAAATACCAAGAAGCCATCTCGTACCTTTATATGTCAGAAATATACTCATTTAAGCTTGGTCTAGAAGTGTAGTATATCCTCGTTTTTTCGTTCATCACATGATCAAACAGGGATTTAATGTGGATGCCGTAGAACCTTGACTTCCAAATGATTGGGCGCTTGATCAGTTTGTGAGTTGGCATGGCGATATTTTAGACACATGCATGTTCGAGTCTGCAACCTCAGACTCCCACCCGAAAGTAGGCTGTATCAATCTAACGATAACATTTGGCTCACATCACATGCAATCCGTCATAACTACCAAAGCCATGCCTCCATTCAGTTATAATCTGGTCCCAATAAGCTTGGATAGTATCCGCTTGCTTTCTCTTATGCCCAATAGAGATGAAACTGCCCCTCTACAATGCCAACTTCATGAGTATTCTCTCCAAGGGCCAGGAAATTGCAAGGAAACTCATTTATATGAGGCCTTGTCTTACGTCTGGGGGAGCTTCGATGATCCTCCCCAATGTATCTTCATAAACGGGCACTATCTACCTGTCACGGCGAACCTCCATTCAGCATTGCTGCATGTTCGAAATCACACCTTTCAGAGAACTCTATGGGTGGATGCTGTTTGTATCAATCAAGAAGATAAGAAAGAGAAGAGTCTTCAGATTCAATTCATGACGAAGATCTACAGTCAAGCAGATCGGGTGATTGTCTATCTTGGAGATGCAGCAGACTTTAGTGATCAAGCGCTTGAACTTATACGTACTTTGGCAGAAGACGAGTCTATAGATATACCGATCAGTGAAGAGGACGAAGAATCAGAAATAATGAACAATAGTGATCAGATATCAGAAGTGATGAACGGTGGCTATCGATTATCAGACGTAACAGATGATAGCGATCAAATATCAGAAGTGATGAGCGGTAGCTATCTAGCATCAGAATTAACAGATAATAGTGATCAGATATCAGAAGTGATGAGCGATGGCTATCAAATATCAGAAGTAACAGATAATAGTGATTTGGTGCTCAGAAATATAGGCATCGATGCACATGGCGAGCCTAATAAGCCATCCATCAGTAATTCGGGAAAGGAGTCCGTACTCAAATTGTGTAAAAGACCATGGTTTCAACGCATCTGGGTAGGTCAATTTATCGCCTATAGTAGGTTTTTTCCACTGATAGTTTTGGTTTCAGGTACTCCAGGAGGCTGGTTCAGCTCGAAACATTTTGATTATGTGTGGCTCTGCCGAAATAAATGGGTTTACTTTCTGCTATGGCATCAGCAAACTTAATATTTTCTATGGGGATCATTCAGGTTTACAAAGCTTCATACGCCCCGTAATCTATCTAATTAGAGGAGCAATATTTCGGCCAAGATATACTTTTAGTTCCGCAGAAAATCTCTCGCTAGGCGAGCTAATTGATATGTATCATACCCACAAGGCTACCATCCGCCATGATAAGGTGTATGCTTTGCTTGGAATGAGCTCCGATGGTCTGAACTCTGCTTTGTTATTGCCTGATTACATGGTTCCATGGAAGACGCTCTTACAACGACTCGTCAGAATGATACTCCATGAAGGTATATATGTTGAGACTTGGGATGATAGAGAGATATCAGTAATCAAGAGTCGCGGTTATGTCCTAGGGCATGTATCTGCGGTATATATTGACAACAATCGGGACCATAGACAGTATATAGATGTCACTTTCAACGAGAGGTCAAAGTCCTTGCAATTCAAGAGACATTATGGCACCCATTGGAGACTCCAGGCATCTGCCCAGTATATCCGAGAAGATGACATAGTTTGCCTTCTACAATGGACCTCAAAGCCAATTATTATTAGAGCTTGCCAGGATCATTTTAGTGTTATCATGAGTAGAGTAGCTCTACGATGGCATGTAAAAGCGGAGAACGAAAATGCCATACCTCAGCAGGCTTTGCACTCTTCGAATTCGTATAACTCCTTGCACGATTTTCTGCTCATCTGGAACTGGGAGAGAATTCCGGTAAGCTTACAAGACCACGTTGGATACGAGCATCTAACAGAGATAAATGATCTTTTGCCAGAATATATAAAAACCGATGCAGATAAGAGGATTAGATCAATTAATGTGGCCTTAGCTCTTGGAGACGCAGAATCTAGTGGAGTAGCAAAAGCCAAGCTTATGAAAGAGATCAAGAACTCCAAGGGAGTGCTTGGGACGGAAAATCTACATATTTTATCATTAAAAGATCACCTTGCATGGGTATACAAGGGTCAAGAGCAGTGGGATGCTGCAGAGAATCTCTTCCTGGAGGTGATAAAGACCAGGCAAGATTTACAAGGGAGAGATCATCAAGATACACTAAACAGCAAAGCAACGCTAGCGACACTCTATATAGACCAAGCTATATCTGCGATCCCCGAGTTTAAAAGAAGATTTTTGAAACATCCATTATCGGAAATATCACCATTGGATAGATCATCATTAGAAAAAGTCCCAAAACAAATCAGGTGCAATACCCAGATCAAAGAAGCAGGCATTATCATTGCTGGAAGGTGTCTAGATAAGAGAATGATGAAGCTTCTGTTAAGTTTGAAAGAGGATAACGTGAATATCAATAGGAATGTGGTTGAGAGTTTAATCAATGAAGGCAGAGGCTTTTACATGAATCATGAGGATAATGAAACGATGATGGTGTTACTAGAAGAAAGAGGGAAAGATATGGAGATGACAGAAGAAACACTGGAAGCAATCATTCGGGCTTATGGCAAGGATGTAATCAAGCTGCTGCTTGATAAAAAAGGGTCGAAATTGGAAGTTACAAACAAGCTGTTGAAGGCGGCGGTGACCCGAAACTTACTATTATCTGGAAGCGACGAAGTGATGGCGTTATTACTTGACAACCGAGCAGCGAATGCAACAATCACAGAAGAACTCATGATAGAAATGATAGGGAATATGGTAGGAAATAAATTACTAAAGGTATTACTTGAGAAGCAAGGAGAAAATATTCATATTACCGAAGGGGTGCTGAATGCAGCAGTTAAAAATAATGCAGGGTTGCAGGTTAGAAACCCAAAGTTGGAAGATGATATAGCGATGCTTCTGATTGAGAAGCGAGGAGCAGATATGCAAGTTACAGAGCAAATAGTAAGGATTATTTCAAGTGGTCTCAAATTTGGCAAACAGGTTTTGATGCTATTGCTCGAGAAACAAGGGGAAAGGATGGAAGTTACGGAAGAGATGGTGAAGATAGTTGCTGAAAAATATCCGGAAGAGATCCCCCTGTTGGAAAGGATGAAAAGCAAAGTGTGCATATAATGATTAGTGGCGAAAAGGCAGTAGAAGTGAACGGATATAGAACTGCAGTCATAGTTATCATTCAAGTAGTGAGCGCGACGGCGAATGATAGGGGCTGTGATATGGTCCTCAGTAGTTAGAAGTAGCATTGCAGATTCAAAAGCTTTCAACATCCAGGAGCCAATTTCTTTGACTATGTGTTATGAGAATTACAAAGGAGAAATTGTGTCTGCGAACTCACGGCCGGCTATTTCGTTATACAGGATACAGGTTGCTTTCATCAGCCATATTCCACCAAGAATAAAATTCAGTGGACCAAGGGAATCCATTGCATTCAGTCCAAGCTATTGGAATTCAATAGCTGCCTTCAGAGAACAGATACGGAAAACAAAGAGAGAGTGAAAGCAGTGGAACAGAAGTGGCATATAATTTCTACTCCTGAATCCGCAAAATGATATGATGGAATCATGAGAGATCCCAATGCCATCATTCCAACTTGAAACGTAAGCCAGAGCCACTGCACACGCATTTCGAGACCGATAAACCACACAGGATAGACAAGGCACATCAGATAGAGACGTACATGCAGGCCATTTGTTAAGAACCCAGATGGATTAGGGTTAACAAGAAATGAACCCCCTTCATTACCTTTGTAAGAGGAACCACCACCCCATCAATCATCAAGAAATCCCACCAGCCACGCACATGAATTATAACAATAACACCAAATCCAATACCAATACTCATAGGAGGTATTCCCATGCTACTCAATCCCGAAACGTAAACTCTAACATATATCAACCAAGAACCCAATCCCGACAAAGACTTCACAAATACAGATATGATTGGTAGTAATAGAATATATCTAGCAAGCAATCTCAACTCTCTTGGCAGAAATCCTCCATGTAAATTTGGACATAATCAGCGGAAACCCATGATTCGATCCTCTATTCAAGGGAAGGATGGACTAAAACTAGATGTCTTCAAATCGAAGGATTCGACGCACTAGCATAGATAAAGAGATAAAAAGAGGTTGAGATGGGAAAAGTGTTATACTATCATCAAAACTTCATCTCACCCGCCCAAATTTTTTGATTTTATGCGATGAGGTTTTACGATCTAATTTTGACTTCATTGTCCTTTACCAATATCATCAAGGGCTCGACCAAACAATCTACCCCTTCATGCCACGTAACTCTAGATATGTAAGGTATAGTAAGCATATCACACTATCAGGTCCAAAAACACCCATCTAGTTATTATCGCTTTCCGTTTCCATTCGCGTATATCTGCTATCCTCAGTATTTACCATCCATTCGATCCGATATCATACAACATACCCGATATAAACATGTATCCATCATGTATCTCTCCCTTTCTCAGATCGCCCATGTTCTTTAATATACAGTCTATATCACCCCAATGTAGATAATCATACAGTAAAAAATCCAAAAACTCGTTTGTATGTGTAAATTTTCCCTTCCTTCCCTTCCTTCCACCCCCAAACGTCCAGGATATATGTCAGTATCAAATCCAACCCAATGCACCAGAAATACCATGCAAAACGTGTACCGAAATGCGACGCAATACAATTCCAATGCCTCAGAACGCCTCGCTCCCATTGCTATTCCCAGCTCATGTTCGTATACATGTATATGTATATTTCACTTCATTTGTATGCTTCACGATATACTGTATATAGTATATGTATCCTGCTACCTCATCCTGTTTAATTCGAATACCACATTGAGAGATGAGAAGTCCAGGCTCAAGGATCCCCGGCAGCAGATCCTCTAATAGTAGCTTGGCTATCCATCCATCTTCTTCTCACACTGGGACGACCCTTTTTACTGTCCTTGTGCCCTTTCTTCTCTTCCTCATTCCCATTTACCTCCCTAGAATTCTCATCATCACTCCCCCCAATCCTTCTAGGGCTCTCCGATTCCCTCTCAGCCAACATCGAACTCGGCGTATTAGTACGGGCACGACTTAAATCCTCACAATTTGAATTACCCATCAAAGTATCACCCAATACATCCATATTGTCTCCCCTCATCGCGCTCATTTTTCTCCCTGAGGCCTTTTCTTCTTGGATGCTCCCCAGAGATCCTCCAAGTTCTAATTTCTTCGCCACCTCCATCTCTTCATGCTCCTGTCTTTCTAATCTCCCCACATTCTCAACTGTTAATTTCTGGGGCCTGGTTTGCCCTTCTTCTCTAGCCATCACCTCCGACTTTCGATCTCCGTGTCCATGTCCATGCACAACACCAAGTCCATGTTCATCACTCGCCGCCCCAACTAACTTCTCATCTCTCAGCTCCTTGGCCTTCTCCTCAAACACCTCTCTCCTAACCGCTCGTTCCCCCTCATCTTCTGGTTGTGGTAATGTGAGATGGTGGGAATGATGTCGGTCATTTTTGGCTGGGCGAGACACTTCAAGTGGCGAGTGGGTTTGGTCTTTAGGTGGTCTGGCTGGGTCAAAGCTTGGTTTGGGTTTGTTTGCTGGATCAGTTTCAAGTTTGAAAGTCTGGGATTGAGATGCTCTTTTAGTTGTGTATGAATCTGTTGGTGATTCGGGTGCCTGAGTTTCGCTCTTATCTATGGATTTCGATGAATGATGGCGAGCAGTGCTTGTTGAAGTGCGGCGGTCAAATCTATGATATGCGGGTTATTAACATATCCAACTTACTCCTGCATGTTCACTCCAAGGGACAATTTTCAGAAAAAGGGTAGAAAAAGGGCAAGTAAAACATACTTCGACTTCCCGCGCCTCCTCGAGCAATTGTCATTATCGCCTTCTACACAATCACTGCCTTCCTCATCATGCTCCTGAGTTTCCGATTTCGGCACCCTCCTATTAATCGCCCACCTTACCAACATCTTTTCCAACGTTTTCCCCTTAACAGGTTTCGACAGATAATCATCCATACCTGCTTTCTTGCACTTTTCGCGATCGCCTTGAATGGCAGAAGCCGTCATGGCCACGATGGGTATATTACGTGTCGAATGATTATAGGGGGAATGGTGGCGTATTATATGCGTGGCACGGTATCCATCTATGATTGGCATCTAGGGTTGTGTTAGTGGGGAAATTTAGAGGTGCCTTGATGAACTTACTTGTACATCCATCAGGATAATGTCAGGTTTTGGATGAGGAGGATTTGGAGATTCCGCTGCAAGAAGATAATCAAGAGCTTCTTTTCCATTCCAAACTGCAAAAGGTGAAAATCCTAGTTTTCGAATAGTCTTAAGAGCAATTTGCTGATTAATGGCGCTACAAGATATGTCAGTACAGCATAATACAGAATCAAATAAAGCAATATACTTACTTATCTTCAACAAGAAGAACTTTGATATTCGCTCTATCAGTAGGTGACATTTCTGCCTCCGACATAAACGGAGGTGTCATGCTTATTGACCTATGATGCCTAGGTTTTTCCAATGAATTCTTGTGAGGCGATGAGCCAGCATCGTAATCTGAACTACCACAAGAAACACTCATCTCAGACTGCAAACGGTCCGGCAAACTTCCAATATCAATCAACGCATTTCCATCATGATATTGCGGTTTGTTGAAAGGAATCCAGAAGGTCGCCGTTGTACCTTGCCCCAAAGATGATTCCAGAGTAATTCTACCATGCATCAGGTCCACCAAATTTTTGCTGATCGTGAGGCCTAATCCTGTACCCCCAAACCTCCTTGCTGTGGATGAATCTGCCTGACTGAAAGGTTTGAACAGTCGTTTCCGAACTTCCTCCTCAATTCCAATGCCCGTGTCTTCAACTACAAATTTGACTTCGATAGTATCTGCATCTTCTTTTTCTTTGATGACCGAGAATTTGACTCTTCCCTCGCTGGTGAATTTGATACTGTTGGTGAGCAGATTTGTGATGATCTGACGAACTCGGCCTGGATCACCCATGACAATCAAATCTCTATTAACCCCAACGGCGATGTTGGATTCGAACATTAAGTTCTTTCGTTCAGCAGCAAACCCTAACATCTTGCTAACATCTCGAACTACAACTGACAAGGAAAACTGTACCTCCTCAATATCCAATCTACCAGATTCAACCTTGGAGAAGTCCAAAATATCGTTGATAACGGTAAGAAGAGCATTGGCAGAACGTTGAATATTCTCGGCACATTCTTGCTGTTCTTCATCAAGATTCATATCAGTGAGAAGCTCAGCCATCCCTATCACACCAGCAATAGGAGTACGAATTTCATGCGACATATTGGCAAGGAACTGACTCTTTAACCGACTAGCTTCTTTGGCAGCTGCTTCATTTGCAAGAAGCCTCGTATTTTCCCTCTCTTGCATTTGGAGATCATTTTCTCGATCCTTGATCTCAGTGATATCCATAGATAATCCAATCACACCATCGATAAAAGCTTCGTTGACATGCCCGCCGCTATCCTTTTTACCCAGAACAGGAACAAATTTAGTTCGGTACCATCTATTGTCGATCGTATGTTCTTGTATATTCTCCATAATCTTTCCAGTCAAGATATCCTCGATTGGTTGTAGTGAAGAAGGTATCATATCATGCCTTTTCCTGTGACTGGATTGTGTGAACACATCATAGACATTCTTCCCAATATAATCGTCTCCCTTGGGCTTGCCACTGCCAGCAATACTTTCATCGCTAGATCCGATTTCACTCTCAAGATCCCATATGAAGGAACCTTCGAGAAGATTGATTCTTCGATGTCGGTCCACAGAGAATAGCGTGATTTGTGCATGTGTTATCACGGACAATAACTGCTGACGAAGCCGTTTGGCTTCGAATCGTGATATAACAGTTTCATGGATATCCGTGCATGTTCCAAACCATTTTTCGATCTCTCCAGTGTCTTTATTTCTCAAGCACACAGCTCGACCAAGCATCCATCTCCATTCACCATCGTGTTTCCGGCAACGATATTCGGTGGTATATGAATCACCCGTCTCTAGACAATGCTGCCAGCGCTTTTTTGTCAAGGCCATATCTTCTGGATGAAATGGTAATTTCCAACCCTCCCCAATGGATTCTTCCACGCTCAACCCAGTGTAGTCATACCACCGCTGACTAAACCAATCATGCAATCCATCAGGTGTAGCCGTCCAAATAAGTTGGGGCATACTATCACAAATCTTTTGAAATCTCTGCTCATCAGCCTCTTTTATTTCAGCAATCTGCTGAGTCACAGCTGTGATGTCCCTACACGTCACAATGCCAGCCAAGAACTCGCCAGTATCTGGATCTCGGACTGCCTCTCCTGTTGAATGGTTAGCACATTTTGCATCAGTCCTAGAAGAAGCTTCCCATACCTAAGCAATCATATAGAATCTTTTCTCCAGTTTCAGGATCATAAACACCCAACAAGCGACTAGCAAATGGTGTCTGTGTCCTTGTTAAAACAGAAATAGGATATTCTGACGGATCTAAAGCTATGGTGAAATCGTGGTTATAACAGTGCCATTTCCCAACTAAATCAAACCCTTTAAAATTGTTAGTATTTCTATAGCAAAGTTATGTATTGGAAAAATCATACCGTCTTTAATGTTAGTCATGTCAGCTTCTCTAGCAAACAATCGTCTTGCAGCTTTATTTGGTATTGTTACACTCTCATCCTTCCACATTGCCAGAATAGGAACTTCTGTATTATCCAATAGCGCATCTTTCAAGATAATTACTTTCTGTAGGATTGACGGAGCTCCTGATTTGTTGACACGTGAAGGGGGACCTAAAGGCGGAAATGGTGAAGACGACATAGGCGCATTAGTGGGGCTAGTGATTGCAGATGAGCCACTGGATCCTTGATTGGAATCATGATTGGAACCACGTTCGGAGCTGGCGGAAGATGCACTCGACCGAGGCAGCGAGCTAGAAGAGTGGAAGGCTTTACTCGACCCCATGCGAAACTTAGGGTTACGAATCTTTGTCGAACCCTCATTCATGGTAGGCGATAAAGGTTGAGCAGCTTCTGTGCTTGTGAAAGTCAACATGAAGAATTTTTGATCTTCGATCTCGAAGATACTAATGATCATCTTGGCGTATGAGTCTATGTTTCGTTAGCTTTACCCCCCGAGTACAACCCCAAAAAATCAAAGGGCATTTGAATGGATCCAGTCATGCAGGTTGATTGTACGGATTCTTTTCGTACGGTAGCTCGACTTAAGCATGACAACCAAAGTACTTGGAGACAGGCCAAACTTGTAGCTACAATTCGAAGGTGACATTTGAAAATTAACCGGACAATAGTTCTGAAAGATGCCCGAAAACATTGCTGTATGGATGGAGGAGAATATCAAAAATAGACTTACGTCTGCCTGCCATATGCTTAGCCGTTCGCCCAGCAAATGTTGATGCTGTAAGTAAACCAGCTGTAATAACAACTTCTACTACTGCATCATGAACCATGGACGCTTTATTTTCAATATTTCTAATCCCACTCTGAGTTTCAGTTCTTTCGGCTGTGGGGGTCACTTCCCCTCCATATTCCGAAGTCACAGTATCTTGTGAATCTGTATGTATGTTGATTTCGTCGCTAAGACTATTCAGAAATGAATCCCAAGTAACCCATACAGGCCGGAGATCTTTTATCATATCGATACCCAATTCCGCCAGAGTTTGTCCTTTGTATCGTTCCGCTGGTTGTAAATCCCCCTCATTCGCTTCATTTTCATCATCGTCGGCACTGAGTAATCTGGCAGTGGCTTCGTTCGCAAGTACCACGGTTTTCGAGTCATTCAAAACGATTACAGGGTATGGCAGACAGTGCATAGCCGAAAATGCTATATCGGCAGGCGAAATCATCCCCGGAATCCGTAAATGTAAAATGCTGCCCTCACTGGATCCTCGGCGTCCATTCATATATTCTTGGGCTTTTAAAGCATCTAATCCATCTATTTGGCCAGGAGACATGTGCAAAGGTGATACTGGTCGATCGTATTCTGCTTCTGGTGTACCAATCTCGGTTTCATTTGGCGACACCATTTGCGCATCCCGTAGAGGGAGTTCGATATGGGTAGGGTGCTTGTCGACAGCCATGATTGATGTATGGACCACCACTTGGCCAGATTTTTGTATATTTCTCAGTATAAAATCACCCAATATCGCGTTGCCTTTTTAATTTATTCTTTGAAGTGTAGGTGTTTACTCTTCACAAGTTTTAAGATTCCAGCCCGCTAAGACGTCATGTTGTTGCTAGTATCAAAATGGGATCGTCAATGTTGTCGCCACGTCGATATGGAACGAAGGTGAAAAGATATGTTGTCGTGCACGCGAGTAGTTCGATGGGAACCGTTTCAGGACGATGGTATTCATGAAGATTAGGAGGGGGGAATGCAGGATATTTACTGATAAGCAAAAAGAATCAAAATTTCACATTAAAGTTCGTGTGCGGATGTTTTGGTGGTTCCAGGTTGGATGAATCCGGATTTGAATTGACTAAAACGGAATTAGGTCAAGTTTGATACTATTATCAACCTAGAGTCAAGACTAATAAGCAGATACGTACTGTACTGTAGGAAGCATTATTTTATTAACTAATAATAATAATAATAATAATAATAATAATAATAATAATAACAGTATACATTATTGTTATTATCTTATTGTCTTATTCAATAATTGACATTGAACCATAATAACACTTATTAGACACGAGTAGATGTTATCGTATATTGAATATCTGAAAGATAATGGGTACCAAGTAAGATAGGTAGGGAGGTAAGTAAGTAGGTAGACAGGTAGGTAAACAGGTAGTTAGACAGGTAGGTAGACAGGTAGGTAGACAGGTAGGTAGGTAGTTATTAGCCTTACAGTAACAGGAATGAAGGAACGAAGGAACGAAATAGAAGTATGTATAGTATGCTATGTAAAAGCTCAAGCAATATCAAAATTATTCGAAATCCCATTCTCCTCTTTTATTTTTATAAAGTATCTTGGAGCATCATGATTATTATAATTCGTATCCAAACACAAAAGAAGTTGAATAATGAATTGATAACTAAAAAGCGAAATGTGAAAAGGTCTAAAGGTCTAGAGTCAAAGTCATCCAAAGGCTAATAACTAAAACCAGGATGAAGGATTTTCTCTAGACAGTAAAACAGTAAGGATTGACATTGACAATAATCCAAAAGTCAAGATCTTCGGCACACATTAGATTAGCAGTGTATATCAGAAATGGGGGAGGGAGGGGGGGGCGGCGGGCTGATCTGATCTCAACCCTTCTTTCCCATTATCGGATAGAGCTCAAGTCATTCAATCAAAGGAACGAAGTGTAGCATCTGAAGTTCCATAACCTTAGGTAGAATCTACGATACTGCAGTTCGTTTGTAGCAAGCAACGTTAATAAGGTTATGTATGTGGTAACTCTGATATTCCCCAAGAATGTTGTCTATTCAGAGGCAGGTAGATGGTCATGATCATATCTCTAATTTGTTCCTTTTTTTTAACAATATAAAGATTCTGTCAATAAGTAAGTAGGATTAGATACCACTACTATCTAATACTACCTGCTATTACTCTTACTACCTACTATTCTACTCAAGCACTGTTCAATCAACTAAGGATTTGGAATTACATACAACTACACAGACCTGATTGATACCGAGTACACTGAATAATCCACCGAGTCCTCTTCAGCTGTCGAAAGGGTCTCATAGCAGGTATCCACAACAGGTTCCTCCGAAAAGAGCTAATCGGTCGGATGCTTTATAGTCCTTGCTATAGTAGTATTACTGTGCAGTGTACAGTAGATACCGCATGGAAACAGAGCAATTAGACTATTTTACATGTCGATCTTGCGGAGAAATAGGGGGCTGTCTGTCATATCTTTAAATGCAAGAAGTCTTGATAGTCTTGATTCATATAAAGATCTTCACTTGATACTAAAAACGTTGAAAATTGTTGGATTTTCACACTTACTGTATTGCGGTATCCATCGGGAATCCATGTATGAAAGGAAAGCTTAACAAGGGGTTGGTGGGGTTAAGTGGCAAATGCCGACCCTTTTCCCTCTTCTTTTCCTTGACCCTGGCTATCGTATCTATCCAAAAGTCCCTTCTTTTCTGTTGTGGAACCTTAAAGTCAAATTTTGATTTGTTGGAAAATCTGATTATGACGTTGATGTGCTTGCGATATATTAATTGACCAGGTACCTCCATATGTATCTATCCCTAGCATTTTCTTAACTCTTGAGGCGGAGTGTATATGTATGTATATACTTCAATAGTTCAATAGTTCTGTGTATGATGAACCCTTAACCATATCCCCTTATGAATGGATTTGAGCATCGATATGATATACTAAGCAAGTCGGTTATACTTGAAAGGTTCGTATGAAAGATCATGCTAAAGTTCATACAATCAACAATCAATCCACTCAATAAATAATGCTAGAGGACAAGGAGAGACATGATTCTGAAACTATATGTGGATTCTAGCATCAATATGACTGACACATTGGATGACAATTGAACATAGCATAAAAAGAACATGTAATATAGATTTAGATCTTAGTTAGCAGCGCCAGCCATGAAAATGTAATTAAGGAGTAGTTGATCTATCCCTAGATCTTTCCAGCTCTCTCTTTCCCATGATCCCCTTCATTCCACCTCGTCAAGATATATACGAAGCGAGGTTACCAGTTAGATAATAGTACAAGCAAAACTTATTCGTATAAATAGATAATATAAACGCACATCATAGGAAATATCAATCAGAGAATCGTATTTAGGAGTTTCATAGTATTTTCATGATAAATATTTCAAGTAAGATCTGATATAAATGAGCATTATTATAATAACAACAATAAATCACATCAACACCTAGATAGTCTGAGAATAAACTCTCTGCCCTTATCAATATCAATATATTCAAACCTTGATCTTTCATCAGTAGGAAAAGACTTCAAAATCTTGCTTGGGTATATATCATTCTGCAGGTGACTCATTGTGGCTGAGAGGATATTAAAAAAAAGAATTGAATTCTGTGTACGCCGTGATGTATATATAAATGCATTGGAAGCCTTTCATCTTCCTTTCTCTTCTCATCTCGTCCTTTCATCACTTTGTTAATCACTCCTTATTTCGTCTCTCCCATCTCCATTTCTTCTTCCTGCACCGAATCTCTGGTCACGTTTCTGTCTGTATTCCACCATCTTGCGTTTAGAAAATGAGATGGCTCGTTCTTCCATCATATGCTATCCCTTTCATCTTTTCTCCCACACCTCTTCTTCTTCCTCACCACTCAACTCAATCTTTTACAATTAAAAAATCCAAGTAAAAGTCCCCTTTATTTCGAAAGAAATTGCATGTCTATCAACACACAATAAAATTAGTTTATATTCCACAACCATAACCACCATTACTAAAAAGATCTGAGCAGCAAGAAAAGAGAAAGAAAAAAAACCAACCTAATATCCGCAGCACTACCCCCAACCAAAACCTTAAACTCTCCCTCCTCAGCAACCCACATCCCCTTTCCTTCACGATAAGAATCGTCCCAGTACCCCACCGAATATTTATCAATATCAATATGCACCACTTTCGATTCCCCAACTTCAAGAGAGACTTTTGCAAAGCCCTTGAGTTCCTTCTCTGGTCGAACCAATCTACTCTTCACATCGTGAATATAGAGTTGCACGATTTCTTTCCCCTTCATAGATCCTGTATTCTTAATCTCTAGACTCAGTGTGATGTTTGAATTCGGGGATTCGGAAGACAAGATGGAAGAAGAGAGTGTGGGGGGAGAGTATGAGAAAGTAGTATAAGAGAGACCGTGACCAAATGGGAAAAGGGGAGGAAGTGAAAGGTGATCATAATGGCGATAACCAATGTAAAGGCCCTCGCCATAAAGGGAACGAAGGTTTTCTCCGGGCCAGGTGTGATAGGTTGGGTTATCTGAAAGGCGAACGGGGAATGTTGTCTATTTAGTGATAGTTAGTTAAGATGTTACGAAGGATAGGTATTAAGAGTAGAAGGAAAGAGGGAATTCAAAGGAACTTTCCAAGAAAGCAAATTCCAACAACATACAGGTAATTTGCCACTTGGATTCTCCAATCCAAAAAGCACATCGGCCAAAGCATTACCCGCCTCCTGTCCTTGATACCACGCTTGTAAAATTGCCGGAACTTTCTTTACCCAAGGCATTGTCACCGGACTTCCCGACTGATTAACAACGATTGTATTCGGATTTGCTTCCACAACCGCATCAATCAATCGATCTTGACTTCCATCACTCGGCAAATCCATTGTTTGACGATCGTATCCCTCACTTTCCCACTCCGCATCCAAACCAACGATCACAATCGCAACGTCTGAGGATTTGGCAGCATCAATAGCTTTCTGCAAGTGATCTTCAGCATCTGCCTCCTTGTAACCAATGCGACAGCCGCCTGTGGCGTGGGTTTGATTAATTTGTGCCTGCTTGGAGAATGGACGAATTTCATTTGTTGTCTCGGCTACCAATTCAACTGGAACATTGGCTTCAAGGTAGATATCAAAGAGAATATCTTTGCTCCCCGAAAACATTGCTTCACCCAAGTCCGTCCAATTCCACAGATCAACTTTCACATCTCCATTTATGAGAAGACGACCAGGGCCTACGCTTGAGAAAGAGAGGGTGTGTAGACCAGTGGTCGTGGGTGTTAAGGTTGTCTTTGCGCGGACGGACCAGATGGGGTTTACTTCCTCCGGGACAGAATCCCAGAGGAATAGATCTGTGTTTGTGCGATGTTGAATTATTCGAGGAGCACCTTCGAATTTGTCGCCGATGTGGAACTCAAGGGTTACGCCTTGGGCGCCAGTGGAAGTTGTACAGTATTCTGCTGCTAGGGGAAGCCATTTATAGGTGTGACAGCCTAGAGCATAAGTGACATCCTTTCCAGGAATGGCTTTGATACTATCAAGAGGGATGGTGTTGTAGTATGGATTCAAGCTGGCGCTACCTCCACCCCCTGCTATAGCTCGATTAGCATTTGGTCCAATGACTGCGATTTTCGCTTGAGAGGATTTAATTGGTAGGGCATTGTTTTCATTTTTCAGTAATGTGATTCCTTCTACCCCTGCTTGACGAATTAATTTTCTTGTTTCTTCTCTGTCGTCTTCAGCTTCGGGGGATTCGGGTGTCATGTCTGACCCTTTCGTCCGTTCGACAAGATATAACACATTTGCTGCGGCGTTTTCAACGGCTTCTCGGCTTAGTTTGCCATTTTCGATTGCTTTGATTGCCTTTTCTCCTCGCCATTTTGTTGAGACAGGCATTTCTATGTCGCAACCTGCTTCGATGGATTCCACTATTGAGTTTGTTCCACCCCAATCTGACATGACCAGACTAAAATTTGTTAGTACCATTATATATGAAAGGAGATAAGAATACTACTACCCATCATAATTCCATTCCCCTCTTAAGATCTCTCTCAATGTATGGAAGTTGCAGTCTGCATGAACCCCATTGATCAAGTTGTATGAGGACATTACAGCCCAAGGATTGGCTTCCCTAATGGCCATTTCGAAAGGACGTAAGTATAACTCTCGCAAATGTCTTTCCTGAACAACAGAATCAATTGTCAATCTAAATGTCTCCTGTTCATTGGCTACAAAATCTGCATACATAATTAGCCAAATGCAAGTGACAATGCAAAACCAACGAGCATATCTTACGTTTTATTGTTGCCGCAACTCCTCTCTCCTGTAACCCCTTGATATAAGCGATAGCGAGCTTGCCTGTCAAGAAAGGATCTTCCGAGAAAGATTCAAAGTTTCTCCCGCCCAATGGACCGCGATGTAAGCAGACCGTTGGTGCTAGTAGAACTTGAGCGGCCCGGGCTTTGGTTTCATCTGCAAGGTGTTGTCCAACTTCATAGATAAGCTCGGTATTCCATGTTGCTGCTAGTGATATACCACATGGAAACAACGCAGCCTGGATATGTTAGAAATCTCCTACACATGAACCATGCTTAGACAAACCTTTGTTCCAGCCTTGAAAATAGCCCCGCGAGCACCTGTGATTGATTTCAATATCAGTACATATGGTAATGGGTTTTAGTGAAGACTGTATTGCATTTGAGACTGTGAAATGATAAGGGAATTTAGGAGTGCATGAAGCTATACCATTTGGACCATCGGAAGTCTTGAATGCTGGTATTCCTTTGGATGGAATTGATTTTGATCTCCAAAAGTCAGCTGCTACTAATAGAGAGACCTAGGATTGTCATCAGTAATGATAAACGGTCAGGATATATGAAGTTTACCTGCTCTTCAAGTGACAAGGTTTTGGCCAATTGACGTGATTTTGTTCTAGGGTCAAATATAGCGTGCTTCTCCAGCGGACTTTCAGGTGGAGATATTTCGGAATCTGGAGTTGCAACTGTATTTCTACTTGAAATAACGTTCGTCCCTTCTCCGAACTTGTCAAAGATAGAGTCCGACATTTGACTTTCTGGTGATTCCGCCATTGGGATGAGGCTGTGGAAAGATTGAAGGTGGTTTGTATAGATGAAAATTAGATAGGGAAATACTCTCTTGTCATATCAAAGAGTTAATGAAGAAGTAGTCGATGCTAGCATGCGGCGAAGTATAAGAAATGAGTCACGTCTCTAAATCACAATCAATTCCCAGCATATTCACAAAAGAGTTTGACTGAGGAGATGAAACGGAATAAGGGATATTTAATAACGCCAAACAATCACCAATCTAGATTGCATGTAAAGTCGGTATCAATCTTTCCAGAGACCGATCCCTGATCAGCTGTGTTTAAGTTATACATCTCATAGCCGGTCATACACGGATGAAAATCCCTCGTGCCGCATAGATGAAGTTAAGGCGTTATAAAATACTAAAAATAATGTATGGGTATACTTGCTCCATGCGTGGAAATGGCTGAAATGGAAATTAATATGGATCCGGGGTAAGAATTGCATGACTACAGACTGCCGTTCTGAAAACCCTGCATATTGTGCAAGGAACTGTTGGTATGACTGGTATTTCTGGATACAAGCTTTAAGCAGATCAATAATAACTTTGCTTAATCTTGGGATGAGTATATTCTGTCAATAAAAAGCCAACAACGGTTTGAACGGACCGGTTCAGCGAAGTTCCTACACTTTAGGAAGGTAAGGCATGCTGTTTGAGCTCTTTGCGAGAGACACTAGCGAAGACTCCTTGCATATAGTGGAAGAATTCAGGAACTCATAGTGGGGAAAGCAAAACGGTATCAAAAGTTTCGTCAACTTGAGTGGGTGTAACCCATTCTTACCAACTTTTTCAGCTTCACATGAAAAATCAGGAGGTAGCATGCACAGGATCGCGTAGGCAATGCAGTGTATCCATCGAGATGGTATCTTGACCTTTCAATTTGAAAAGCACAAAAAACTGCATCGAAGCCTCATATTGTTGAGTACTTTAACAAGACGCGTCTGCATCTGTAAAGCGGACATGCGGGCCGGTTTCGCCTCCAATAAGCTTTCGTTTGCATGATCGTAACTGAAATGTACAAATACGATCCGAAAGTTCCATTGACCACTCGGGAACTATTGGGGTATCTCGAAGGATAAGTTTAGATGAGATCTCAATGCTATGGTACCTTTAGCCGTGAAACTTGTAACTATCAAAATGAGTGTTAGATGTGGAAAAAGAAAGAAAAGAAGGAGGCTCGGGTGTTGATTGAAGAACGAAGCACTAACCAATCATAGCACAGTGGAACTAGTCAATCGATCATGTGACCAAGTGTATATTTCTTAGTTTTCCACATTCTAGTTCTATCCACTCCCCGCATCCAACAATCACCATCGACCATCTCAACGCAATGACATTACCAAATTTTACCTTGAACTATCATCATCACACCTCAGACTTCCCTTCAAAGGATACTTGTACTACCATCGGGATGCGTGAAAAGTTTACTTCGAATCCTCAGCCTTACATACTAGTTACCAATAAGTATAATCCCAACTTTAACCTTTATTTGAACGTCAACTTTCCTCATCCCACTTCTTTTTAACCATGTCCATGCAAGATCTTGACAATCCGTAAAACCTTTGATTATTACAATATATCTGCATGTCATCTCGCTTCTACGCATCCGGACAATAATGGCTGAAACGTCAAACCATCATCAGTCTATTGAAGAATCTGAAGAACCACCCAATTTATCACCAGCAGAAAGAGATCAATGGGAATCCACCGAACTTTCTGAATTGGCCCACACAAGACAAGATTATACACGCGCCTCATCTTCTCATGCTCTAGGCCCTGGTAGTACAGCACCCACTGGCTTTATCAGCCAATTCACCTATAGTATCTCAAAGTTCTGGAAACACCAAATCAGTGTGACAGTTGACCATGTTACATGTAGAGATCACTTAGGTACGTATCATTACCTACTTTTTATCCATTTACCGGTATTATTTATACGATTCATCCATGGCAAGGTCTTTCAATGGAATACGGAGATCCAGGGCCGAAACACTTCTGTCAGCCGAGACTTTCATTCCATCAACTGAAGTATTGCGCAGATACCAGATTTTGTGTCGGGCTTGAAATTCCTTCCTGTATCTCGTTCTTGATTCAGTATAGATGTGATTCTTTGCTCTCTATATCCCTTGTTTGATATGTGGTAGTTGGACTCACTAACAAGTCTGTGTCAGCCCTTGAAAGAACTTTCTTGGCCTATCTCAGGACCTCATTGACCTTGTCGATGCTAGGGGTATCGATTGCGCAACTATTGTATGTACTTTATCTAAGTTATATTGCTACAGTGATTTTACTGATAAATATTCAGCCGACTGCAACATTCCCCCACGCCAAATCCCTTGATAGGCTTTTTCGTGCTTGGAAAACCCCTGGCTTGTATATGTCAAGTCGCCGCAATAACAACTTTATTGATAGGAGCTATCAGAAGTTGGAGACATCAAAATGCAATTGTGAGAGGCAAGGCTCTTTCAGGAGGATTTGATGTTATTGCTATAGGAGTCGGATTATTTTGGGTGAGTTAATCTCGACGTATTTAGATATCATGGTTATGACATGATATTGAGCGAGCATTACTAACTAGATGGAGATCTTTCTGACATTCTTAATACTCCTGATTGCCGTTGATGCTACGAAAGAAGATTAGAACTTTGATAGATGGAGGTTCTCAATGATCGACTTTCCGGTATATTGAAATGCCTCGGACGAATGGCTTCTCCTCTTGTCTCTTCAGTTGACCATATCTCGGATCAACTCACTACGAGCTTGCTCAGCTGACCCCGTAATATCGGGGACAGAGGAGAGATATATTAACAGCCAAGAACATACACGTTCTTATACATGCTCAATATGTATTGGGGTGATAAGGAGCTATCTTTACTCTTCAGACACTGACTACTGAAAGCGGGAGGCAAACGGGTAGAAAGTGGGGGCTCGATCGCATAAGGAGTGATTGATGGATAATCTAAGGACGTTTATGTAGCCAAATTGGTACGAATTGCGGGAAACACAAAATATTTCCGGGAGGTTGAGATGAGAATACTGGTATATGTTTTTTTCATCAACCCCCATTTGAACGAGCTCTTCCACACTGCGTTGCTTTTTCAATGATGCTTACACAATGAGAGAAGTGAAATATCAAAAGCAGTAATCGTACTCTCATATAGCAGTTATAATATTGATTATCATGGTGTCAATCTGTTGAATCTACATGATTCAGCGACTGTTGTGATATTTGGTAATGTTTGGTCAATATTTGATTGATACTTGGAGTAATAATGCTTTCTCCAAGTGATTCAAGATATTCAAACCATCTATTTTTTTTAAATCAAATCAACATCTCACTTTTTAACTCGTTGGAGTATTTACATCATCTACGTCATCTACAAACCAGAAGCAAAAACTAAGGATTTGAAACCCTAACAATCAAAGACGGCGCTCAAAAAGAAGAAATCATGATCACATGATGATGACCAAGTATGTCTGTACGGAGTACTACATATTGATTAACTCAGTATTTCCTGTAAGGTTAGACAAGGATACTACTTGTAAAGATTACCACTCTCTAAGCACGGGAGGATATATATATATATATATATATATATATATATATATATGTAAATGGATTATCCTTGATAGCGATCGGCGTTTGGGGATCTATTACTCAGAATGATTACCTAATCCAATACTTTTCTTCACTATCCCTTGACTGCGGCAAATGGATGTGTTCGGCTGGAAGGGATTTTATTAACCAATGGAATCGCTAGAATTTATAGAATTTTACACAATATCTAGATTTCTCTTATCATTCAAAATCAAGTTCATATTAAATATATAATAAAATCTATATACTATGGATATTTACTAACTTTTAATTATCATTCTTTTTCTTTCGAATTCAAAATAATAAGACTTGAATTTAGAATAACTCTTTAAAACATCATTTTAATACAAAAAAGCGAATAATTTTTGATTATTTAGAGAATATATATATATATATATATATAAACCACTTAACGTATTCATTTCCCGTAGTCTTAAGCATATCAAATTTTTCTTCCATATTCCTACCTATATTACATAGTCAAATATAACTAATATTATAACATATATAGAAATAAATATAATATCTACGGTGTTTATCCTTTCTTTTTCTTCTTTTTCTATACTTATTAGCTAGTAGTCCCGATTCTTAAAACAGATTTTCTATTGAATTCTCTTCTTAGATTTTTCTTAAAGAGCCCTAGAGCATCGAGAACCTTAGAATAAGAAATAATAAGATTACCTTTTGAAACTTTATTTTGAATTAATTATCAAGTATGTTTGATTACCCGATTACCTAGGTATTTAGATATTTAGATACCTAAACAGGTATATACCTAGTAAATACCTAGTAAATACCCAAAATTTGAATAACTCAAGTAATCTTTTCTTGTATATTTGATTCCCTTTTCTCTTCCTTTCTCTTTCCTTCTCCTTAAGTTATTCTCTCTCTTTTCCCTCCTTATAATAAGATTCCATTGAAGTTACTTCATTTCTTCATTGCTCATCTATTTCTCATCTCTCTCTCTCTCTCTCTCTCTCTTATTCATTATCGAACAATTATTCATTTCATCATCAAGCAAGCAAGGAATAGATTATTAGTAAGCAGGAAAACAAGCAGGCATACACTTCAAACCATCTTGGCCGAAGATTTGATAATATAATACAACAATATAAATTAATTAATCAATACCCTTGGTGGTTTGGTAAGGTTAGATCCGAAATCGCAAATCGCAAGTCGCAAGCCGCAAACACAAATACAAATACAAATACGAGTACAGATACAGATACAAATATAGCAAGACATCAACCACCACACACACATAAATCGGGAAGAGGGGTGTTCATTTTTTCGTACTACATACGCCTTTTTATCTCTTTTTTCCTTGTTCTCCTTATTCTTTTACTATTATCTTAATCCTTGAATACCTTCACCAACTTATCTACTGCAACTCCTGTTAAAGAAGAGAGCGATAAGCTCTTCGAATTATTCAAGATGGCTTGGTCAAAATCAACACGCATTTTGATCATGCTGTTGATCGATGCCGTCTTTTTCATCGTTGAATTAGGTGTTGGTATGTGGGTTGGATCATTAGCACTCATGGCAGATGCTTTTCATATGGTAAGTCAATTCAAGAAAGATATCAAGATGTGAATATATATATATATATTAACATCTGCCTAGTTGAACGATATTATCTCTCTCGCTGTTGGACTTTGGGCTGTTAAAGCCTCGCGAAGAAATACAAGTGATAAATATTCTTTTGGGGTAAGTGGTTACATCTGTCGAGGATTTCCGAACGAAAAGCTACTTCACCCAGGCTGTAGCTAACACTTCATAGTTTTTGAGAGCCGAAATCCTGGGTGCCTTTTTCAACGCCGTCTTCCTTATTGCGCTCTGCGTATCAATTGTTCTCGAAGCTATTGGACGTTTCTTTGATCCACCCGAAATCACCGAGCCAAGACTTATCCTCATTGTTGGATCATTGGGATTGGCATCGAATCTTGCTGGCTTCTTCGTTTTGGGTGGACATGGACATTCTCATGGTCCAGGGGATGGCCATTCTCATGGAGATGAAATCCATGCCGCGGAAGAAGGTCATGCGCATTCCCATACTCATGAACACGGTTTTGAACCATACGAACCGCATACAGATGCCGAAGAAAGTGGAAATGCAGGAGACGTTTTCTCCGAGGCTGTTGTCGCCAAAGCTACCGCCAAACGTCAAGTACAATTTACAAAACCTGATGAAGATGCCTCGACAGCTCGCGATAGCAATAGTATTGTGGCCAAATCACCTGGCAGGAGTTCCAAACAAATCCATCGAAGACGAACAAGCAAATCTCAATTCTCTAGTTTGGATAACATTAGCATTCATCCCGCAAGCTTTCGACAAGATATCATTGCTGCAAGTAAGACGCAATTGGATGGAATTGATAGCGACGATTCTAGTGGGCCAGATGATGACAGACAGGTTCAATCTGGACCCGCACCAACTGAAAACACCCCTCTGCTTCAAAATTCTCACTGCCCATCAGCCTCTCACTCTCACAGCCATGATCACGGGGACGAAGACCATCATCATGAACTTCGCAAGAGTCGTCATGCAGAACACAACCACAACAACAAATCCAAGAAGAAGTCCGGTGGACACGGTCACAATCATGATGATATGGGAATGAATGCTATGATTCTTCACGTTATTGGTGATGCTCTTGGAAATGTTGGAGTCATTGTCACTGCCTTGATTATTTGGTTAACTGAATGGCCTGGTCGTTTATACGCCGATCCTGCCGTCTCACTCTTTATCACCATTATCATTCTTCGTTCTTGCATCCCGTTAACCAAGGCTACTGCTCAAATTTTACTTCAAGCCACCCCAGATTCAATCGATGTTGCCCTTATCAAAGAAGACATTGAAAACTTCGAAGCTGTCAAGGGTTGTCATCATGTCCACATTTGGCAACTCAGCGATTCCCAACTTGTTGCATCAATGCATATCCAAGTTGCCTTCCCCATTGGTGAAGATGGTGGAGAAAAATACATGCAATTAGCGAAGGAAATCCGAGAATGTTTACACGGTCATGGCATTCATAGCGCCACTCTCCAACCCGAATTTTGCCTCGATAAAGATCATGATCATGACTTTAATGGTGCCTCAGTCGGACTAGACGGTCAACTTCAAACCAAATGCGGAATGGAAGATGATGACTCCTGTCTGTTGGAATGTGTTGATAATTGCAAGGGAAAAGGGTGTTGTTCAATACAGGCAGGAGAGCCTCAACACAATCATTCAGATCATGACGGTCACTCTCATTAAATTTCCTTTCTTTTTATCTCTTTTGTTCTTGTGCATCTCCTGTTCTCAAGAATGTGGAACGCTTTTCATGTACTTTTTGGCTTGTTTCTTTCTGGGCATTGCATTGGCATTAGCATTTTTGCTGTGGAAGCTGCAAGCACATAAAAATTCTACTAGACCTTTAATAATGATGGGTCTGAGGATTTGCAAATGGAGTCAAGGAATGTGTGGTTGTTTGATCATTAATTTTTGGAGCGAGATGAGGAAAATGAACAAATAGATTCATCATCTATTTTGTTTGTCGACAGGACAGGAAAGGAAAGATGAAGATCTTTTGGCTTAGAATAATTGGGGGGAAGGTGGATGAGGAATTATTCTTTTATGATGGAAAAAACAGGAATTATCCTTTTATGATTGAAAAAAGTAGGAATTGTCATTGCGCTTACTTTTTTTTGCTGGTTGATAGATAAGAGTCAGGGGTTGGGAGATGGTTGATGAAAATTTTGTACAGTACATACATAGTAGGGTATAAAAGATTCTCGTATGATTGATGGGTTCGTTGATGGGTTGATGGGTTGATGGATGGATGGGAAATTAAATCAATGATTTATATAGTATCTTGGACCTTTTTGTCTAGTGCTAGAGGGTGATGCCATTCATTGTAAGCGTGATGTCGAGTATCTGATGGTGTAAGTGAGTGCAGTGCAATAGCAATTCAACACAAAACCCTGGATGAAACCCCCAGTAGCCGTCGGGTTGGGCTCAGCTTCCTCCTGCAAATTATATATGGGGATTTATGTAATTGATATTGATTTACCTCCCGATATGGAATTTATATTGTCTTTTTGGAACATTTTGTTGGTTCCAGGGTTGAGGTTGCATTCGGGGTGGGTTGGGGTAAGGATAGAGATTAAAGATTATAGATTAGAAATTAGAAATTAGAAGTTAGAAGTTAGAAGTTAGAAGTTAGAAATCAGAAATCAGAAATCAGATATCAGATATCAGATATCAGATATCAGAAGTCACACATTAGAGAGTATCAAAGGTTAGGGGATGCAGATTTTGCAAACAAGAATAGAGAGCGGGAAGTTGGTATGAATGTATACATGAGAAAGTGTTTCTTGTATCAAGTATAGTATATTCGTTTTTTAGTTGATTTATGATTTTGATATTGAGAGGGATGGGTGGTGAAATACTGTGGATTTATTGTCACGTTGGATTCGTGGATGGATGTGTAGCTGCTGTTAGTTTTGTGTTTTTACTATCAACTTCATCATTAATAATCTACGGAATGAGAAGGTAGTAATTTGATTGGCCTGGCTTCGATGTAGTATCTGGCATAGTGATGATGAATTGCTGGGTATATATAAGGGTACGTGAGAGCAGAGTTTCGTTCCTTCGAATACCTTTGCTAGCTTTCCCATGATCAATAAAGAAAGGGTGGAATCTGTGAAGACATGAATACTTCAATGGTATTAGTACAGCACAGCTGTTTCTTGAACAGACAGCGTGGAGATCTATGACGGCACAAAGGTTTCATAACTTGAGTAGTTTTTGGGTTGTCCTTATTGTCACTCTATGATTTTGGCTTATTAAACTCCTCATATATCACGGTCAACCTTGGTTATGGATGGCTCTAGATCCAACTTTATATTCACTTCCCACGTTTCTTTATTCAACAGTTGCTCGATACTCGAATTTTTTACTTCCATTTCGATTTCCTCCCTCACTTGCAAGCAACACCTCGAGTTCCTAACAGCACCATGTAGATTCATCTCTAAATTCAAGTCTTCCTGAAACACTTGTGCCTTTTACAATAGACGGCGCCTTTGCTCTGAGAAGATATCCGAAATGGCATTATTTTCTCTTCCAATTTCTCTCAGCATTCAAAGCCCCGATTCCTGACCACTTCATCTCACCTTGCTTTATCCCATCTGCCAATATTCCTCAGGATACCCATCTAGCCGTTTTAATATCAAAATCTCTTCTATTATCCTATATCTCTCTCTCTGAGTGTATTCAAAAACAAACCACAAAGCAAGTTTTGAATCACAAATCACATGTATATAGGAGCCCTAATTATAATTAGTTTGCTGATGTCTTGATGCAATGCATCAAAGACTACTAAATATGCATTGTCTTAATTTCTATGCAGCCCCCTCAAGACTTTTGTTTATTGGACTTTCGAGATTTCAGCCTCAGTATATCTCTCCATCAAATTCTCTGAGCCTCAACACTTGCTCAGAAATTCCCGATATAAAGAGCAGCATGGAAGCATAATACTGATGGATAAGATTTTCAAAGACTCAAGATGATAGGCAATATGCGCCTAGCATGATCTAAGACTGAAATTCCTTCCACTGTCATGGGTATCTATCAGCTATGATAATCTTCCAGGCATCATACTTTTGTTGTCTAGAGCTTGTACGTTCATCATGTCACTCGAAAATGATCAATGATCAGGAATATCAGCAACGGATATTTCTTATACTGAATCAAATGAATATATCCCTGGGCTCTGAACCATTAATACCATCGAGAGATAGACGCACAACTTGCAGTCACACCTTACTATGATATAGCACCTTGTGGAATAGCATTGCTTGATAGTAACGTAACGTTAACCTAGTATGTTGTGCCATACCCTTGATGAATATTCCGGCCTATTGTATACTATCAGAACTACATTTCGATGTGTATTCCCGATCCCGTTTAGCCGATGTGTTATATCTGCGCTCATTTTGGAGTTGTGGCATTTCAGTCGTCTGGTTTGAGATTTAGAGTGTATAAATATCGTCCTTGCTATAGAACCCTTTTCTCTCACATCTAAATAAAAACACCAAACGGAGCTAGAACAGGAAGAAGATTACAAAAGCAACTATTCACAACAGGAGTTCACATTGATTGTTCACTCTAGATACATATGAATTTGTCCGCCGCGATCAAATTGATATTTAGTATATGCGCAAAGTGTTCTTTGTTTTCGAAATTGTTGTTGCCATCATCTTTGCCATCAGCCACGGGGAAGATAGCAATGAATATTGTGACAATGTAAAGAAATGATTAAGGAATCATTATACCCCTTACTGTCATTATATATCATTACTGTCTCCCTGAATTGGTGACTTTCTCTTCTCATCGTCTTAACGATCTGTAGAGGTTGGTTTCCTCCCTAAAATTACTTTGGACTTGCAAACTATTTAGATATCTTTTGCAAATTAATAAAGTCCCTGCTACTTAGTTTGAATCCTCAAATCCATACTGTCAGGGTCTGAACTATGTTCATGTTTTTTCAATATCCCCTTTCTCCAAGTTATTTCTTTATAGCTTAGAATCTCCGTACTTATACTCAACTGCAAAATCTCGTGCTTATAACAATAACAGTCTTCTACACAAGAAAAACGCCTTTAACGGTGTCCCATCATTTGTCTCCCAATACAAAGTCTGCAAATTCCTTTTCACTGTTATGTAGGGTATCTTGAAGTGTTTCTTCGTTGGGAAAGAAACATTTTGTTCTGTCCTTTTATTAGTGTTCAACTGTCAATGTCATCAACTATAAAACTACCCCTATAAAATTTCGTTTAGCAGCGTTGTCACGATCGCCGTTACCATCACCAATTACCATCATGGCTGGCTCAAATCCAAAAGCACAAACAAGTAAAGAATGGAATCTTCAACAAATAAACTAATAAAGAGGGAAATTAATTATCATAAACCCACCTTAACTTTTGTTCTTCTCATATTGATATCTCATCACTCAGGTTAATCACGAAATTCTGCATCAGCAAGTTAAATTCATATTCTCTCACTATATTCTTGTCATTATCTAGTATCTATTTATTTGAATTAATAATCTCCTTATCCATTATTATCATCAGAATAAGAGAAAAAGAACTTAGAAATTGCTATAGAAATGTTGAGAAAGTAAATTTGCTAATGTCAATTGTTTACTCCATTGCAAAAGATATACTTCAATGTACACTATAAATAGAATTATATAGGTACCTAGGTACCTATATAGATACGACATATGGGAGTAATACAATCTATAATTGTTATCATTATTTACGCAATTCATTGATTGCCTACAGGATGCTTCCTCCTTTCTAGTTTTCATTCTGTACAATGACCCTAATACGATCCTTAAATCAACATCACCACCACTTGAACAAAAATAACCCATAAAAGAGTCGTTCAAGCTCTCTTCATCAACTTTCACCATTTAAGAGGGAATGAGAGGGAATGCATTACAGGAGCTATATTTCCGAGCCATAAGATTCCACAATCTTGCCTAAACCTCCCTTGTGCCGTATCCATTTTGCAACCACCTAGCTGAATCTCTCAAAGAGCTCTCTAAAGCTCCAATATATACCGTTCTTTCTACTTTGTTCGTACAAATTTCTCTCCCAAGTACAAGACTTCTGAGCTATAACTACCTACTTGAACTCCGAGTCGGAAAGTAACTTATTATCATACGCCCCCTCCCCGCTTCAAAATCATTCAAAAACCATATTGCCATAAAACGGAAGCATTAACTACCAACTATGCGGATGTATTTCTCAAATTGACAGCAAATGAAACATAGGAAGCCTACTCGGCTAACAGCACTCTGAACTATACTCCCCATTAATTCACTAGCTCACATGACTGCAAAGCGACCAGCTCAATGATTTGTATGTCAATATCTTTTTATTACATGTAAAGGGTATCTACCATATGAACCAACCATTATATATCCGCCTATGCCTACGTCAATACCTTGTTCAACGCTAATATCATGCAAATCCAATCATTCAAATACATGCCAGGGTAATTGACTCACTGGCTCGATAAACCCAAGGTCATCTAGCCAAGAAAACCATATTGCAACTTGTATTCGTATGTTCAAGTCGTCACTCATCAATATCTTCGTTCATTCATTCCAGCCTCCCCGCTTTGGGGGAAATGGCATTTCCCAGACCTTGTCCAGGGGTTTCAATCGTCGCTTCTCTCTCTATCTCTTTACTCTTACTTTTATCCAATACCTCATTCCCAATAGAAAATTTTCTTGCATACGATTTTTGGACCGCCAAACCTCCAGATGTTTGACCACCATCCCTGCTGCCCAAACTTAATCCCCTCAACCTACCACCCACAACTCTATCCAAAAATCTCTGATCATCCCTCCTCTTCCTTTCTTCTTCCAAAGTCCTTCTCTCCTTTTCCGCACTCTCACTCTTATCTGCCTGTTCCTCCTCCCTCTTAATAACACCCTCTTTATCTAGAATTTTATCTCTTCTCCTCACCACCTTCCCCACTACTTTCTTTGCTCTCTTTCTTGTTTTTACATATGCTTCTAGACCCACTAAAACCGCATATGATCGAGAAATACTGACATGACTCATATCACAGCCTTCCCCTTTGAGATTCTTGACAAAAGCTCTGAAATTTGACACCGGAGGCCTATAGTGTCCACTTAGTGGAGACAGCTTCGCAAGTCTGCCATCTTTTATTTTGATCAATCCAGCTGCACTAATTCTACTTCCGTGGAGAAAGGAAGAATGTTGAAATGCGCCCGATTGTTTAATCCCAACATAAAGACGAAACGAAGTATCAGCCACGAAAATCCACGTGTTTTTCTTGACCGAACCTCGAAGTAATTTGTTAAAGACTGTAGATACGGACATGTGTGAGACTTTTTTCATGCCGGGTGCATTGTCGTATTCAGGAGTGGCATATTTGGAAGCGCGGGATTCTTCTCGTTCTCTTTCCTCTCCGTGATCTTGATCATGAGAATGGTGTTCATGAAGCGGAGAATCATCACTCGAGCTATCGCTCTCGTCCTCTTCTCCTTCATTATCCGCTTCTTCGCCCACGGGTGAAAATACAGGTGTCTCATCGTCATTTCTCACAATCCCTTTAACACTATCCCTCCATTCGGTCGTAGTATCAATTCTTTCTCCGTTCTTCGCCCAACATAATCGCCCTTCACTATCAATCTTGACAAGATAATCCAATCTCTCCTCTTTACTCAAATATCTCACTTGTTCCCTATCCAACCTCTCCCTCGGACAACCTTGACAATCAATGAATCTCCCCTCTCCATAATCCAGCCAATAGAAAAAATTCTCATTTGTATCAGCTTTGTTCCATTCCTCATGATATGTACGAAGATTCGATCCATATCTATGTTTTAGATCGACCATTTCGAGAAAATATTGTAAATCCATTATCTTAGCAGCTTTTTGTCGTGCAGCCTTTTCTTCAAGACGACGTTTTCGACGTGCGATACGCTCTTCTTCGTTCAAACCTTCAGAATACTCCTCATCACTTTCGTCATCTGATTCTTCGTCTCCTCCTGCTCTTCGAGCTATCATACCGATCTTCCTCCAATTTTCTCGCGCATGGGATGTTCTGCTTGGTGTTTTTGGGCTTCCTATCCCTTCTGTACTTAAAGCTGTATCTCCCCCCTCCCCATGAAGACTTTGGCTTCCTCTTCCATCCTTCCCACCCTCCCTCGCTCTCGGCGCAGTTAAATTTCTATACCTAGCCTCCTTAACCGCTTCGACCCACCTCGTCCCAGCATCCAATCTCTTCCCTTCCAAGATCCTCCGTTCCCTATGGCCCCTGTAGTTCCTCTGTATAAGTATCGCAGCCTTCCTCCTCTCATCTTCACTTAAATTCGGATCATCACCTAATCTCTTTGCAATTGCATCGACTTCTTTTTGTTCTTGTACATGGTTTATTTTTTGTAATACTTCCAATGATGGCATTGTGAGGGAATTGATATAATCTTGGTGGGGTTTTGAAGATGCTTTGCTAGAGATACTGAGACGGGATGGATGATGGGAACGTTGGGGATTTGATCGAATGTGGAGAGATTGTGCCCTCGACTTATCGTTTGATCTATCGTGATTCGTATTCGTCGTCGTCGTCGTCGATCTTGAAGGAGATATAAAATCACCATTCGATGTGCTAGGATCCCCAATACTTATTTTCGAATCGCATTTCTTATGACTTGCGGCCCCGTTCAATCTATTGATTCCACTATTCCCCTCATATGGTTTATAATTTCCGCCATTTAAATTCGCAGTCGATATATCTTCTTGAACTGAACCTAAACTTCGCCTTGATGTATCTTTAGATAGAGATACATCACAATCATGGCATGACACCGCAGCCAATGGAGGGGCCATTTTCATGATGATTGGTTCTTGGCGTAATGATTTGGTTGACAAGAGTGGATGGTGAAATGCTGAAATTATATTTTCAACAATTGAGGACTCGGAATCCCCGGATCATAAATTGAGAGAAAATGTTATCCAACAGTCAAAATCAACGACGAGTATGGATGAACATAAACATTAGAAGTAACAACTTTGAGGGTTTCGAATGAGGCAAGACAATGGAAATTCTGGAATGTCTCTCATTCCATTTGCAGTAGTTTGGATCTTTTCTTTCCTGACCTATCTACTACCTACTACCTACTACCTACTACCTTGGTTTGCCTTTTCTAGCTTTTCATATCTGCATTCGGAATATACCAAAGTATAGGCAAGTTATTATTGACTAGTCGTCAACTAATGCCAATCCCAATACCGAATATCATCTCGTATGTACATTTCGGATCGATACTGCCAATACTAATTATAACAAGTTTCTTCAGAAATGACGTTGAACAACTCATCCCGTTGCGTAACTTCTTGCTCAGCCTTGCAGCCATCCCCGGTCGGAATTATAACTGGTATTTTGGTGGCGTACGCTCATATTCATTTCACTCAATCATCATTGAGGAAACTACACAAACAATCTTTTCCAGATGGGAGTCGGCACAACCCCACCGCTAATGATGAGGTGAGATTCAAAGCTATATTTATTCTAGATCTAATCGACGCTTTTACAGTAGAACGAGCTATCACAGTAACATATAACAAGCGAAAGTGTAGCAGCGGGTTGAACCCCCTTGCGGGACTTCATCGAGTTTTTATTTCTCCCTCGAGATTCGAAGCTAATGATATATAGAATCCACCTGATTAGTTCCTGGTGAGCTCGTAGGTCTCGAGGGAAATAATAGAAGTGTCTATTCATGCTTGGAAAGCTTATTGAGGAACAACGCACGAAGAAAATAATTAGCTATACCTCGTTCAATAAGTTTTGAACGTGGGAGTATTGCTTCTAATATACGAGTATTATAGTATTAAGAAGCATTAAACCCTTGGTGTGAACTTCAAGTAGTTACAATCCTCGGCCAGCTTTCGTTTTCTTGCTTTCAAGATACCCATCTATACCCATCTATACCCATCTATACACCTACACCTATACACCTATACACCTATACACCTATATACTTATACACCTATACACCTATATACTTATACATCTCATCGCTAAATATATCAAATCATCTCCTCTTCTTGGAAAGTATTTTCATCTCATACCATGACAAATTGCCTTCTAACAATTCTACCTCAATAAGTTATAATTCCTCTATTAATAAGATCCATACTTTGATCATATCTTAGTAAACATCATTAACGAAAGGTACTCACCGCTCAATTTCGAATTAGTTTGCAATGATCACATGAAAGTTCTCTTCGGTCTGGTTATATGCATCAAGGGAGATTTCCTCTCAAGTTCCAGAATGTGGCATTCAAACTATGCTTGATTGCTGTTTCATAGGCATATTTTTGTGTCGCAATAGAATGTATAAAACCATCGAGTACCAAAAGATGCATCAGAACCATCAGCCACTCTTTCTTCCAAGTACGCAAATCCAAGGTGTATCACATGAAATCCCCTCTATTCTTTTATAAACACTCTAATCTTCCCCTCTGTCTCTGTTCCCGCTACCATTGAATTCTTGGTGAGATCTTCAACTCCCAAGAAACTGCTATGAGTCCACAATTGTTTATGCCTGTTCTTTTGTGGTATATGATGGGACTCGATTACGCTTAGCCCATTTTTCTTATATAATTTTGGAAGGCCTTCCACCCAACTGTATCATAGATGCTACCATTTTCATCGTACTTGAGAGGTGAATTGCTTACTTGTATGTACTGTTGGCCTTTGGCTTGATCCACTTCTGTCGCAGTTCGGCCATGGAAATTGAGGGCTTCGATATGATTGGCTGACTGACTGTCGTCTTGTAGGGCTCAAACCACTGTAGGAACCCCTCAGGTTCTGTGCTAATTTAGTACTAGCCTGGTATTACTCAGCCATTGGCACTTACTCAATAATGAGATGAAATTCTTGAGAAGAGGCTTTGTATCCTCGTCATTGACATAGCATAAAGCGAATCTTAAATGCACCACATCATAGGTGCCTATTATATGCTGTGGGAACGGCTTGAATGCATCGTGGGTGACTAACTTAACGTTTTCTGGAAGTCATTCTTTGGGGGGGTATTGGACAGCTGAAATATCGAACCCATCGAGCTTTGCTGGTGATTTAAAACTTTCACTAAGCTCAAGGAGCCATATGCTAAGTAGAGGATCAGTCCGATAGCCAAAAAAAAAGCAAATGCAGTGTTGCTCACCCGGTCCCAGTGCCAATATCGGTAAAATGTGCTCGTTCTTTGTCGATCTCAATCTTTGGATGGAGGAGATATCCAGAGGCTTCTTTTACTAGCCAATGATTTTAGTTGATACTGTATTCCAAATTAGTGGAAAGTATGGAGATATTTATCGGGTGATACTACCGGACTGAAGAGTTGAAGTTTCGGTTGAAAGGGTAGGATTCCTTCTCGGCTTTCCTTTTCTCTGGTGCTGAAGCCATATTGTTTCGTAGTCGATGGAAATACAAAACGAGGTTTGAATTGAATTGATAAAACTGAACTTGAATAGATTCATTTTACTCATCAGCTCTTTCTCCTAACAACGGAAAGATAATTTCTCATTCCCTCGCAAATTGTTATTACTGCGGCTTCCAGGAGAAGTGAGTTATATCGATTTTTAATAATTGTATTTCAGTTTTCGCTATCAACTGCATGTTACCAACATTTCCACAAGCACTTACATACACACACCATCCACAGACCATCCGTAATCTTCAATACTCACCACCCCACACATGCAGTAATCTGGCATGGACCCTTGCATGTTGTAGCTTGATGTTTGGGGCTGCAATATCCGCTGTGCATGAGTGGAATGTCCGAGATTACGCTACTCCGGTCACGAATATTCTGGTTTCAACAGTTTCTTCTCAGTGTCATTTACAACATGTTGAGGCATTTTTGCAACTATATGTTATACAATCATCACATTCGTGGCACGTAACCTCGAAAAGACATAGGATGGCATACGGATAGCAGACTGACTAGCTGTGATGCTGCCTCCGAAATTGCAATATCAACATTCGCGATTACATATTCGATACATGTGATACTCGCGGATAATCTACTCCACCATTTTACAAGCATTTGTCTTTGAGTGATATCATTTGCGAAATGAGGAATCGACATTCCTGTTTGTTGTCTGCATCATGGTCACATGTAAAGTACGCTGAATGTTTGTGATTGTGCTAAAATGAGAAGATCCGCCTGATTATCCAGGAAGTAACTGGTTTCATTCTTCTGAATGATCAATTAAATGGTCTACTGAAAGAGAAGACTTTTTGAAGACTAGAGATAAACTATTTACGCTATATCTCGATATTACTATCGCCTCTGTTCCAATACGCCACGGCTGTGCTACACTTGAGATCAAAGAATATCGATAGAGTCAACATGATCAGTACTGCTGAATTGGACCTTAACTCTATTTTACCCAAGCTTATCGACGATACAATGCAGAGACTAACCAGCTCCCGAGAAGTGTTGTCGATATCTCCTTTTTTTTCTACGCTACCGCATGGGTGTCTCGGATAGTTGTGCGTAAATAGAGTCATACGTTGGCTTTTCCTAGAGGGCTTACAATACTTGCTTGAAAGGCAATCGCTGGATTGATGTTGGAGAGACAATATATCCCACTCGGATGCAATCTTAGATACACTGGTAGCACAGCTAACTATGATGAAGCACCGTAACATTTCCACGCTTCGAGAAACAGAACACCTCGAGCTTCGTATATCTAAGGCTTCTGTCTTCCTCCAAAAGTCTTTCCAGACCTAGGGCATGAGGTCAAGATTGCGTGTTGGGTTCGAAATTCTTGTACCTGGGCTTTTATCGATGTTCGAAGACAAAGGCTCAAAGATCTCATTTTCAGAGAGAGCAGGGCTTATGACTCCGAACAGGAAGAAATTTGCAAGTTTCGATCCTCATTTGCTATACAGTAAGCAATAAACAACACTTTCGCATTCTCCTGAAGCTTTTGTTGAGAAGATAGATTTCAATCGTGTCCGTCATCATGCTATATAAGGCTCAATGATGGCCTCGCCAGCCTCTACTGCCGCTTATCTCATTTATAGTTTGCCATAGAATGATGCAGCTGAGGTAGGACTACATTCGAAATTGTTTCTCAGAAAGTTCTGGAAATAGTAGTGGCGGGTTCTCTAGTGCTTTTCACACTACTACATCGAGATAGCCTGGATATTTTCGACTCTGCTAGAGCGTAGAATCTTGTCTGAAACATTAGGCTCCCAAGCATCAATTAATACAGGCAAATTCTTGGAACATCAGCTTCGCATAGGAAGCGGTACTTTAACTTTTGCATAGGTAAGCTAACGAACTCTTAACTTATCGCGTGAGACTAACAACCCGATATTCAGCACAGCAATCTAGTGTTGCATGAAATCTCAACTTACAGATCGAGGTCGTCCGGAAGCTTGGTAGCTAACCCACTAGCTTACAAACCTATACGAAGTAGTGAGGTTATAGTGAGGCACAAAACTGAAAGCCAACAATTTGATTTCACGGGGATTCATGCAGATTATCAACTCTTTATCGGGCATCCCATGCAGGTACTCCATTCATGCACTAACGCAAAGATGCAATGTCAACCTTCCCGCAGGTATTCCGCAATGGAGCCAAGTTGTAACAAAGCCTCTCTACCATTTGCCCATATTCTGTTGAAGAAATATCGGGCTCTGCCGGAAAAGCAAAACACGTAGACATGCAACCATGCAAGGGCAGAAACCCCATATCATGGTGTATTTGTGGACTTATCAGTACTTCATCACAATGGCGGGGAGCTTTAATTGACAATCGCCTTTATTGCGTTTTGATTGGAGACGTTACTGTGGCCAAGGGTGTGCCCCCCATGTCCATGTCAATTTCAATTCCATCATGTATCTTTGCTCGCACAGCAGCTCGGGTATGAGACACCCTCTACGGATTTAATTTAGCACTTCCAGCTTGAAGCATTGAAAACGATTGTGACAAGGTTGGCTCAAGTGCCGCGGAGGAATCTTTGGAAGGGGACAGTGTGGATTAGGTATCGAAAAAGCATGGAGGCAAAGGTTTTGTTCGACATGCAATGCATATCCATCGTGTGCACTCTCCAAACAAGGATAATTCGAACCAAGATCGAAATATTTGACTGAGTACGGGCATATGGGATTGACATAGAGAAGCGGCCCAATGTGGATGGATTAGAGAATTCCAGAACGAGGAAGCAAGGTATCACCAAGTGCAGGATTCCTCCTGTATTGGAATTCATATCGACGGTCTGATCTGGGTAAATGCACAAGACTAGATTGAGTCATGAAGAGTAAAGGTGCAGCAAGACGGATACAAAAATGACTAGTGTTTGACCAGTCATCTACTCCTAGCTAGAAGAGAGGTAAGAAAAGTGTCTGAAGTCACTCGAAGAATAGAAAGATCTGGTTTAAAAAGACACTTTCCTCTGTTCACCGAAAACATAGATAGCATCTAGAAGTCAGGAAAGAAAGAAGAGTATCCACATTTTCAGGAAGAAGTTTCTTTGAATGCAAGCTCTCAAGATATTTTCTGCCTCGATCCACAGCGAAGGTATTATATGGGCACTTTGTGACCATCCTACCTTATTTCTGTCACTCCAAGGTCTCTCGGAGCGACCAAGCTTCCTACCGTTTGTTGGTGCGAGCTCCATATTTGAGCTACGCATTTATTCCAACCACCGTTTCTTTAACGATGCCTCCCAAGTCATTAATGAGATTCATACCAAGATGAACGTTCAGTACACCCCTTGTTAGCACATGGCTGACCAAAGCTAGCACAAAGGGAACGCTTTTCGGTCCTTGAGCAGTGGCGTCGACACGATCGTTCTCCCCTCGAAACAGATCGATGAACTCCGTGCGTTGCCTATCTCGGTCGCCAATCCCACATATGCTCACATCAACAATCTCCTAGGCTCTTATGAGTCATACGAACAAACAATCTGCACTATCGAGCGGTTCAAATTACGTTTCCGCCGACTTTAGATACGGTTACGAAACTCATGGAAGACGAGCCCGTAACGTACATTGGCCACGAGAGGCCGGACTGTGCAAAGAAGTGGCTACCTTTCAAGCCTGATAAAGGATTATCGATGCTCATGGCAAGATCAAGTGGACGTGTTTCTCTTGGACTCCCATATCCAATCGCTCGCGAAACCGCCGGAATTCACACAGAGCAGCAAGTCAACTCTGCTCCTCCGTGGCCATCTTGAGCCGACGCATAACCCCCCACCATCACTATCTTCGCATCGCCATGCGTTTATCCCAGCTTAACTACACCCTCTTCTAGCTATAGCTTTCGTTTTACCATCTGTGCGGAAAGGCAAAAGCCACGCCAGGAGAGATACAGCATTTCCAGATCTATTTTCCAGGAGTTGCTCCCAAAGCCATTTGACGGAACGCTCAGAAGCATACGTGATCATGAAGAGGAGTCTGAGGTGTCTTGGATGGGGAGAGACGGCTTCTACACTGGGGAGAAATCTAAATCTCACGACACATCTTGAGATGGTCCTATCTTTGACGTTTATGCACACTACTCGGATGGATGCTTCTTTTTGATCCAGCAGCGCCTTAGTCGGAGTACTGTGAGGAGCGCCGAAAAGAGATTCGCGATACATGTGAAGAGGATAGAGGGTGATGTACGTTTTATATTTGACGCTCCTTATGATGATTGTGTGAGGATAGGCCACACATTTTAGCTACTGGCTTTTGTTTTCGTTTCATGAAAGTATCATTGAGGAAATTATAAGAATGAATTTAACTCATCACATAGACATGTATACATAAATCACATTAAGCTCCCTCTATCCTCCTTCCCTCACCCCTCCATCCATCCACCCCTCCATCCATCCACCCCTCCATCCATCCACCCCTCCATCCATCCACCCCATAAAAACATTCCATCAAGACATTTTCCACATTAAAATATCTACTTATCTATTTACACACCAAACACAAAGAACACCCATCAATCCTTCCTATATGACGACTTAAATCAAAACTCGTTCAGCCATTTATCATCATTCAACCATCATTCATCGTCCCTCCATTATCTACCCTTGATCAATCTACCTGTTCCCCCCGGGTAATATTATATCATATCCGGAATTCTCAATACATTTACAGAACATAGCTGAGACCTGGATGCAACAGCCCATTCCAACGGGTTGAAGTATGTGGTGAAAACATTTTAATTTCATTTTAGCCATGATTGCTCGATCTTGTCCTTTCTGCCCTCAAACAGACAAAGACATCTCAATCTATAGATAAAAATCATATCCACCACTTTTAACTTCGCTTCACTTAACTTCCCCTAATCAGCCCTCTTCCCATTCGGCACTCCATTTGGAGTCTTGGCCCCACTTCCACTCGGCGTCCTCCTCCCATTAATTTCCAAGCCCCTTTTCTCTTTTTCATTATTTCTATAGATCTCCTCCAATTTTTGTTCCGGGATCGTAAGACAGTTAATCCCCAAATAGTCACAAATGCTAGTAACAACCAACCAAGCCCATCTAAAATAAACCACAAGAGCAAAGACAAAATATGCTCTCAAGTACCATAATTCCACTCCAACACTAACAGCTGGCAAGCCGAATCGTGGAAGGTTGCCTAGGATAGCACCACCAACAAGTGGTGTGAGCATAACAGTCCAGTAAGGGAATGGTTGTCTCGTAAGATGCGCCAGGATAATTTTCGTTGTCATTCTCCCAAAGACGAAACTCATGGTAAGACAGAAGAGTACCAAACGGTTCTCAGTCATAAGTGTTGAGTATGGAGAGAAGAGCCAAGCACCAATACTTAATGTGAAAACTGCCATAGGAGTCCATTCGAGGAAAACAGGCAAGACAGGTAACTTATCCCTTCTCCTCGCTTTAACCACATTAATAACGCAGAAAGGAACATGAATACCGAATAATGAGACGACTAGAATTGGAACCCAGAGATCTCTAACGGAATAAGACCCGAAAAATTCATGATATCCGAGAAAATAATGATGACCAATCAAATCTGTAATTCGATGGGTCCAAATCTCCGGTCCATAATATCCACTTAGGATCATAATGGTACAAGCCAAAATTAATCCCTCAGTTGGTCCATTGAAAACCCCTAGGTATAATGTATGTGTATGATATGTTTCCCAAGTTGAAAAGAACATTGGTAAACAAGGAATCAACGCAGTAAAGATTCCAGCTCGAGATGTACCTAAACCCATAGCGGCAGTTTCGCAAAGAGATGCAAGTGTGCAGTTCAGAGAATCGATTCCGTGGTCGAAGAGTTCACCAAGACCGCTGGAAGTACCTGTTCTTCGGGCTTGTTTTCCATCTACGTTATCCATTGTTGAATACATCCATAACCCGAGGGCAAAACTGTAATATAACCATGATGGACCCTATGAATCTTGTTAGCACCTGTTGTACTTTTTGCCGATTCGCAGATAGATTGATGAGTGGAAAAGTATTAAGGGCAAAGGACAGAGAGAAAAACATACAGGTCCCACCAAATCTGGCATCCAAATTTCCAAACAAATTACATTGCTCAGAATGAAAAAGAATCCCAACAACGTAACCATATTTGGCGCAAGCCATAACGGTAGTAACTCGACAAATGCATTCCACTATATTGATATCCGTTAGCTTGAGTTTTCCTAGAAGCCCAGAAGTGCAAGCCTTCGACACTCAAGAATGCTGGAGGTAAATAGGTCTCTCCCTCAAAATAGTCTGCCTCCACGGCAGTGGCCCCCGCAGGGCCAGCGGAGCGTCCATTTGATTGATTTTTTGATGGTATTAAGGGGGCAAGCCCCCAAGCCCCCGTCCTCGCTGCGCTCGAAATATATATTTATTTCTTTTTATACTATATGTATACGATTCGTCGACGCGGTGGAGTTCGAAATTGAAGGAGATAGTAATAAATCTGCGAGGGCGACCCAAGAAACGAAGAAAAATGCCAACATACATAATGTTTTAAGATATAATTGGAAATCAAACTTTTATCCACACTCGAATATTTATACGATTTCAGATGTATAAGGGCTTCTTCTGATACGCATTCATGCGCTGCTTCTTCTATATTGGAGAGTGGTAGTTAGCTATCTGTTCTTTTATAATTTCTTTCTCCTCTCCTCTCCTCTCCTCTCCTCTCCATCTCACTCTTTTATTCTTCCTCTGCTAGATTTTCCACCAATCTGCGAAATTCTCCTTTTCCATTTTCCTCTCAATATATGAAACCATACTCTCGCAGATCATTATCCTATCACCCCTTCGTCTCTTCATCCCTTCGCCCCCTCATCCTCTCATCTTCTGCCCCTCATTCCCATGTCTTCATTACCCCCCCCTTCCCCTTTCTCCCCTCCCCCCAAAAGACAAAAGAGAACTCAAGTAAACATAAACTCACTCTTAGAAGGTGGCATACTTCTATCCTTTGGCGTCTTTGGCGTCGTAACAGGCAATGGTAATTCTTCCTTAAATTCTCTTGCTGAAGCCGTATTCACAGCCAGCAATTTATCAATCTTTTCGCGAATGTTGGGTAGTGAGTGGGTGGAATCCGCTTCCTCCCTCGCGAATCTTGACTAAAAAAGAGGTACAAAAAAGTTAACTTGGCCTAGAGGTTAGGCTAAGTGATTTTATTATTTTTATTATTTTTTGTTTCTTTTTTCCCCTTCTGGCTGAATTTGAAGATATCTAGATGGTGGCGTGCGTTCCGATGGTATCCGATGATTGGGAGAGGGTCGATGATTGAAATGTAGTGTAATTAGAGAGATTGGAGTGAGTGATCGATCAATTTGGTGAAATGTGGAAGGTGAGGAGTTAATTGATGAAGGGAGGGAGGGGAGAAGTGAGTGAGTGAGGGAGTGAGGGAGTGAGGGAGTGAGTGAGGGAGTGAGGGAGGGAGGGAGTGAGTGATGTATGTTTTGTTAGGAGTGAAGTTTATTATCTAGGTATATAAACTTAAACAAGAAAATATAAAAAAGATAAAATCGTAAAAACCCCCCAAACCAAAGAACCATTAATAGGAACAACCAAGAAGTGACGAAGTTTCAATATAAAAATCTTTTATTACGGAGTAGATGGGAAATGTTTCTTTAAGAAGCTATTAACCCAGCCAGCACATTTGTTAATATCCAGGGGAAAGCTACTTGTATCTATCAAAAGCAAGAGCAAGAGCAAGAGCAAGAGCAAGAGCAAGAGCAGGAGCAGGAGCAAGACCAAAGCCAAGACCAAGATATAATTAATAGATACCAGATTTATCATTTGAAATTTCAAAGTAGAGTAAAAGTAGTCCGTAGCTTCCATTGCCTTGCCTTGCCTTGCCTTGCCCTGCTTGCTTGCTTCTATGGGAAGGGTAGGGATTTATACCGTAGAACGTTCTATTAATCATTCTATGCTAATTCGAAATTGCTAATGCTAATGCTAATCCTAATGCTAATTCTAATGCTAATCCCAATACTAATGCTGATACTACCAAGTGATGCTCATGCTAATACTAATTAATACTAATGCTAATGCGAATGCGAATGCTAATCCTAATGCTAATCCTAATGCTAATCCCAATACTAATGCTAATACATATCTAGTTACCTACTGACAAGTTCCACGTCAGCTTTCATAAGCGGGTTATTAGTTCTAGTTCTTTATTATTCCCGTCATGAGTTGAAGTTTTTGATTTGGCGGTAAAGGAAATGATTTAATTATATCAATTATATCAATTATCATATGTGAGGGAGGATGCCTTTATATATTAGAATTGAATAGAGAAGAGAAGAGAAGAGAAGAATGAAATACAATAAAATAAAATAGAGTAGAGTAGAGTAATAAAATACAACGGAACAACCTTATATACTCCTTACAACACAATCGAATAAACATGAACATTACTTCACCTAATGCTAAGCTAATCGTATACTGACTGTATACTCACTCACTCTAATGGATACATCCTCACTCTAATCTCAACGGTCAAACGTTTAAATACAAAAGAAATATTACTCTTAAAGGTTTCACCCAACAGAACCCGACTCTAGTTCCAATGATTGTCTTTCCCTTATATCACTCTCACACACTCTCTCACTCTCTCACTCTCACACACTCTCTCACTCTCACACACTCTCTCACTCTCACACACTTTCTTACTCTTACATTCTCTCACATATAACCACCACCACCACTACCACCGCCTAACAATCCCACTAGATACAGTACTCACCAACAATGAAATCCACTCCAACGCTCCCATTCAACCCACTCATCCCATCTAAAAATCACATGTCAAAACCCAAACCCGCCAATTCCATCCACACATCCCACCCTCACTCAATCCACCCACCGCCCACCACCCACCACCAACCCGCAAAAATAGGGGCCTCAAAAAAAAAAAAAAAAACGCCGAACGGCCGCTTCTTCCACTCTTCAACAAAGATCGACCCAATGATATTTCCAAGATTCCAAGCTAAACATTTCCAGATCGAAGGTTTTACTTTTGAAGTGTTTTGGCATTTTGGTACAGTATTGATACTTTGTAGATGTTAATTTTGAGGATGTTGTTTCTTCGGTGTATCTTGAGTCTACTGACCATGAGTCGAGGGCCTTTGTGTTTTTGTTTGGCTTGGCTTGGCTTGGCTTGGTTTGGCTTGGCTTGGATTGAGGAGTATCGTTTCACTTGTGTGGTGTTGAATTTGAGTTCAATCAAGGGATTGCATTGCATTACACTACACTACACTATACTACATTACACTTCTTTCTTACACTCAGGATCGGATTAAGATGCATTTCAAAATTGGCTTGGATTTCGTGGCCTGAAGTACGGCTATTATTTTTTGTCTAATATGAAAGATCTAGACCATTTTCTCCTTTCTCTCCCTTTCTTCTCTCAACCTCCCCTTCATTACCAGCACAACCGAGTAGAGTATCTAAGCGGATCCCAAATAGCTACGGTTTAAGCTCTCTCCATTAAATCCATTTTGATTCATATCCCGAACGATTGAAATTAATATATGTGCAAGCCGAAAACCAAGGCTCAAAAACGCACCAGCACGCTCAAGGCAAGTTCCAACGCGAGAAAACAAAAACGCGCATTTCATGATCGCTAAAGTTCCAAAACACCCGCGGTTCCGATGGAGAGAGTGTCGGTCGGTCTTGCATCGTTATGCAGTGTCCATATACAGTATATCGATGATATGAGAACCCGCACACCAAGAACCGACCGGACCCATTATTCGCTCCACCACATGAAGCGGTCTACAAAACCAAAGCGAAACCCGCGAAAACACCCGCAAACACCACCGCGAGACCATACGATTTTCCAAAATCCATCGTCAGCTGAGCACCGCTCTTAGGAGTAGACGTTGAGCTTGATCCACCCAAGCCTGTGTATGCCACGGCGCTTGTGCTGGATGCTCCTGAGGTTGCCGTGGCACTTTGGGTGGCGCTCGAGGTGGCGTTGATGCGAGTGGGGTTTTGGGCTCCGCATGGATGGTCGTCTCTGCAGGCTGATGAGCAGGTGTTGTCGCCGTTGCAGGCAGCGACGCAGTCTTGACCGTATTGGACGCAGATGAAGTAGGGGAGGGTTAAGGAGTATTCGGAAGCGTTTGGTGAGAGGCCGCTGCCGCAAATACATTCATAGGTAAGGGATGACTGTTGTTGAGTTAGTTCCGGTCTGAGGTTAAGGTTTGGAAAAGCATGGTGGTGTACTGACAGCATCACAAGTGTTGGTTTCAGTGGTTGTACTACCTGTACTGTTTTGCGAGCACAGGAATGGACATGTTTCGGTTTGTGATTGACACCACTGTTCTACGGATGACGATTAGTATGTTTTCTGTAATGAGAATCTGGTGGAAGGAAAGGTAAACATACTACGAATATTCAATGGGACACTTGTAGGATCGATGGTATATTGAGATGTTGTCAAGCTAACAAGAGCAGTAGCAACGAGAGCTGTAGAGATCTTCAACGAAAGCATTTTGTATCGATAATGAAGGGGTTGAGATGTAGGTTGAGATGGATGTTAAGATTAGAGTTGAATCTTTTCGTATTCGACAATGAGCTTGAGAGTAACTGTGATTCGAAAACGCAGAGGGTCAGTCGGGAAATATTTCTATAGAAATGAGATGTTCAAGTTTAAAAGTGGTGGCGGAAGTATTCTCGTTTGCCTGATTGGAATGTAACGAGGAATTAATGTTTATTTACCTTGCAGAAATATGAAAAGCACGAGAGATATATTAATACTTGAGAATTAAACGAATACTATGGATAGTTTTTGATAGATACAAAAAAGCGAATGTGTTTTTGAGATACAAGAAGTGAAAAGAAGTATGATATTGAGGAGAAAGAGGAGGCAATCTTTAATACATATGAACTACCATCACACTCATACTTGGGTACTTCTCTTCGTATCTAACCTAATAAATATCCATCGTCAACTCCAACTCTCCCAAAAAGCGCCTCCATCTGCAACAAGATTGAGCTAAGAATGCCTAGGTGAACCCCAGATAATCAAATCGAGCCTAGTCGTCATGAATATTCTCAATCTCACCAATTAAATCATCCATTCACAATGCACCCTTGAAAAGTTCCTTCGAGACATTCTTCATTAGGTTCAATGTTTTGGCGGATATGGGAATCGACGGTAACCATATTGAGATACCTAGTAGGTACAGAGAGATGCACAACTTTCTTTCCGAGTATTGCCACTAGGTAGTAGGTAATAGGTAGTAGGTAGTAGGTAATAGGTAGTAGATAGTAGGTAGTAGGTAATAAGTAGTAAGTAGGAGGTAGGTAGGTAGGTAGGTAGGTGGCATGTTAAGGTTAAGTTTTGTATGGCTTCACTTCACACCACTATTTTGTTTGAGAGGAGGATGATCGCATGCTTCTCTTCGTATTGACTAGTCTAGTCTAGATGTAAGTATATATGCATGAACAATCAGTTCATAAAGTTTCTAGCTGAGTTGGGTACCTAATCGATATTTGCCTTCTACTACCAATACACACACACACACACACACACACACATACATACATACATACATACATACACTAATCCTCCTCTCCATTCCTCCCAGCACCAACCAATAATGAACACTTTATTCACATCTATGTTTAGGTATCTATCAAATGACCATCCCATCCCGTCCGTTGATCATCATCTCAACGAAGCTGGGAACGTATTATCCGTTGAACCCGTACTTGTACTTCATCTGGGAAACTCTTCTACCCTTTATCCCGATCTCCCGCCCCTGTACTTGCTGTATGTATATATATATGTATTATGTGATATGTATGTTGTACACAATCCTTGCTCCAACCTGCATCTACTCGACTATTCCTTCACCTTTGTACTGTTCCGTCGAGGAATACCAAATGGCTCAGAGCTCCACCCTCAACCCTCTCGCCTCGCCTCTTGTTAATAAGCCGAATAAACGGGAGACAAGCTTCTCCTCATATAACCGGCTGTGAAAAAGGACTAGTCTGCTGTTAGCTAGAAAGTGGAGGGGAGTGAGTGGTAAAAGAATCAAAGCTCATGTGCCACAACTTATCTGGTATTTGTGCCATCCATCTTCATGCTGTTCGTATGCTTCGTATACGAAGTATATGTATGTTGAAGGGACAGCGTATCCGTGTGTGTGTATGGTATGGATCAGAGAACGTGGACTAGTGGTAAAGAGTTATAGAAATAGCAAATAACAGTTGTTGATATATATTCCAATTATCCGTTGCCATGACCATTCTCATGACCATTCTCATGACCATTAACATTACTCCTATCATTCACATTGCCTAGCATGCATCAATCAAACATCAACCCATAAAGTATCTTTCTTCCCCAGAATTCTCCCAAACCACTCATATCACGCCAAGTACCAAAATGAGCAAAGCGGCGATCAATAGAGTTGGGGAAGCCAGGATCCTTGAACACAGAGTACTCGGCTGTTACTATCACTCCAGCTATCATTGACATTATCGGACCGGGCCAGGAAACATTAATCAAAGTTCTATCATTGCATCTTACGTACGTACTGTTTGTTCTGTACTATCGTTTTCTTAGTATAGTAACAATTCTCAATTTCAACCACAGCGTTTCTTGGCCACTATTGATAAATTTGTTGATTAAAATATCCATCCATTTTAATCCGAGAGATCATTGTCACGTCTGAATACCTGTCGAGTGGTACAGAACAAGGAGTACAACATTCTTCCAAATAGATGGATGGAGTCTGTTACTGTTTCCCATTCTAGCAATGGCAATGACATTGGCACTCTGATAAATACCCCCGATTCACATCCACATCTACATCTACATCCTAATTCTAATTCTAATCCTAATCCTAATCCCATCAAACCTGAGGTCATCACCACTACTCATCGCATCACCACCTCCAAGGACAACAACAACAACAACAACAACAACCACCTCTCAAATGCAAATGAGAACGAATCTCCCATCACCTCACCCACATCAACGACACCAACGACATCCATCACATCCATCACATCCATCACATCCCCACCCTACTGGTCGCACACAAGACCAATTTCCCACGTCTCCATCGAATCGATTGATCCGAATGGGATAACGCTTCAGGATAATACTACCGAGGGAGAGGAGGGAGATGTCAATGGAAAGGTCAAGAATGAAGCTTGTTGGGCCAGAAGCGTGGTGATTGAGGATTTTGTGGTTGTGAATGGAACGGGTAGGATGGGAATTGGTGGTGGAATGGGCATGGGAATATCGAATATTGGATCATTTGTGGTCTGGAATGTCAAGGTTGATACTTTGGAGGTTTGTTTGCCCTTCTTTCTTTCGATCTCTGGCCTTGCCTCTCTTTTATTTTGGAATCTTATAGCCCGCTCGACCGCAACAAAAACTTTATATTGGGAAGAATGGTGGCTGATTGGTTGTCGGACAATAGGGTACCCCCATTACGATTCGTAAACGTTATAGTGAGTTTGCGGATCTGAGAGGGAAGCTTCTTCGTACGTTTCCTAATTCTGCGGGTATGATACCGGAATTACCGAGGAAGAGTGTTATATCGAAATTTCGACCGAAGTTTTTGGAGAATAGGAGGGCGGGGTTACAGTATTTTCTTAAGTGAGTGTTTCTTTTCGTCTTGAGGGAGATTTGGAGGGGGGGGGGGGGCAATGAGATGGGTATGAGGGGGGGGGGGCGGGTTAGTATATCGGGAGGAAGGGGATTATGTATCAAGAACCACTGGCTAATCACAAAGCGGCACAGTTGTATATTACTTAACCCCGAATTCTCAAGTTCACCCGTCCTGAAGGAATTCCTCTTTTCATAGTCCTCTCTTCTCAGATGGCAGAAGAAGTGTCTTGTATATCGAACGAGGAAGTAGGGCGTTTGGCTTAGGTATATACGGGGAGTTTGAAATTCAGTTGGATCTTCGAGCAAGACAATGGGTGGAATCACATTGGATTTGGATCTGGATTGGAGAGCAGTGAATATATTAATGAAGCGAATAACGTACATACTGTAATCTATTCAACGAATAAAGGATGTGAATGCCCATTCTTCATAGGAAGGGAAAGAGTGCATATCATATATCTGGACGGTTGATGCTTTATATGAGATGATATGAAAGGTAAGACTAAGAAAGAAGACATGACGATACGATTGATGAGTCCAAGAATGTTGTCACTACCTACCTACCTACCTAGGTATACATACACTCCTATCCTATATCAAGACCATTCTCATCATCTATGCATCACCACATGCCCACATATACGGTAGGTTCGACTATGATGCGAAACGATGTGATGTGATGTGATATACCAGACTGTGATACAATACAGTACGATGCGATATGATATGTAGATGATATGTAGTGAAAGTTTACCTTTACATTCACATTCAAGTTGAAACCTAAACTTCCAATTTGGGTTGTTGTCGGATCGCGTTGTGTTGTATTGTGTTGTGATGTGATGTAGCTACTGCGGTAGCTAGACGTAAAAGCTAATCTACCTACCCCACATTACAACTCTCTTCATCTGATAAGGGAAGGTAAGGTAAGTTCTACTCTACGGGTAAGCTTAATAAGTTCAAATGACGTGACGTGATATGATGCAAGCAAACATTACATTCCTAGTCCTGCGTGCATATAAATCTATACACTGTACTTTTCTTTCTTCCCTTCCCTTCCCTTCCCTTCCCTTCCCTTTTGTCTTATCTTTCCCTCTTCTTCCCGTCCGAAGTTGCGAAGTGTTATATCCTCTCCATCCACCCATCCATTCATCCGCTACGCAAAAGATACCTAGTATTTTTAAGAGTACGAGGAGAAGAGAATACATACAAACAGACACACGCTCGAAATGGCTCTCCCACCTAAATTCGCGGGGCAAAGATTCTTGGCATCGAAGAATAAGGAGCCGGCGCTTCATTCGTTGGAGTTGTATTTGGATTATGTTTGCCCGGTGAGCGACTCGGTGGTTTTCTTTGCTTGGGGGTTGAGGGTTGAGATGCGCTGGGCATTTTTATCTGCCAGGTTGTGGGTTGTGGTATGGGATAACCTTGTAGTTTGAGGATCGAGGTTGGGTTTGGGATGTCTGGGTCTGTGGGAGTTTGGTTGGGTTTTATAATACTATGGTGAAATTGGGTTGCGGGATGGGGATTTCTTTCTTTGTTGTTCAATGCGAGTGCATATGGATGATGCAAGAGATGTCTTTGGGTTGGGGTTCAAGTATTCTATATATACTGGATTCCCCCTCATTCTTCCTACCTCTGGATTTGGAGATTGAGATCCACATGCGGCTCTATCTCGCGCTCGATTCTTAATTTCCATACGGATTTGTAGATCATGGCTAATAATCCAAACAGTTCTCGGCCAAGATGTTCAATACGGTTTATACGAAAGTTATTCCGTTGATTAAGCAGAAGTATGATGATAAGGTTGAGATTATCTTTCGTCAACAGATTCAACCTTGGCATCCTAGTAGTACGCTTGTTCATGAGGCGGGTGTTGCTGGTATGTTGTTCTTTTATTATTTTGGGGATTTGAAAAGAACAATATAAGGAGGGCAGTGAGAAGCTATGGTATAGAATAAAGAGCGGGAATAGCTTCTTTATAAGTATTTGATGGAAAGTCCGGAAATCACCAACTCACTTATCTCATAGTCCTAACCCTCTCCCCATCCTCATTCTACCCCTTCTCTGCATCTCTTTTTCAACAACAAAAGGATTTCTTCGACGCCAATGTTGTTAATGAAACTCGTAATGCTACTTACAAGCGACTCGCTAAGATTGCAGGAGAAGCTGGAGTTGATGAAGAGAAGGTTTATGATCTTTTGAAGATTAGTGACAAACCTGCGGAGGATGGAGGTTTGAATACTGGAAATGGAGTCACAGATAGTTTGAAGAGGTTGGTTAAGGTCAATAGATTGGTGGGAATTCATGTTACCCCTACAGTTGTTGTGAGTATCTTTCCCCTCTTGTGTTTGTTTGCCTCGAAAGAATCGAGAGAGAAGTGGCCAAGAGACGTAATAATTTTTGGTGAGTATTTACTAATTGACATATTGTAGTTCGACGGGGCAGTAGAAAACTCAATCAGTAGTTCCTTCACCCCAGAGCAATGGGAAGAATGGTTGGACAAGAACGTTGCATAAACTCTCTTTGATCATAAATCACTCGGAGCTCAGGTGTAGGATGATATGTCAGTTTTGGCTGTATGTAAGAGATATGGAACAAGAACTTGTGGGGTAGCACCAATTGCTTAGCTGGGGCTTACTAGGCTAGTCTATTTTCTTGAGACCTCATGAGGTATTTTGATACTTGAATTGGTGGTCCATGAACTTCAAAATTCGGATATCTTCAAGCCGGTTGATATTTTGGTGGGCTTTCGCTTCAGAAATTATCCAATGATATGACATGATGCCAAGGAGCAGACAGTTGAACCCTTCCTTCTTATACTTTCACCTGGTTCACTGACCGTCACGAATGAGACTTCTTAAGCAAATTCTTTCCTGCGCATTGATTGCTTTATGTGTGTGTGTGTGTGTGTGTGTGACTCCCTTGACCTGACTGAAACTTGTATCTTACTCTTAATCACACTTACCTTTACCCTTACACTTACGGCATGTATCATGCATAACATCATCGCATCATCTCATTACCATCATAACCGCTCGTGGCTTACATGGTGGTGTTGTAGATATAGATTGATTAGTAGAAAGCTTCCTCAGTATTTGAGGTTGGGAGGGAATGGGAAAGGATGTTGAGGGTTGCTGTGATTGTGGCTTGATGGTCGCGATTGGACGTGATGTTATTAAGGGAGAAAGATACTCGAGCAGATTTAAAGAATCTCGATATGGTCTTGGGTGTGAGTGAGGGTTCGGGGTATTTGTTATATTTATATGTTCGGATAATGGTAAGAGGAATAATATGGTATGATTGAAGGCGAGGAGATGAAAGTTTGTGAGGAAAGGGGCGAGGGGCAAGGGGCGAGGACATGGTACCATAATGGGGCCATGTAAAACTTATTTCAGAAACAATGGAGGACTTGAATACAAATTCTGGGTATTCTTCAACGAGGCAGAGATCTATTGATGTTAACGTTGATGGTGGGTGGCTGATACTTTATCTTAATTTTAACAGCAAGAAACGTGGTAGGGTAGTATTTAGCTGGAATGCTTAAGCTACGGCACGGTACGTCCGAATTGATGATCTTCGTAGCAGGCTAGCTGTTGTTGGTCAATCTTCAACTTGAAGTCTGATTTGTTGCGGGATTCTAATTTGACTACCAAATGCATATAGTATGATACGATTGGTCAATATATTTAGTCATCAATCGATTTCGCTTACAAGCTTGATGAATTCATAGCTTCAAAGCTCTCCACCCCTTCATCAAATTTACTTATGCTGTCAGCCCATTCAACTTATTCATTGCTGTCCAGTGTCCAAAAAATATATTGCGCTGACGGTCCACAACTTCCAGGCTGAAATCCTTCCATGTTTCATATTGGTGCTCGGTCTTAATACTTAATTGTTCCTCCCGGTCTGTCAGATAAAGCGCGCTATGAAATCTTCAAACTAAATTCTCCTGTGAGACGAAAAAAGCTTGAATATGTTAAAAGAAAGTTGAGATTTTGAGTTTACGGGCTCCTAGAACTTTTTACAGATACACTCTATTCAAGTGGATTGATGAACTCGGCTTGGATCTTTTGAATTGTTCATGTTAGTTCATGGTTTGGGGATAATGATGCGCTTTTATCTTCTCATGCCGAGTTGTCTTGAAGACGGGAAATAAGATGACAGGGCTAGGTATATAAGAATTATATAATCCTTTCACGTACAATACCTAGGGTAGTTCATATACATGGCGGGTTTAGTCAATTCTTCTATATACTCAGCTATTCCTTGAGACCCAGCTGACGATTCTTTCTTGTTCTTGTCATCCATTCGCTCTCTTTTTGTTATTCTTTTGAATTCGAAGTCGATGTTCACTTACTTTATCTGGTTGGTTTGCAGGTCACTTTCTCATCATATCTAGAAATGGTAAATTCAGAAGCTGGTTTATCAAATTAAGTCTCTCGACCGCTTCACACTTCATCGAACTTGATATCAGTAGTAGTCTTGTTTACTTTCAGCTTGTGCCACACCCATATTGTTCATACTCCTCCAGCATTCAATACCCAGGTATCCCCTCGTACCTATTGCCGTACCGATATTGTCCTGATAAACACAATGGCTTCGCGAATATCAACTGGAAAGCGATTCTTGTTACTTTGTTCTCTCTCTTTACCACTATTAGCATCGGGTTCAACAGACGATAGACCAACAACATGTTATGTTATAAATGGATCACATAATTACAATGCAGGATATAGATGTGATAATTCAACGACGGGTCATAGTTCATGTTGTCAAGCTGGTGCTATCTGTTTTTCAAATGGTGTTTGTCAACAAGCAAATGGAAAAATCCAAGATTATTTGAGAGTAGGGTGTACAGATCCTACATGGAAAGACCCAGCTTGTTTAAATCAATGCACTATTTGTAAGTCATGAGAAGTAACTTTTTGGTTGAAAATACTGAATAATGATTAGATGCGAGAGGTTCAACAGCTGGTATAAGATTTTGCAATGGAGCTATTACGTCAACAACAGAATAGTATGTTATATCATGATCTATTTACCAACTCTAAAATACTCAGTACTGACAAAAAAGCTGCTGTGATACTGGAGCCAATGGTGTAGGAAGTTTTGCCTGTTGCGATAACGATTCAGATATCTTCAATATTTCACCCGTTGCCACAGTTCTCGCTCAAGTTCCCCTCAACTACGTCTCATCATCCACATCATCATCATCTACTTCTACTTCTACTTCTACTTCTACTTCTGCCTCTTCACCATCCATATCTTCAGTCACAGCCTCGACCTCAACCACAGTATCCGCTTCACACACAATAGCAACACCCCCCGCCTTGGAAACATCCACCACACCTCTTCCATCCGCATCTCCTTCATCCCACGGCGCAGCCATAGGCGCAGGGGTCGGTATTCCATGCGGAATTCTTGCCTTAGGATTGTTAGGGTTTTTCTTCTGGAGAACACGCGCGCAAAAGACTGATCAAATTCCTAAAAATCATGAAGCGGGTTATCCAGCACAGGGGTATCAGAACACTCAAGGAGGATATCCAGTTGCGCAGGGATATGGTACACATTCTCCACAAGTTGGATATGCCGCTAGTGAAATAGGAACGGGGTATGTTGGGGGCAATTTGGGAGAGGCAGGGGGTATAGGAATCCGGGATAAGAAGGGATATTTTGCTCCGGTGCTGAGTGAGATGGAGGCAGGGAGGACGGTGCATGAGATGGATGGGAATGATGTGGGAAGTCATGGTCGTGGAGGTTTATGACTGAGTAGCTATAGGAGGTTGGATTTGGGATTAAGGTTTTAGGTTCCGAAGGGATAATACAGGAGGATAACGTCATGCCGAGAGGCGAGAGGAGAATCCAATACAATTTCTCGAAGGAGGGGAAATTGAATGGAGGATATCGAGCGCACAGCTCAGTCCAAGGTCATGATTAAACGGCCTCATGCGACACAGATCCTAAGAATATAGGGCTGCAGGAATCGTTCAAAGAAACTGGGAACCGAGGAAGATAGATAGCCGGGAAATAATTGGCTGCTCTTTAATTTAATTTCTTCTATGTACATATATATCAGTTTTCAAACGCCATTATCCACCATTTGAACAAATTGTTCGCATTTTCTATGATATAGTCCTGCGCGTTATCATGATGTGCAGTGTGATGAAATCCCATGTTCATTCGTTCATCTCTTTCTGAAGCGCGCGGGGAAGAGCGTGATCGGGGATGCTTTGGTTCGGTTCGTTTTTGGCATTAGACTATTAGTATAGCTAGAGTCTTTTGTTGAATTTCCTCTCGTGGTTGAATGGAATGTTTATTAATGATCTATTTGGAAATAAATCTCGGCTTTTAGTGCTGACGAAAGGGATATAGGAGATCTCATTGGGTGTTCGTATCATATGTATGTATTTATCATCATTATTATTCTGTATCATCTATTTTGACTTTTGTTTTTATCGTTAATATCATTTTTTGAGATTCTTGTTATGTATTTCAAGGTGCTTATACTTGTTGTTGTTGTTGGAATTCGCTCTCTCATAAACGAATATTTATATACATTTTTCGTCGCTCTAAGCTTGGAGCTAGAATACATGTATGTCAGGTCTGAGACCAAGTGAATGGCAAGGGAATACTAGATGAGTAAAGAAAAAGTAGATGAGTGGATTATGAATTACTGGTAGTTCTAGATAGAACATGGGTATTGAAAAGGGAAATGTAGAGTTGTGGATTGGAGGAGGGAGATGCTGTTCAATGGGAGGTTTAGATACTCTTTTGGGAGGATTAGATGGGGTTTGGTATTTTTGAAGAGGGGGAGACGGTGAGGGGGTAGTATTTGGAGCTTCTGGGAGAGGGTTGGTAGGAGTTTTGACTGATGAGAACAGACACTTTAAATGCCTTTGATGAAGATCAATTGACATCTTCATAGGATACAGATTTAGATTCAGGTTTAGATTTGTACGAGACAACTCCTTACAGTGAATGGGATGTTGTTTTTTGAATGGTATCTGATTGGTAAACATGAGACGGGATAACAGGTTGATGGTTTATAAGCTTCCAAGTTCCGTGATACTTATTACACCTCCATACATCTTCCACACAATATCCACTGACTTTATCTTGGCTCTACCGCGATCAACTCCAGATTCGTTTGACTGTGCATGAGCCATCACAGACAAGCTATTCAAGACTATCACAAATTTTACATATGATATTCTAATTCATGGGTTGTAGAACTGGAGAATATAGGTCGATGGATAGCACAGGAGTCATAAGAAGATCGGAAGATACAAGTCCAGTAGAACATTGGGCAAGGGGAGAGTTTGTTGATCATCATTTGTCATTTCTCTTGCTGTTGCTGTTGGTTCTAGAGAATCCGTTCAATGCCATATCATATCTATACATTTATTATCAAAGCCGATGTCGTGGGCTAATTGTTCGTTCAATCATTTTCTCTCCTCAAGTTGAATTTGATTCAACTGACTTGGCAGGTAGGGACAGTATGTCTTCCAGCCGCTCCGCCCTTTTAATTATGTCTAATTTAATAAGACTTTTCTCTATGGGAAAAATTGTATCTTAGGAGTACTCATATGCCTCTCGTGGTAAATAAACCTAACTATACTGGTCGATAGATTTGGTGAATGCAGCTATGTACTCAATATTGGATGATACAGAGGGGGTGATGGCTTCTAGTGTTGAGCTTCTGGGTATTCAAACTCATATTTTGGGTCCTTGAAGTATAAAATGGCCCTTATTTTCTGTTTCGACTTCCTCTGCATTTCTTTGAGTAGTTTGAAGAAAGACATCATGGCGCTTGCAGTTGGTTGATCCCCTGCATATATCATCATCTCGCCGGGATTAATTAGTGTTTATTTTTCTCAAGGCTTTACTAAGGTTGGAACTTGGTCATGGATCCAGTGCTTTTTTGTATTCTAGATTTCACCCTACTCTGAGACGATGGGTAGTTTTTATTGCTATCATTATTATCATTATGAAAGCTTTGCTATTCAACAATAAAACTACAACATGGTGACACTATACATGTAAACTCAGGTTGTCCACTGGTCTTATAGTAATCTTTGTAGAGATCTCATTAGGAATAAGCCATCCACCGCTCCTTAATTATCTGTTTCGACCTTCGGTTGTAGAATATGAAAGTGTTTACGAAGAAAAGAAAAACTATGGGACGAGAAATTATGTAGCTATAACTAACTAGATCTGATTCGTCTTTTGAAAATTGGAGAGATTATTGAAGAAAAGATATGATCAACCCTTCAAATTTCATCATTAATTAAGTGTAACTATGGGAATAGGAAGAGAGCATTTAGGGGGGAGAGAGTTCAAAAATTATCACTTCAACCTCGCCTGATCAGACACGAGATATACTACTGGTATTGAGGCCACTGGTTTCATCAATGTATTTACTTCTTTATCCGCAATGTAAATCTCTTTGCCTCGAGAAATAACGCCTCCAAAGATCGCTATGTAGACTACTCGGGATTCGATAGAGTTGGATCTGCATTTTAGCGTCAAGCTCGAATTAGCATACTTCTTTCTTGGTTTGATAATATTTTGTATATTATATTATTTATTATGAAAAACGACGAATCTTGTACTCCTATAACAATTGTCATTATGAGTTCGTTGTTGATGTAGATTCAGTTTCGTGGAAGGCGTAACATTTCCGATGTCACGGTATCTTGAATGCAGATTGAGAAAGCAGGCAAACTAATAATGTTAAACTTCTGGCATTAAACCTAAACGTTTTCCAGATTATGTTGTCACCGGGGAGAGTTTCTCAACATTATCTGATTAGTTTGCCTAATAAGTCAAAGGCATAATGAGAAAATGAGGTTACATACTTCACAAATTGAAGAAATATCAAGGTGGAAATGATGTAATGAATCAGGATGGATAGATCTGAATTTTCATTCAGATTGTATTGGTGAGATTGGATCTATTAATATGGTATATGGGCATCTCTTTCATTTCATTCTGGAATTCTTGTCCCTTCATATACCAAAGATACAAACGAATTTTGATTCCAGACGGTAGTGGATTAATCCTATGCTTTGATGAACTGGCACTATTTCTATAACCTCCTTACCAATGAGTTGATTTATGAAGGCTGGCTTAATTGAAAGATTTCTCTGATAGTCTATAATGATCGACATGTGAAAGTTCGTTCACATCCTATTGTTGCCGCGCTGTCATATCATAGTTTATATTTACCGACCTAATCATCACTACCGATTATCTTATTTTTGCACCCACATATGAGTTTTGTGGGATTCACTAGATACTATTTGGTTTCTGAATTTTGGCTTTTCCTTACTAGAGAGAACTAGTCGTGATTTTGTCACTTCCGCATCTTCTTGTATACTACCAAAGTCAGCCATGCAAGTTCTGCTATCGTTGTAATCATAAGGCAGCAGCTTTTTCCACCATCAAGGTATTATACATCGAAAGTATCATCATAACTGCAAAACAGACTTCCGAAAAGCAAACGAGAGGCTGTATCTCTTGCATATTCTGCCATCGTCATGTTCAAAGAATTCCAAATTGGAGTCGAAAAGATTGATTGGAGAGTATATGTATATACTGAGCATCCTGTCTTGCAAACTTGTAGAAGAAAGATAGGCTAAGATGAAAAAGTGAATAGGAAAGAATTTTGTATCAAATAGCTTCAACCTACAGATAGGATATTGTTAACAAAAACGCTCTCTTTTCAGCTAATTGCAGTATTAAAGATTGCAAAACTAAGCCGAATTATAAAGGGGTTGACCTGGTGCAGGATTGATTGTACAGAAAAAGGGTTCCAGTTATTGGCTGGATGTATAAGAAAACTCTCATCTTATGGAGAAGGGCATTGGCATCAGTAGCTACTCTTAAACATCGAAAGGGCTGATTCTTAGTCTATTCAACGTAGAATTCTCTTTCTTGAATTGGGCTGGAAACATATACATTCAAGAGTTGAAGTGAATTATTCTTTTGAGCATCAACTTTTGAGCCCGCCATTTCAGTAGGCTATGCGAGCTTCTTCTGAGATTTAGATGATGAATGACTACTATTTGAAGGCATCATGTGAGTATGATAAGGGCATTATATCGTACTCTTCATTTAGCCAAAGCCCTCAAATATTCTCTACTGAGGAAATCTTTAAATCATTCATAGCTCTTCTCATAATGAACGATCAACAGCCCAGCCACGTGGCATCGTATCAAGGTAAGAATACCTATCCAATTCCATCATATAAAGCCTCGGAGAAGAGAACATCCACTACTTTGCACAGCAACTAGCGTGTTTCACTGCAGTACATACACCCACCAACTGCACAGCAAAATAACAATCAAATCCAGAAAGCGTACAATAAATCCACAACAAAAGACCAAACCAAAACTTCCCACCTCATCACCATAAAAAAGCTTCATTTCTTACAAAATTCACTTAGCAAACGCACATCTACATCTTCCAATACAAGAGCTACTACAGCCATTCGATCGACATACTCAGATCAAACTACTAGGACAGATATAATCGAACGAACCAAGATTAAATAGCAAAAATGATGGCATACTATAGCTATTGATCAACAGCAACTGGTAAGCAAGCGCTGCCAAAACTTTCACGCCATGTATTGAAGAAGAGTTTAAAAAAATGGAGAGGAATAAATATGATCGTTGAGGAGATGCGGTTTGTTGGAACATGTGGATGTACTTGGGATGTGTTATTTGCAGAAAACACTTTCACCCGTCCCCTCCCTCTTCCACTCCTCTTCCACCCCCAAACACAAGAACCAAACCGAACCAAAAAACCACCTAAAACCCACCACCTACCACGCCCCTAAATACGAAGAACTTCACAACCCAACCTATAGCAAACCAACAGAACATACGACCCAAGCCACCCAGATTGGCGTCTCGAGAATATACGTAAAATCTTGCATAGGTACAAAAACTACTTTTGTATCAATTCAATGCCTGTTAATGTTCAACTAAGACAGGATCTAGGAATTAGATAAGGGAGGGTTTGAGGTCGGGGTATTGTTTTTGAGATTAGAGAATGGGTGAGCGGAGGAGAGAGGTGGTATGTTGAGGATGGGAGTAAAAGGGGGGTGAAGGAGGAAGATGAATGGGCATAAGAGGGAAGATGGCAATGATGACGAGGGCTGACGCTCGTAAATCTGATCAAAGGCATAGGTGGTATGTACTAGTCATACCACTTGGTAGGAAGGTACATGTATTTGGAAGAATGTGAGGAATACGAATACCATGCGAATCGGTAGATACTGTCTTCGAAAATCTAATAAGGATTGAAGAAAATATCATTGCTATAAATAATTGACACGCCCATGTCGGTACACCGGCCACTATGCAGCCCAAACAAATACAAGTTTCTCGATCTCTTTCATCATATGAAACGCCAACCATGATTAAATGAAAGCCCCTTGAATATCTCAATCTTCGAACCTAAACATACACATCTTCCAAAATTCATATAACTATTATCTTGTCTTGCCGGAAGAAACACCAGCACCAATAACACCAGGTAATTTTTCATCACCAATGCTATACAACATGCCAATTCCCCAGGAAACAATTCCAACTAAAACCAAACTGGAGATGAAAATCAACCAGAAAGGACCACTGATATCTGTTTTTTGACAAGCAGATCCTCCACGTCCCGAATCAGCACCGCATCTACAAGCGAAGCAATCACCGGATTGAGACGTGAATTTCTTGTAGCAAGCACCATTTGATGAACAATTATTGGTGGAAGAGATACAAGAGTCCAAAGAGGCGTGGCAAACAGGAAGAGTTGTCCTGATTAAATTATTTTTCTTGTAGGAAAAATTGGATTTAGCAACTTCTTGTACTTGGTGATCGACAAACTCAGCCATTGGTTCTTCAAAATTTTGTCTGCTGGAAAGCTTCTTTTGTGAAGGTCTAACATAAGAGCCATAAGAGCCACTACCCCTATGAGAATCAGGCATAAGGATAACGAGTACATTCATTTCTGCTTTAGAGGCGAATTTGGTTAATCGTTCGAAAGATGTGTTGATGAAATCCTTGTTCTGTTCCAACGTTAGCCAATCGATTTCTATTCAAATAACAAACTTTCAATACCTCTGGTTGTCCATTCAAGTCGAGGTGCATAATCTTCGATTTTCCATTCCAGCAGTCATCTGTAAATGGATTGATAGCATCGTCTAATGAGCATTTCTTTGCCTCTCCAACCTGCAACTCCAAATCATCTGCCAACTTTTGTGTCGTTCTAACAGAAGGTGGGTTTGAGATTGTAAATGCTGGTTTGATAGAAGACCAAGCATCTAATAATGGTCCAGCCGTTTCTTTCGATACACCCTCAACAATCATAACCAGCTCAGCCACCTTATCCCTTGGCGCATCCTTGAATAACGATTTCAATTGACCTCCAAACTTGTTAACATGTTTGATGGCATTACTCCCAATCGATCCAACATCGTGAAATTGTGATACTCCTAATCGCTGTGCGAGAACGAGTCGTGCTTCGTTGGGGGATAGAGCTGGAGGTGATGCTTGATTATTTGGCCATTGTTGGCCTTCAAAAATATAGGCGCTAGCGGAATCTGATACAGCACAAGCTGTACTGGCCAGTAAAGGCAAAAGTAAGCTGGAGGAAAGCTTCATATTTGATGATTAATTTTGTTGATGTGGTTTGAGAAGCTCATACTCAAGTGACGTTCTAGAAAGTGTTGATGCTGATAACCTTCAAGATGTCGTACTAAGCTAAGACCAAATATGGCGCTAATCTCTTTTCAACTTAGTCGATATGACTTGTGCAAGAGAAGATTGAGTGAGTATTGAGTTACGAGTATTGAGATGAAGATGAAGAGGGAGACGGAGACTAAATGTTTTAAAGAAGGTTTAAAAAATTATTTAATTATTTAATTATTTAATTATTTAATTATTTACTTACTTATTTACTTATTTACTCATTTATTTACTCATTTATTTACTCATTATTTTATTTATTTATTTATT
>PDUE01000347.1:7642-54443 GCA_002909645.1 Monilinia polystroma
TATCTACTAATAATCAGAAAGCTGATGGTTTTACAAAATCATTAGTTAAAACCAAACTAATTGAATTCCTTAAACAAATAAATTTGTATTAAATTAAATCAATATATTTATTAAAGGAGTGTATTGAATTGTAATGGATATACTAATCCATATAACAATAAACGTTATGCGGAGTAGATGTAGAATTGTATACAGAATATACGATATAGAACGTATATAATGGATAACATAATCTAATATAATGTGGGAATATTTAAAGTATTATTTCGGTTATATCTAATTAGGTTTCTTTAATATTTATTATAATTTCGGTAAGATTCGGTTTAAACTGATTTTATAAGCGATCAAAATGTTTTCAAAATATATAAATAAAAGGATATTCTTTAAAGAAAACCTTAAGTAAATTAAGAAAAAGCAAAATAGAATAAATATATATATAGTCCGGCAAAATTCATTATTCCTTTCACTCCGTTATTTGATCATTTCTACCAACTTCCTAACTACGTCTTCCAATATCATATTATCATATACGTCCCCAACATATATCATAGTATAAATCCTGTAACCTCCCATAGTAACTATGTTTTCCAACATTATATTATTATATACGTTCCTAACCTATATTATAATATAAATCCTGTGCCCTCCCACAAAGATATTCACCCAAACTTTGAGAAACTCGTTAAACTATATATAGCATTCGTTCCATGGAGTATACCCAATTTTAACCTTAGATTTTTGCAAGATTCATTGCGAGCGTTTCGGATCGGCCTGATTTGTCCCCGGGTCTTCGGGTTAACCTTACCAAACCCCATTGCATCGTGCGATATGCTTGGGGCGCCGGCTCTGTTTAAAGACAGTGATTGAAATATATTTCAATGTGGCCTGGGAAGGGCGGGCAGATATTGCTGTTTAAAACAGTATGAGATAGGTATTAATGAGAAGGTTCGTTCTGGGTAGACCAAGCGATATAGTAGTTCCATATACGTAGAACCTTCAAGGTTAAGTTGTTATTACAACGTCAATCAATATAAGGTGAAGCTGTTACATCTGCCATAAGATTTTTTATCCCTAACAGCGATATATCACGTATCATGCTCATACAATCCAAAGCTGGACCTAAGATCTCGCCCAGTTTAAGGATATCCAATCCTAATATCTAATTCGCTCTCGTAATCGTTATTTTCCTTATTCTTCTCATTCCTTAATTCCTTCTCTTTTATACCTTGGCTTTCTCTTTCGGCAACCAAACACTCTGGGCATTACACCAATGTTTTAATCCCACCAATCCCCACGCCATTCCAATTCCGCTATTCTTGAACCCCCCGAAAGGAACTTTTGCACTTAAATAAAAGTGGGTGTTCACCCAGACACTGCCAGCTTGTAACTCACGAGCCATTTTTTCGGCCCTCGTGATATCTTTACTCCATACGGAGGATCCTAATCCGATGAGGCTGTTATTCACTCTATCAACTATTTCCTCATCTGAACCTGCCCATTTGAGAACAGGGACGATGGGGCCAAATGGCTCTAGCTGTACGATTCTTTCGCTGTCGGGTGGGTTATCAATGATTGTGGGCAGGGCAAAATAGCCTTTGTTTAATTTATCGTTCTTTTGAATGCTTTCATTTGAACCTCCAAGAGCAACTTTTAGCCCGTTCTTCTCGATATCGTCATAAAAAACTTGTACATGCTCAAGTTGAGCCTTGTTCTGAAGCGGGCCAACAAAGTTTGTAGGATCAGCCCCAGATCCAACTTTTAGGTTGGAGACGTAAGATACGAGGCCCGAAAGGAATTGATCATAGATGTCTGCATGAACATAGATGCGCTTTATATTCATGCATATTTGACCGGAGTTTATGAATGCTAATTGAGCGATCTGTTAAAATCTTGATTAGCCGAGCAATGGGTGAATAGGTGCGTTGCTAGGGCACCACTTTGGTCACTTTATATTCTTTGGTTCCTATTTAGACTTCTGAAACCATGTATTCATACAAGCGAAGAGATATCGTCAGACGGCCGGGCGGTGGTGGAAAAGGGGAGTCATTATTATGAAAAGAATCCCAAGAACGTACCTGTGGAACCACATTCTCAATATCGACATCCTCACAAACAATACATGAGTCGTTTCCACCCAACTCCAAGGTGACCCGCTTCAATGTTCTAGCACAACTCTCCATAACCCTTTTACCAGTCTCAATACTCCCGGTAAATGCTATTTTGTCAATACCAGGATGAGCGGTACACATAGGTCCCAATTCATGTCCGCCACTTAACGATTGTAATACTCCTGGTGGAAAAAACTTGTTGCCTAATTCCACAAGCTTGAGCCCGCAATATGGTGTATCTGGGCTCGGCTTGACTATTATCGTATTACCAGCCCACAATGCAGGTGCAAGCTTTCCTGTCGCAAGCAAGAGTGGATAGTTCCAGGGTACCAGTCCACATCCCACCCCAATAGGCACATATCTCACACGTGCTACCATCGTATCGGTTTCTTCCACCACTTCTTCAGTAAGTGTAAGCTCTGCAGTTTGTCGAATCATTGCTACACTTCGAGCGATCTCATCTTGAGCGAGAAAGTTGGCTTTTCCTTGTTCTGCTATAAGGAGATCGATGAATTCGCTTTTGTATGATTCCAATGCATCTGCAAAAGCATTGAAAATGATGCGCCGTTCTGTCAAAGAAGTACGTGACCAAGCCTTTTGAGCTTTCTTTGCTGCTGCAACCGCCTCATCTAATTCGATATTGGTGGACTGCAAGATCGGAGAGTTAGTGATGCTTATCAAGGACAGGTCTTAGGGGAAATGAGTATCTAAGACTGTATGATAAATGAAAAAGGTTGTGTGGGGAAACTGAAAATGAAGCTTGAGATCAGAGAACAGGATTAAGCATCGAAAACAAACAATTAGTGGATATAATAAACATACGAGTGGAACCGGAGGATTGGGTTCGCCGGTGGATGGGTTGATGCTATGTCTGGTTTTTGTTGTATTGGTCAATTTTCCGTTAATTGTGTTTTGGAAGGTCTGGAATGCTGTTAGCCATACATATTGCAGCTGAACTTTCCACGAGATGTCAATTTTATCTCGAATTAATAAGGATTGTGTCGTTGGGAAACGAATCCCAGCTCAGATTCACTGCGCATTTACACAAGTTCAAGTGGTAACCACCACGCAGGATTAACTCTTACAAGAAAGTCCATTGTGCTCTTCGTCTGTGTTGACGCCATTTCACAAGCAGAACCAATCTTGAGGATACCTCAATTACGGCGTCAGTGAAAATTAAATGAACATTCGAATCTCTTTTTAATATCTTATCTCAGACGAGAATGCTCAAGATATAAGATGAGGTTCTTAATGAGAGCGTGCAACCCTGAATCGCTTTTGATTGTGCTGCCATGATGTCTGTCAACCTGACTAGTGGAACCTGCTAAACTTGCCCCTCGCTTCTCGTTGCGCTACCACGCCCGATGCTTAACCTTTTGCAATGGTATCAGCAGAATCTTTTACCCCTCATTTAATCGCTTTTTGTTGTATCACCGCCATACTTATCAGTGTATAAACGCCGACCATTCTTTGTACTACTTTCATGTTGTGGAACATAATGCAGTCAGCTAGATTGTAAGTGGTTCACCCTTATTTCCTCGGTACAATACGATAATCATTTGTCAATTGAACACGTATTATTGGAGATATGGAGATCCATAAAATATGGAATTCGCTTAGCGGTATGATATGCGGAGAAACTACCCGGTTCTTAAATCCTTCCAGAGCGTATAGGGAAAAGAACCAGAATCCTCAATACTGTGGTTGTTGGGGTAAGTATTGTAAAACATACCAAAAAGCGGCCAAGCTTTTCCCCACATTTATGGGTATTAACCAATTATAATATTACGCTAATTAAAAATTAATATATTGAAAAGCAGGTGGTGAAAGTATTGTAAATAATTTTTTTCGAAATTTCAAAATTTTGTATATATGCCATTCGCGGCGATAACTATTATATAACGCTTTCTTATAGATCTAAATAGCTTAATGAAATATTCATTTTTTATAATATTCTATGCCTTTTTAATCATTTTTTTCAATTAATCGTATTTTATAGAATCTATTAAATAATAATTCAAAATCCATTTTTTTATTTAATTCTATATATTCTTAATAGAATTAAGATCAGAAGAGAAAGATAGCCAATCCATTTTTTTAATCCTTTTTGATATAAACTCTTTAATAGTATCTTCTACTGTATAACTAAAAGCTCCATTTTGTATAAATATATACCCTAAATTCAATTTCATTTATCTATTAATAATGGGAATAGTATACTATTAATACAAATTCTTATAGCCTACGCATCGTAACCCAGATCGTACAGCATTCTCATTTATTCCCTTTCATTCTAATATTCAAATCACTTTCCAATAGGGCATCCGTCGATTCTCTTTCGAATAACTTATAAATTTAATAATAATATCAAATTAGGAAGTTGATAAAAAGAGGGGTTAGCCAAAACGCTTTTAAAGTATTAAACGTATTGAATATGTATAAGCTATTTGTTTATAACTTAGATCTGTTTTTTGATTTAAAAAATATTCTTTGATCTTTTGAATTTTCCATTTTATTTGTTTAAAAGTATAAGCTTTAATTTATTAATTATAGTTTATTTCAAGTTTAATAGAAGTAATAAACCTGGTTGGAAAAAGAGGAGATAGTAGAGATAATAATGGTGTATTTAATAGAAAGTGTTGGAAGTTGTGGCACGTGCTCTAAGCTACTTTGCATATATCACTTCCACTTTATAGTTAGATTTTATCTTAATATAACGAATTTATATAGTTAATATTACATACATTTTACTGATCTGCTCCTTTATATTTAACAGATTATAAGCCTGGTAGTTTTGCAATAAAACTAAAGTTAAAAGCTCTATAAATAACTTATATTACCAGAATAAAGATTAATAACAAAAAGCTTTTATATAACGTAATATCAATATACAAGGTGCGTATAGCAAACAGATTGTTGAATAGTAATAACGAAATAATTATTTATATTATATCTTTTCTTTAAATAAAAAAACTATAAGTTATTACTGAAAAGATTATTTATTTTAATTTAACGCTAAAAAGCATTATTTGCTATATAATATTTAATATTACTTCAAAAATCATTATTTATAAATCAAAAATTCATTATTTTTAATTACCCTATTTTAAAAAGAATTTCTTTTTTTAAACATTAATATATCCAAATTGGAATAGTGCAATCTTAAAATAGTTTTTTTTTTATTTTTTTATTCTATTATTAATTATATTTAGATTATTAATATAAGCTTTCTATTTGCAGAATCTTCAAAATAAACAAAGATACTAAATCTAAGAATTACTCCAAGTGTATCCCTCCTTTTATTCAAGAAAATCATAAACGCTAAATTTGTTAAATAAAAATTCAATTTTAAGGAAAAGATTAGTTTTATATATATAAAAAGATATTATATAAATATATATAGATTACAATAACCAACAATTTAATCCAGAATTTTGAAGAATTTTATATCTTTAATAACAATGATAATACTATTACAAAAATTTATCTTAATATTAATAAAAAAACCACCTTTTTTAAAAACAATATTAATACATTATCTTACATTTATTGCTTATTATTTAATAATAATAAGGTTTTAATAAACAAATATAATATAATAAAGAAACTTTGGAATTATTTAGCCATTAAATACTCCAAAATCGATAATATCATAGTAAACAAATATTTTTTTAAAATCAAGACCTTCTCTTTTAACAATACCCCTAATATAATTATTATAAATGTATAAAATAAGCTTAAGGATCTTCAATAAAAGCTTTTATTTATAAATACTTCAATTAATACTTTATATATAAATAAATCGCTTTTTTAAAGCTTAACCTTATCTTTCTCTAATAAATACAAAATCATTATTAATATAATCTATATTATTAGTTTTACTTTAAACATTAATAATAAAATCAAATATTTATAAATTAAAAAAGCAAAGATCTAGATCTCTAAAGATTTAATATATTTTATAAAAAGAAAAAAATATATTCTACCTTTTCGCCAGTATAAAGCTAATATAAGCTTGAAAATTAATATATTTATTATTATTTGCGAACTTTGTGATAAAACTGGTCACTCAGTCCTAAAATGCTTTCAGTTTCGTTACACTAAGCGCTTTTTGAAATCTGATTTAAAATATAAACAAAAGAGAAGACAATTCATTTTTTTAATACAAAAAGATAAAAAATGCAGGGAGTATAAGGCTTATATTACTAAATTAAGCTTTAATACTATTAAAAATGTTATTAATAATAAGTCTTATTCTAAATATTATCATTTTATTAAAGAAAGTATTAATAAAGCATCTCCATTATAATAGTATATTAATACCAGTGCTACTTTATACATATCTAACTAACATTCTTTATTCAAAAGTTTGATTTATATTCTATAATAAAGAATAATAATTAATAGAGAAACTATATACTTGGATAAGCAAGAAATAATGAATATAATATACAAGAATAAAATAAGAATATTATTAGTTAATATACTATATATATTTGAATTAAAGATTAATCTATTTTTAGCTAAAAGAATTTATAAAATAGAATTTAAGGGTATATTTAATCTCAAAAAGATATATTTTATATTAAAAAACAATAAAAATAATAAAATTATTAAAGTAACAATAAAAAATAGAATATATATTATTTTATATATAAAACCAGGATATAAAGATTTTATATTTTTTATACTTTTTATAAAGATTATTAATAGGATGAAAGGGGAAGTTAAAGAATTAACTATAATAAAAAAGAAAAGATATTTTATTTAATATAAACACTTTAATTATTTCAATTTTAACAAAATTAGGAATTTATATAAAGTTATTATACTCTAAAGATTTATTAAGGTTTCTTCAATTTTTAATATTTATAAAATATATATTTTCATAAAAATAATTAACAGAATCCTAAGTTAATTAAATGCATAAAAATCTAAAAAACTAAAATTAATCTATTTTAATATTATTAGCCCTTTTCTAAAATTTATTTAAGGATATAAATATTTTCTCCTTATTATTAATAATATTATAAAAATAAAATAAATTATTTTATTAAAATAGAAAAACGATATAATATTATTATTAAAAAATTGAAAGCAAGAAATTAAATTTATTACAAATATAATTATAATTATTACTAGAACTAATAATATATTAGAGCTCCTTTAAGCCATTTAGAAATAGAAGGCTAATATATAATTAAAGATTATAATAATTGTATTATCTCACCAAAATGGTTTAATTAAACATAATATATACATTTCAGAAATTAATATAAAAGTAATATTAAAAAAAGCCCATTTATTATTAGAATTTTAGAACAAAGCTGTCGAGTATAACATATACATTCAAAACCGCATTAATATTGGCTTAAATATAAATAAAATCAATTGAAGCTTATTCAAAGCATTTATAAGTACATTATTAAATATTAATATATATAAGATTTGGGGGAGTTAATATTATATATATATTAACCCCAAAATTATTCCAAAAGGACAAAAGTATGATAAACTTTGTAATATAATAAGGGTTGGGATATTTCTAAAATATTCAAAAAATACTATTAAATATATAAAAGTTTATTTATTAAAGTTAAACTATATTTACTATTTTTATTATATTATAATCAATAAAAGCTATAAAGGAGGGAATCTAAATTTCAAACTCAGAAACTATATAACTAGATTATAAGGTATTAAAAATATAGAATCTAATTACAGACCTTACAGCAGACCTAAGAATATCCCTAAATTATTATTTATCCTAATTAATCTATTAATATCATCAAATAAAATAATTACAAATTTAATAAAAGTATATTTATTAATATTAAAATAAACAAAAACTGAAATATTATATTTTAATAAAGATAAATATAAAAATATCCAATAAATAGCTAATAATTTAATAAGATTAATAAAAAAAAACAATAAAGAAAATAATATTATTTTATTTAATATAATTTTATTATTTAATTATATACTATTAAATTCAAGTATATTATTTAATATTACATTATCTAATAAAACTTTATTATTTATTATATTTATATTTATATCTATTTCTACATTATCTTTGAAATACAATTTTAGAAAGAAAAAGAGAAGCAATAATAATGATATAGAAGAACAAAAAGACTTCAAAATCATTTAGGCTTTATTTATTTCTTTAAATAAATTAGGATCAAAATTGATTGAGTATACTATAATTATTATTCCAAATATTCATCAATTTGAATAAAAGGTAAATAATAAAATTGCTTTAAAGATTTTAACTATTTTAGCAAATATATTAATAAAAGCTGAAACTGCTTTATCAATAATGGAAATACTTGGGATTAAAATACTAAATATATATAAAGAAACAATAACAGACAAAAAGCATACAAAAGATTAACAAACTACAATTTAAGAAGAAATAGATTTATTAATTAGGAATAGTATTTAGAAAACGTTTATTTTATTATAAAAGAGTAATTTAATTTTAATGAAATAAATATTTTTTATTAAAATAAAGAATAATAAAATAAAATAATTTAAAGCTAAATTAGTAGTTAAAAGATTTAATTAAGTTTTAGATAAAAATTATAATAAAATCTTTGCCCCTATAATTCAATTTGATACTTTTTATCTTTTCCTTACAATTATTATAAAAAAGGATCTTGAATATTTCTATTTTGATATTAAAAATATATTTACCAAATTATATTTAAAAGAAAAGATCTATTTAGCGCTCTTTTAGAGTATTTATATTTGTTATAACTGTATTCTATATACATTTTGGAATCTTTATAGATTAAAATAAACTAATAGAAATTAAAGCCTTTTTCTAAAAGAAGAATTAATTAAAATAGGTTTTATATAAAGCCTTACAGATTCATATTTATATACCAATTACCTACATTAATTAATTCTTCTAGTATATATAAATAATATTATTATTATTGTTATATAAAAATAAGATATTTAATAGTTTTATTATAACCTTTCTATTTAATTCAATATCAAAAATTTAAGGAAAATTAGTAAAATCTTAGGAATATGTATTATTTATAACAAATCAAAAAAAGTATTAATTATAAATTAAAAAAAGTATTTGAATACAATGCTTATTCAATTCGGGATCTTTTATAATCAATATACTTTAAGAAAAATACCAATTTTGGATTACAATTAATTATAACCAATGCTTTTAGATAACGAACTTATTAATATAAACAAATACTAGTAAGCAATCGGTAGTATAATCCATTCTATAGTTTACACTAAACCGGATATTGTATTTAGTTTCAAAAGATTAATACAAACTATATCTAATTCTGTTAAACATTACAGCATTACATTTAAAAACCTTATAAGATATTTAAAATCAATTATTAAATAGAAATTACATTTTGGGCTTAAAGGAATTTAATTAAATATTTGCAAAAAATATAATCTTCTACAACATACCATCAAAGTATATACCAATATAGATTAAATAAGCGATAAAACCGAACAAAAAAGTATCTTTAATAAAATAGTAATGTTCTATAATAAACCAATCTTATAAACAAACAAGAAACAGATATCTATAATTATATTTAATATAAAAACTAAGTATATTTCTATAGCGATATTTATTAAATAAAGGCAATAAATAGTCTAACTTTTGAAGGACTTAAAGCGATTATAGTATATTGGAAACAATAGCAAAATTTAAATATTAGGAGATAATTAAGGAATGCTAATATTAATTAAGAATCCATATTTATATAAATAATTAAAATATATTAATATATATCACCATTTTATTTAAGATTTTATAAAAAAACATTTAGTTAATACTAGCTATATCAATATTAGTAATATAATTGTAGATAAATTAATAAAATTATATGTAAAGATAATATTTGAGAGATTCAAGGATATACTAGGACTTTAAAGAGATTATTAAGTATATAAAAGGAATTTTAAAGAAACTAACTATTGAAGCTAAAAGAGTAAGCTTTTTGGGGAAGTGTTGGAAATTGTGGTATATGCTCTAAGCTATTGTACATATATCACTTCCACTTCATAGTTAGATTTTACCTTAATATAACGAATTTACATAGTCAATATTACATGCATTCCACTGGCCTGCTCCTCTATATTTAACAGAAAGGAATTTTTTAATAAATTTATAATATCCATTTTAATGAAAATTTATTATATTGATTTTGTTGAATATCCTTTGTTGAATTTTATATTAAAAATTTCGAAATCTGTATATTACTGATTTTAAATATATTTGTTAAAGCGGTACAAAAACAATCGAAACTGATCAATTAAAACTCTTCATTTGAAATATACAGGGGTATGTGAATCAAAATGATGTTTTACAATACTTACCCCAACAACCACAGTACATTGTCACAATTGGAATAGTGTTTTATGGGTCACTGAATTGTCTTTAAGTTGTGATAAGATAGGGACCCTTTGCAAATACTCGAGACCAGTCGGCCAACTGTTCTTGCAAGAATGGACTCAACACTGAACGATTTGGGATTATATGCCAGGTAGCTTCATAAATAAAGGCTTAGTAAGGTCTTATATACTATTAGTCTACTAAGAATTGCGAAGTAGATTCCACTTCGATCCACCGGGGTATCTACTCATCATCATTATATTATAATTTTACATTGCCAACCCAGAACCATAAGTCCCATAACCCTAACGATCTTTACCACCGCCGACCCTACTCATCCTAACACTACTTATTTTGGTATTAGTGGTTTTCGTGATGCCCATTCCCCAAATAGAATCTTCACTACTTTGACTTCTAGTGTCACTCGTATCTCGACCTCTCCCTTTTCCTCCGCTCCATTTCCCCCCATGCCTGGATACACGCTTACTACGCGTTTTCCCCCTTAGTTCCGCTGCTTCCGGTTCTTGCAAATGCCCACTTTCCAAATCGATATCATGCCTACTTCCGTTTTCATCGTGTTGCGAATGTTCATCAGAAGTACCGTCGTAATGGTCACCAACGTTCTTCTTTCCAGTCACAATGGTCGTCGTAACACCAGAATTCAAAGGGATGTCATCCCTCAATTTACAATTTTCGGCATCTCCTCCAAAGCTAGGATTTCTCGAACCTCCGGGATATGTGTTTAGACTCTTTTGTTTAATATATCCACCTCCTTTGCCGTCTGGATAGCCACCCCAGTTGTTACTAAAGCCGCTAGGTCCTTTTGATGAGCTACCAAACAGTTTGCTACGCGCAAAGAAAGAGCGGAAAAGAGAGCGCAGTGTGGCAACCGAACAGGCGGTAATTCCGATACCGGTTTCCGTAGTGGACCAGATAGCTACATCAACAGTTGCAAAGAGGAAGTCCTCTATATTGGAGAGGTCATGGAGATATGGAATGCGGACTATGGTAGCTGTAGAGGCACTAATATTGTATTCATGTAAGTTCATGCTAACCTGGCGCTCCAAGGCAAGAGAAGGGACCGGGATAGGCTATGGAGTTAAATAGGCAAACAAAGGATAAAGTGAGAAGAACATACACTGCACCCAGAGATAGAATAATAGCCACACTTATCTTGTCCCTTGGTGTCATCTGTAAATTCCATACAACCCATATTGGAATAAGACTCAAAATCCAGTCCGTGGCACAGGTTATAGCACTATATGCATATCCCGCATCGACTGGAACATTGGCATCTATACACTTCCCTGTTCCACCAGTATACTTCGTCCAAAAATAGTTCGAAGGTTGACATTGAAAAATGAAGACGAGAAAATAGAAGACTCCACCTATTTCGCACATGACAAGAGTACCCAGGATAATATATCGATGAAGTCGTATACTTGAAAGTCGCAGAAGGAAAACTGCAATAGAAAGCTTGAGAAACATGTTGGAGATGACGTAAAAAGGTTCGCATAGCCACCAATACTGAGGGCAAAGTCAGCAAATGCTCGAAACGAAAAATCGTGATGATCTAAAATTTATTCACACTAATCAAGGAAAGCGGCCTCGTATCGCTCCTGAATAATAAATATTAAGAGCATACAAACGACGTGATTCTGCTCAGGGGTGAGGCATATGCCCTCGTACTGCTTGACCTCTTGATATCAAAAGAACAGGCAGCCAATTGCCACTGAAGTAAATAGAGATAGAAATACCTTCAGACCAATTGGGACATTTTCAGGTGGGAGATCCCAAATATGTCGACCGCTTCCATAAGTCACAGACATCAACGCAAATGCAGAAAAGAACATAAAAAAGACCTTTTGAAGGCCAGTTAGCAGACATATCTCAAAGTCGATTCGACAATCAAATGAGAAGAGGAGAGCTAACCCAAGAAAGAACAATGGATATATCATCCCAACCAAAACTTTTGGTAACAAAGGCACGGCAATATGATCTTAGCGAAACGGAAACTGTCGTTAAAACGACAAAGAGTATAACAACTCCTTGAATCTGTGATCCTCTATCCTCGTGTGACTCCGCCTGTACCATTAACTCCGACGAATCCATATTCTCCGTTGACAGCGGCAGAAACCAGCTGTGTTGACTCCAGAACTGGCAGCTAATGTCACACTTCCGAAGAAGTCCCAACGTCTCTGTGAAAACAACGATGAGTTGAATGTTAAAACTCGAACCACACTGTGTACAAAACCCAGTTAAAGTGACTATGATAAAGTTCGAATCAACGCCTCTCGAAAAATGAGCCCCAAAAGAATGTATTTTGTTTGCGTAACAGTTCAATCGGGGGGACCCACGATCACATTTGAAGCATTCATAATTCCTTCAACTCATGGGACTGGTATGTAAATGAGGTTCAGGACCTTCAGGTATAAAATCTAGATTTCGGCCACTTGTTCCTAGAGTGGAGTTGTGATAGGAGATCTGGTATTGTGCATAGCAGGACGGGAGAGCAAGGCGTGATCCAAGCGTTGGAAGTTTACAATTTTATGAGCGATGCCGTGCCCAATTCGGATATATGACCGTACTTGGATTCCTATCCGTTTCACTGTTTGGGTAATACTTACTAGGAACCGGCACTGAAAATGGAACTGTCCATACTGATACGCTGATCTCAAGTTTTATGCCAGGGGTGCTACTTTACTTGTCAAGGTTATTCCGCCCGCCAATAAACTACTCGACAGCTAAAATCATCATCTATAACAATGAGCGACCATTCCCGTACGCTACCGTGTATCTGATGTATGTTACTTGAATTAAAATGTAGGCGGGAGTGTAACTTAAAGTTGGGGAATAGCTAATTCATCCAAGGCCGAATACAATTGGACTTTATCCTGAACTATCAAGAATTTGTTGAGTGGTCACATCGAGGTTTGCTCATTCAACTCAAAGTTGATTGATAGCGATAAATTTTATGATGTTGAAAGAACAGAAGCTAATGAAACTCACTTCATAGAGGTTACCATCTCATATCATATCATTACTGTATTGGTAGAGAAACGACCCAACTACCAACTGTACTTCAAAAGTTATCCGCTAGTGCCCTTATGGCCTAGCTGTCTTATATAGTCATGGACTGAAGCGGGACGTTAAATCCAATCAATCAATCAATCAATCAATCGACCCAACTACCAAATCTTCAGGGGTCTCTTGGTACTGTACATCAGCAAAAAAGAAACCATTTCGCGTTGATGGATGAACTGCTGGGGTGAGCCTTGTGAAACTTGCCGTGCTTTGCTTGCCACTGTACGTACAGTATTGGTGCTTCTGATGCCGAGAAACCCGGATCGAATGAGGTGTGATGATTCTTCTTGCGGTGAACTATAATTGATGACGATCGTTTACACAAGATTTACAGCATTCATTTATGCTTTCCAAAGTATTCCAGACTTCCGTGAGCAACTTGACTGTTCTCCATTTCGCACGAAGGGAGCTGAGAAGAGGGAGACCTACTGACAACTGCCTCACTGATCCACCGGCATGTCGCCATATCGTATCGTATCGTTATCAGTATGGTAAATTGGTATATTGAGTCATTCCAAGCTGAAGACTTAATGGTCCATGAGTCGAACTAACATATGCAGTTCTAAGTACATGCCACATGTTGAGCCTTTACCAAAAAATCTAAAAATTTGCGTGTACCCTTGCGAATACGCCTACATGAAAAGGGGTTGCCCCTTGCGGGTCGGAGTATTTTATCCGCTATCTGGGTCTACTTACTTGTACGCGAGAGAGTACCGAAAAGGGTCATATATTACCACCTCATTATATGTATGATGTTTGATGTTTCATTTCGATATCACTCTACTCTCCATCTAAAATAATTTCGCACAGACTTGAGCTCGATGATTCTGGAAGTTCGTTAGAACGATCATTGCTCTCCAAAATAGCATCTTGAATATTGCTCTTCATGTTCCGGTTCCGCAGTATCGGAGCCCATGCCTTCTTGAATTCAATTACCGTTGTAAAACTCTTAATATGTTAAACTTTCACTTCAAAAACGGGAAGAGAAAATCCGAAAATCTGGAGACAAAGTTTTTTTTCGCTTGTACTGTACAGTAATACTGTTTAGAACTATCCAGTCATCTAGGTATGACGAACAAGGGTGGAAAGAACCAAGAAATCTTACGTACAGACTCCAGATACAGTGTTAAAAATGGGAAATTTTTCGCTGTTTTCACTTGATGAAGGTATTTTGATCATCCTAGATCATAGATGATCGTCTACATTTGACCGAGGTACATAAAGTATAGTTCAAAGACAAGAGTTACATTTAAAATGAAGGAAAATCTTCATGCATGTTGCTCACATTGTTGTCACGTTTTAGGGTATAACTTCATATCGGAGTCGGAGTGCAACCCCGGAGTTAAGTATAGTTCATCCGGATGTGTCTTATTATGATTTCCGAGTTCCTGGGCCGTCAAACGCTCCATGTTAACTAATACCCTTGCTTGTGAGCACCAAATATTGAAAACTGGTGTAATCATAATGTTTGAAATATATATCCCATGTAGTAATCTTCAGATCTTTCCCACAAGCTTTCTACGGTAAAGTTTAAGTATTGGATTGCAATGTGATAAAGTTATCGGTAGATGTATCGGTAGATGTATCGGTAGATGTAGCGGTAGAAACCAGGTTCGTTGGGCTTCAATTTGTGACTCTATTTCGGGGAGACGATTTGATGGCGAATATAGCAGTTTGATTGGTTTCTACGCAGTAGTTCTAGATTTTCTGGAAAATTTCGAAGTTATCCATGCAATTATGTTGTGCTACATAGGAATAAGCGAACGGTGGACAAGTCTTAATACGGCCCTGGCTTTAATCAACAACGACTAGCATACCATACTAATGATGATTCTACTATCCCCTCCCCTAAATAAATATCAAATAATACATCTTCTGTAAAGGGCTTCATTTTAATAGCTGAAATCTTTTATACAAGCCAGATGTTAATCTTTTAACTAATCCAAAGTAATATTCAGTAAATTTTTATCTTTAATTCATAGCAAAATCAAAGTTTAATAATAAATTCTATCTATTCGTTAGATTTTTGTTTATATAGGCCGACCTATACTTTAACGTTTATTTAAGGGATGGTATCTATGGATCTATATTCACCTAGGATCTAATACAAACCTCTCTTTTAAACGGAAATTGAATAAGAACCATGTAACATAGACTTCTTATTTTCGCTTGATAATTAGCTTAGCTTGGTCAGCAAGGGGCCCATATATACAAACACCTACTTGACAACAAGCATTAAAACTTCCCGAACTTGTGGTACTGTACCACACTAACACCTTTTCAAAAATAACTCGCACCCTGATTCGTATCGCTCCCTCTTCACAAAACATGGTTTCTCAATATCTCATACCAAACAAGACATTCCTGCCGCTTCGTGAATACTCTAAGTACCGTGTTTAGTCTAAACAAGCGTAGTTATTCTCAAACAAATTTTAAACCTCATCTACGTAGAAGTATTGTGTATTGCAAGATAACTTCAATGAGTGGATTAAGTTGCTTGGTATGCGGCTCACAAAGAGATTTCAGATATCATCCCAAACTCCTAGGAGATGGATGGCCTGGTCTGTGTACATACAAATGATGAGCAAGTTTATCTCCAATACCGAATTGCTGTTTCGCACTCCCATGGCAATTTCTATCGCCAGCATCGTTGCTTTTGCATGGTAGTTTACCTAGGGATCTATGAGATGGAGTATCATTTCCTGTCCCAGCAATGTACCTTGCAGATATAAACAGAAGTCTAGATCCCAAGAAAATGAAGTTCCCTCCGTGTAAGGTGACTACGGTTGCTATAGAGACTCCCCACCTTTCCAGAAAGACCAAGCAAGAAATGAATAAACTGGATCGACCAGATGATCTGTCTCGCCTTTCAGATCACCGCATACTCACACCATAGATACCATGATGCTTCTGTTGTGGTCAGATTTCTTTGACATGGTCACTGCTTCCAAAAACTAAACTTGACGTCGATGGTTTTGTATACGTATGTGAGTTACATCCAGAGCCATCCTCAATCATACCGTCATTAGTAACAATAAACTCAAAAGACAAACACCAAAGGCCTATAGTGATCGACGCATAATATGAAGACTATCGGGTGCTCCATATAAACTCCGATACACGTGCATATATCCACAAGGAAGAGGCCCTTCCCCTGATTATTCAGTATCTTCCTGGATTTTCAACATCCGCTGCCATCAATCAAATCCTTCAGATGCTCTATCAACTACCTACTTCCTAATAGCTGCAGTCTAGAAATCGGCAGAGAAGGAACAACCGTATTCCCAGCACGGCAAATAAAAGCGCCCTCAAAATTCCAATGCAAGGCTGTGATTCAGGAATTCCTCGTCTGATGCTGGTGTATGGGTGTTGATAATACCGATCTCCCAACAAGTACCAGCAGCTTATATGTATACTGTGAAATCATGATCTCCGTACTACATTAGACAAGCGCATCTTCCAAGCTCCAGCGAGAAATGAGGTCGATATTTACTATTATTTCATCATATGAATAAGGCGATCCGAGTATGAAGTTCATTCCCCATGATATATATTCCAGATCTGCGTATTATACTTTTCAATAAATCAACATACATTCATGAGCAAGTGATTTAAGACAATGGTCAAAAGGACTTAAGGTTGAGTGCTGAGAAAGTCAAAATATTGGGTACGTCGTTTAACTCACTATGTATGAAACGTATGAAGAGATCAACAGCCATCGATAATTACATCTGCTGAGATAATTCCACACTCTACACTTTCTATCTGAAGGACTTTCAGATCGGAAAAGCATAATGAAATACTACCTAGGTAGAAAGAGAAAGAATCAACTCCGCGCTATTGACGCATACAATATATGATTGAGAAATTGATCTAGCCTCTAAAGGATAATCCAAGTCCATTTTATACTTTATCGCCATCTTATCAAACAGAATATGACTTGAGCACGAAATCTCGGCTTGTCACCACGGCTCTTCATCATGGCTCATAATTGCGGTTCAATTTACTTTTCTCAATGGTAAATTTAACTCAGAATACCACAGAAGAACCATTGAGCTTCAAAGTTTGGTGGGGTGAATTTTTTTCCTGTATGTACAAATTCAAGGGTAATCCGTACCTACTTTGAGTTTGTTTCCATCTCCCGACCCATCTTTGTACACGGAAACAGATATAGATGCCATGATATCAAAGGGGGATCTCCTTAATCCGCTGGACCTCGAAGTCATCTTGTAACATAATTTACATTGAACGAATGCACCATCTCATTCATGCACTTCACCCACCACCAACTGATCGATTCATACTCATGATCTAGTTTTTTCGTGCTCATTCACTCCTTCTACCCTTCCTTCTTTCCCGCTCCATCCTTTTCCTCTCCCTTTCCAATCTTCTCTTCTCATTTTGACGCTTAATTTCCTCGGCTAGCTCCCTTTGCCTCTTCTCCTCGTAAGCGTCAGCTCTAGCCTTTACTGAAACGTCGTCTTGTTTTGCCCTTCTTTCTTTTGCCATGTCCACCACGCCTTTCTTGGCACTTTGAAATCCTTCCATAACATTTCCTAAACTACCATCTAAGGAATATCTCTTTGGAGTTTTCGTGTCTCCTGCAGTACTTGGTGTTTCTCTCATTCTCAAGGTGTTCTCAGATGATGATGAATTAGGGGTTGGGAGAGGCGTCATGTTTGCCCATGATCGAAATTGAGGGGTGCGGAAAAGTGTGGCTTGACCAAATGAAAGTGAGGAAGAAACGAGGAAAGAGAGCTGAACGGCGGCGGGCATAAATGATGTAAAGATCAAGGAGAGTGCAGGCATACCCCATTGCATCGCATAAACCATGCCAGGCGTAAGGTTAGAAACACCTGTCTCACCACCTTTCTATAATAGTCCGAATTAGCCCCTCACTGTTGCAATGCAATTAATAGACCCTAACTTACCTTTAGAACAAAATGGAGGATTGTACTTGTAGCAAGAGGTAATACGAAATAAGGATCCGGGATACTTAAATTGTAGAACCACAAGATTCCTCCATCTAACAGCCCTGGAACCGGTACTTCTGACATCTGCCTCAACAATTTCCATGTTCCATACCCAATGAATATTTGCACTGCCGGCATGAAACTCTTCCACATAGAAATGCCCGCCCGCTTAAATATGCGCTGTAATTCTGCTCTGTGCAGCATCATCTCAGCTGTATCGCCCTTCTTTCTAGCTTCCATCATCAGTGCCTGAACTGGAGCAGTATACTGTTTTATAGCAGCCATTCGAGATGCATTTTCTGCGGCATCTAGGAAAGGTTTAAAGAGAAGAACTCTCCATGCAGCAGCTGCAAGGCCGATGGACACCCACCAAGGAGTTCCAGCATAGACGTGGATATGCTCCAACATCCATTCCATGATAGCAGTAGGGCCCCATCCATAGTCAAGACCAAGAGAATGTAGGTAACCAATGTGCTCGGGAGCGGAGAGGATATCAGGATTGATGTCAGCGTTAACCTCCAGTGGCGCAGGTTTAAATTCGGGTGTGGAAGTTTCAATTGAAGGTATTGAGGAGTTTACGGGAGGGATAGCAGAGGGTGTGGTCGATGCGAAACGTATGGAGGTGGCATTTCGGATTAAGGCATTGGCTCTTGAAAGGGGAGATCGAGCGATTGATCGCGAAAGTAGTGTGCTATTCCCTTTATTCGAATGAAGTGTACTGTTTCTAATGGGTCGATGTACATTTGAAGAGAACTTGAAGGAATCAGTAAAGTTCCAGCTCCAACTGACCTTGGTTGCGCCATGAGAAGATCAATTACCTGTCTAATTCCATATGATTCAATCCGCCGTCTGCCCAAGGCCACCGACTGATTGGAACACCTCAATCCTCTGCTGGGTATCATTTTTTTTATGTGTACGGTGGTGGATATTTCTTCCCCTCCGAAGGTTCGGCATCACAAAAATTATTTGGGTGTTGATGATCGCGTCGCATAAAGTTTGTATAACGCTATGCATAAAATAATGAAATGTTTACCTACATCCAGATCTCCAGCTACTGCAATTCAAACCTCACATGAGATTGATTCACTTACAGAAATACTACCTACCGGTACCTAGGTAATACTACACTTTTGCTTTGGTTGAGAATGTAAAGAAGTATCTTTCTGATAAACAAATTCATGATTTCTGGGATATTTATAATTTAAGTTACAGATCTGTCACCAGTTTTCATCCAGTTATCCCTAAATCAGTTTCTCTTAGACATATAACTTTCTCCTCTATTTGATATCAAATACCATCAATAGCCCCAGGATTGACTTTCTCTGCATATCTCCGAGTTAGAGATGCCACCGATGGATTTCTTGCTCTCTTTTCCGAAAAGAGTTGGGTATAACTTCAAACGCCATTGTATGCTGCACTACTTATACCATCTTCCCTCATTCCAAAATCGTCAAATCATCTAGGTTTCCCTCTCTCCTCTTGCGCTCTATTGGACTATCTTTGACTTCAATTCCTGGTCCTACAGATCTTCGTGTTGCTGGAAAAACCTATACAGATGACGCAATTAACATTAGACCTTGAATTGAGAAGAAGAGAGCGCCCTTCCACATTCACAAATCACATCTTCATGATATGTCATGGACTCCCGAGCTTAATATGGTAAGAATAACAGAAACGCCCTACCTTAGTGTTACTCCATCCCAATCTAAATGCAGCCTCGTGGGCAAATAGCTCTCCGAACCCAAGCATAAGTCCATTGACAAACGGCAATACAAGGTTGATCGCAGCACCCCGCAACAAACTCCAAAATGTAGGAGGAGAGTAAAGAATCATCTGAGGAGAGTTTGATGAGGATTGAGAAGGAGAAGTCCCATCTTCATTACGAGAATATTGCTCTGAGTCTGAGGGTATGGTAATCCCGGATTCAGCGAGTGGGTTGAGTTGTTCGTCGGAAGACATGTTTTTATAGAGAGTGTTTAGTTGAGTAGTAAATTTGACTTGATAGCTTGATTGTAGTATGATCTTCGATATGGGTTGGTTATTAGGGATATTTGATATGATGAGGAAGCAGGTCAGTGTCGAATAGGTATTGTTTAATATATGGACATAAATGGATGTCTGTCTGTGTACGGGTAGGTTTGGATGAATATCCTAGAAAATTACGGAAAATCAGTTAATCCATTGCCGATAGTAGTTTTTGATAATTGATAAGTATTAGCGGGAGATGGGTTAGGTAATCACTGCGGGTGTGCTTTTAATAAATTTCTTAAGGTCGAAGATTCCAGGCCAAATACAGCAGCCCCACCAAAAAGCAACTGACGTTATCAACCTGCAACCTTATTAAAGGACTCTCATAGAACTGCCTCAAATACCTAGCTGGAGCTTTTACCAGTTTGTAACCTTTCAAGATATCTGCTTTTACCTTTACAATCTATTTATCTAGATCATCAACAATACTCCATCCAAGTCAATCATGGCAGACAATGATAATCATGATGAGTTGATCTCTCAGTTCTGTGAAGTCACTAATGTTTCTGCATCAGAGGTAAGTCCAGCGATTGAAGTTTCCCTCCCCCCCTTTTCCTCTTAATTTGAAAGTTGATCACTAATTCAATCTACCTTCTCACCCCTAGGCCCAACAATTTCTCGCCGCAAATCAGTGGGATTATGCAGGAGCTATGTCAGAATATTTTACTTCCCAGGAAGAAGCAAATGAGGAAGTTTCAGGAGGGAACAATCAGGTTGAAGCCCCACAGGCACCTTACACTGGCCCAAGAACCCTCGATGGTAAACCAGCTCCCGATAGTGGTAAACAACCTGCAAAATCAACTGGAGCAGCCGGCAAAGCTGGAGGACGTGGAGGTATCGCAACTCTTGGGTCATTGAACCAAGGCTCTTCTAGTCACCCTGCTTCCGGTCATGCTGCTCATATGGATGACGAGGACTCGAATGATCCTGATTATGAGCCGGACGAACAACCGAGAGATTTATTTGCTGGTGGCGAAAAGTCAGGTTTAGCTGTTCAAGATCCTTCAAGAAGACTTGATGCGAGAAAGATTGTTGGTGATATCATCAAGCAAGCTCAAGCGTGAGTTCTTCCCATCAAAAAATATCTTGATTTACCTTCTTACCGTTTATAGGAATGCCAAAGAAACTGGAGAACCTTCTTCAGCAGCTGCGCCATCTCGATTCCGTGGCAGTGGCCAGACCTTGGGTGGTGACGATACACCTTCTCAATTTATTCCAGATCCTAACCCTTCTACAACTCCTTCCCGCAACGAGAGAAGAACCTTACACCTTTGGGAGGATGGATTCAGTGTTGAAGATGGTCCACTTCACCGATTCGATGACCCTGCGAACGCACAAGACCTTCAGTCGATACAAGCCGGTCGAGCTCCTCTACATTTAATGAATGTTAGACCGAATGAAACCGTCGATGTTCAATTGCACAGACACAATGAACCCTATAAGGCTCCACGTAAAGTCTATAAACCTTTTAGTGGATCGGGACAGAGACTTGGTAGTCCTACACCAGGCGGATTATCGGGTTCTACGACTACGCTGGCTTCTACCTCAGTATCTGCACCAGAAACTACCTCGGAAGCAGCCCCAGAAGTTTTGGTCGACCCTTCGCAACCGACACTCACCCTCAGAATCCAACTAGCAAATGGCACTCGTCTGCCAGCTCGATTCAACACCACACAGACAGTAGGGGATGTATATGAGTTCATTGCAAGAGCATACCCTGGTGGTAATGAGCGCCCATGGGTATTAGCAACAACTTTTCCAAATAAAGAACATACCAACAAGAGTGAGGTTCTGAGTGAAATGCCAGAATTTAAGAAAGGCGGCACGGCGGTGCAGAAGTGGACTTAAAGACCGTGTACAAAGTTTAGATGAGACTCTAATATCGGGTTGCTGAAAAGCAGAATAAATAATGACAAAGTTTCAAATCGCTGGCAAATATCCAAAGGGCGTTTTAAGGGACTCTGGGGCAGCGAAAAAACGGTATTTCAATGAATAGAAAGGCGGTCCGAAACCTCATAAAGATAGAGAATTTATTTGACTACACGAGCGATTCCTTTGTGAGTATCGTTGATACTAAACGGGCTTCTCATATCTGAACCTTGGTGCCGCCACAAACCTGCAGCTTGGTAAGCTGGCCTTTGAAGAGGTTTGCGGATGATCATCAATCTCCAGGTGACAATATCAATTTGGTAAATAGCAATGATCTTCAAATTCTCCAATTTTTACAAATCTGCAGTTTCTTTTCCAACGGAACCATGACACTTTGCCAACAAGCTTCCCCAAAACCAGGATGCTCCGGACTTGGTCACAGGCTTGGGTTGGGAGAAAGAAATACAATGCAACTACTAACGGCCTGAGAGTAGCCCGCTGGCATTTTTCCTAAATTTCCATTCTGTTTCACTTATCTCTTAGCTCCATAAGATTGGTGTTCGGGATGGGAAATGTCATTGTTTTGAGCAATGTATATAATGCAGTAAAATCTAGGAGAGGTCAAAGGACCAAAGCCGCCTCATCTCATCTCAACGTCACATTAATATTACAAAGCAACGCTTGCCTCTTCTTTTTATCTCCAACGCTATCTTGCGCAGTTGAGGCTACGGAATATATAATAATGTACCTCAGGTGCATGGTTCATGATCCCTCAGTTGGTCGCTTGACACCAATATATTGATTCAGTTAGTGCGGCAATGACCAAGTTAGTCGACATCACCAAATTGTATCCAGGATAGAAAATGTCGGACGGTGAGCCTTAACGCAAAATCAAATTTGAAATTCCAATATTTCCTTTTGACTGTAGCCCAGTAGCATAATTTAACTATAATAAATTGCATTTAATCCCTAACATGATCTTTCTTCCCTCTGCTTGAACGGATGTTTGCACCTGCCCCCTCCATCAAATAATTAGCACTTTTCCAGAACTTATTTTGCTACATGCCGCTTGTGAAAACGGAAGATTTTGATCTTGGGCGAATGATACTGGAGCTCTAAGAGGTGATCACTGATCAGAGTTCCCTTGAAATCCGTCCTATGTGTAGCTGTAGACACGACCAACTCTAGATCAGTAGTTGGAATCATTGTTGAGGGAAAATCACCAGCTCAGACTGCTTTACCTAAATAACATTACAAATAAGATTACAAGAATAGTCCATCTTCCTATTAACTTGATCTGCAGGTGTGGCGACTCTAATCACAATAATCTTGAAGAAGAGTTTGAAATACCCTTATTATAAGATGGATTGCAAGTTCTCGGATATCAGTAATATTGCTCGATTTTCCACTAGAAGCTATCTCCTTCTCTGAGCCAAGGCAGACAAGTGCCTGCATGAAGGTGATCTTGTCGAGGTACCTGGCTCAATTTGCTACATCGGTAGTTCAATCCCAGTGGGCAGCTACGTACGTCAAGGTCTAAATTAGCCTCGTGCAGAGTGGAATAGGTAACTGAATTATTTTAGGCAAAGCAAGGCTATGGCTCTTCCAATTCGTGATGATTTAAAGGACGCCAAATCTGCGTCTATTACGGAGTCTCAAACGCGCAGGAGTTGTTTATTTAATATTTTTGACACTTTGATTGATGGGCTTGAATCATCTCTACTTGTCGATGCTTTAATTTGACATCTCTATGTTTTTTTTCAGGGCCTCGAAGAATATTTGTAGCTGAGGCATTATCAGCGGTCCAAAAGTTAACGCTGTTTACCTCAGTCTGTGTCGAAAGTTTCCGGAACTTATTTCACAGTAGTTAGTTTACTTCATGAAATTAGTGGCACGCTCGTGCCCGTGGGGAGATTATTGATTTCTTGTTGAACTTAACTGTCATCGTTGCTTCCTTGGTCAACATGTAAATAGCACTCCTGGATAATGCAGAAATTTCAACCGAAAGAACCACTGTTGAACTAGAGTATGACTCGGAAAGAATGTTACCGAAATGCTTGATGGGTGCTTATAAATATACCCTCGACCAAATGACGAAATTATCAGACTCAGACTTTGTCCAGAACTAGAGCTAGTTGGATTAAAGTCATCATGAAACTATATGTTGATGAAGAACTTTCTTAATGACTTGCAAGATCGTACGAGATCAATTCCCTTGTTACTATTGATTATCAGTCACTCCTTTTCCCTCATGTTGCTCGCTAAGCTATCCCGCTTCTGACCATCAACTATTGAACTGAACAGGAAGGAAGAAGTCAAAACAAGAGCTTGATATTTAAGTATGCACTGGCTCTTCTCACTTTACCTTTTCAGAACAAACAAACAAACAAACAAACATCAAACTCCCACCTTTTCAATATCAAAACCTCAGAAAATATCACCAAAATTCATTGTATCGATAACCAGCCAATATCTCAATCCAAGAAGCATAAATCCAAATAATATTTTCAAATCCACTAATTTGTACATATCAATACGAAGACACCCATCATTATCTTACGTATTCTTACCAGAATAAGTTTCAATCATGATTATAAGTCAGTCATCCTCTAATCAATCCAAGCAAAAGTTTGAATTAACCCATTCTTCTACAATAATAGAGTTCATATTCGGCTTAGTACTATGCCTTTTAGTACATATTTTCCTCGAGCAAGCTCGAAATGAAGGGTATTTAGAAGCATTGCAAGCTCTGAGTCTTTCGTTCGAGGAAAATTGCGATCAAATGGTGAGGAATAAGTTCTTGAGAAATCAGGCAGAATATCTAGTTCCAGATTTTCTGTCATTCGAATATGCGGATCTTCTAATAGGGGAAAGGATAGAGAAAAAGGGGAGAGACAAATATGAGCCAGTTATGATGTTTGCTGACGGACGTTGGCGGTCCATGGTTGATGTGAACGAAAAAATAGATCACCATACTAGATTTAGGGAAGATTTTCTTAAAAAGGTGGAAGAGAATTCGAAGCCGCGGAAAGAGGAAGAGAAAGATGAGGGAATTAATATGGCCAATTATGAAAAGGCGCTGCTCAGGGCTCATGCGATCAAAACAATAAAATTCGAGATGGGCTTGAGGAAATGGCTTCGAGATCGGTTGGCGTTTGCGGCAGCAGCAAAGGTTTCTAAATTGGAAGAATGGAAGCAAATACTTTATTTGACTGGGGAAAAGGGGTTTGGGAAATGGAGCTACTTTCTGCACGGGTGTTCGAGGGATTTCTCGAGAGCCCTGGATAGCCCAACGGACATTCTAGGAAGGTTATCAGCAATAAGAGATATCACGAAATTTGTGATTTTGCAACAACTTAACGCAAAAGAACTCTTTATCCACGCGTTGTCTCGAAGTGAGGCTGAAAAGGTTATGAAAGATGAGGCCGAGAAACCGGTACAGCAGGATGGCGACAACGGAGAAAGGATGAAAGAAAGGAAACTTTAAGAGGAGTCTAATTAGACATGGGATGTGAATCATAGTCTCAAGCTCTTTGGCAGGGGATAGCGCTGTTCATTCAACTTATGGTATTGAATACCAGCATATTATATTCAACGTTTGATCCCAGTAGTAGCACAAGTGATGACAAAATGAATCTGATAATTGATGAACAAGACAAACCTGGCAATAAAGGACAATAGATAATGACATCAAATTAACATCGATGAGTTGTCAAATAGGATACTCCATAATTATACACTCGAATTTATCTACTGCTTTTTCTATAGCAGCATTCGCAACATTAACACACTGAAGTAGGAATGAACAGAGCCCATTGTATTGTTACTCCATCTGGAATCATGTATCTAATTTTGCCATCCAATTCTGCCATTCACTTTTGTCTCCAAGAAGTTGCCATTGTGAATCATATTAGTAGAAGAGCGTTAAGTATATAAGTGGTATGAATTTCTGCGGACGATATTCATAATAAAATAGTCGTCAACCTGATGTTTAGTCATCGAAAATAAATAGCGTCGCCGCAATAGCCGACACTTCCCAGATTTCGGATTCATACATGTACATAGAGAAGCAAGGTTAAACTGACCTTGAAGATTGATTGATTGATTGATTGAATTTTAACGTCCCGCTTCAGTCCATGACTATATAAGACGGCTAGGCCATAAGGGCACTAGCAGATAACTTTTGAAATACAAAATGGGAATAGCAATAGTAAGGGAAGTAAAAACAAATATTGGGGCGTAGTGCCCATCTGACCTTGAAGAAGAAACCAACGTTCTCTCCCTTAATTAGATATTAGATCAACTACTTCTGGTCAATCACTATCATGATCTCTTCAATGAAGCATCGTTCATTCATAAGTTTTCTATCCTAGATACATAACCTTAAGCTTACTTATGCCCGAGGATAATTGATGAGTGGCAATTGACGCGCACTAGTCATCCTTTTATATCTCCTTGTTCATTAGTTGATCCCAAGCCCCTGTGAAATCGGATGATCTGCTAATTGGGTGTTCTAGGTGCTCTTGTTATATGAATGGGACAAGTATTTCACGGCGAAGGAAGCCAAGCCACAAATTAGCTGATAATATCCTCTAGGATGTTATCCTCAATGTCTGATTCATGACAGATCATCAGCGCCGTTCACTAATACCTTCACTTCAACCACTCAACCTTGGCTATGCCGAAATCGAACCTTGACACGTGGAATTGAGGATCTAGCGAATAATATCACCATCACGTATCTCAGTTCTCCGGGTTTGATGAGTGATGGTGATCTACAGAACATTGTTACCTCTAACACAAACAATTACTACGTTTATCATCCCTTGTTGCTTCTCTTATTGCACGGATTGGCATTGCTTTTTTTCGGTCCTAGCTGTAGCTATTGGGGTCTACACCATACGTTCCAATGGAGTGGTACACTCAAACTCATCTTCGGCTAATGTGGCCACCACGCAGAACACGAAATTAGATGGTTATATGCGTAGAGCATCATTGGGTGCGGAGCCACTGCAAAGTAATGGTAGAGACCTTAGGCTGAAATTTGGTCCTGTGGTAAATCAAGCTACAACTGAAGATTCAAGTTCGGGTGGAGAAACCGAGAGTCAGTGGGAGATGAATGAGAAACTTCCTCATATTGCATTTGGGTTGGAAGAGAATATTGAGCAATTGATGAAAGGGGAGCTGTATGTTGGAGGCCAAGACTTGCTACCTAATCTGAATATAATGAGCACGCAGACCAGAAAGCAGCCGTCCTGTATCTTTTATGATAACGGTGTTGGAAGGCTCAGTCACCTTCACAAAATCTCTATTGGAATTAAAATCGGCCGTCTAAGGGTGCAAATTCAGAGGTATTAGCGGGAGGAAAAGATTCCAAATTTAGAATGCTTTAAACCCTTAACGAGGTTCGAAAAGTTGATCTTAGTCTTTGCCTTGATTTATCAGGGAAGTTCATCGTTGAAGAATATTCTTCGGTAAGCTTTAAATTTCTTTGTAGCTGTGCAATCTTATCCTCCAATGCAGTTACAAATTCTGATCTTAAGGCGTACGAAGATAATTATTTACCTCCAGATCAGACATAAAAATGGCGAGCATAGCTTCATTATGTTGTCCTTTCACAAAATATGGAATAGACATACTATTTTCAGATACATTCACCATGTGTTTGAGCGTAGTACTGTTGTAGGCCTTGTTCATGCCATTACTATCTTTATGACGGGTAGGCACTTTGATCCATCGACGACGGTATACGAAATACTCCTAGCTTTATGGTAAAAGCTTTGCTAGCAAAATGGCAAGGGATTCCACCGATGGCTGAGGGGTGGCCGATTAACGATCAAGTGAAGGGACGTGTTGCCATAGTAGTATCAATGATTCCTTTTGGTCCATGAAAATAAGCTTCACTTTTGAAAACTTGTCTTGTGCTTCTTATTATTATGGATATATCGTTTGTAGGTTGGCAACACTGGGCCGCTTTGAGAATTAACTCGTTGAAATAGCCATGAATTAAAACAGCCTGAAAAGAACTCCGGGATTGAATTCGCCGCTTTGACCCACCCATTGAAGACACTGCGACTCATCTGCAGGCTTACATATCCAGGACTGCAGCATTTATCCCTTAGCATGGCCTAATAGGGATCTGTGAGATGAACCTGAGTCGGGGAGTTCTTGTTTTGGCGTGATTTTGATCCTTGAATTACCTGCATCTGAAAGCTATTGATTTCTTTCTCAGTACAGTTGCCATTTTCTATGAGCCTGTGAGACGAGAGCTCTACCAGATTTACTACAGTCGTGCATTAATGGATTTTCGAACGAAGATATCCATAATGAAGATTCTTTAAAGTAGATACCAGCCCCATGTTTATATTATGGCAATGATAGTAAACATAATAGTGGTGGTGGATACTACAACATAGTCACCGCTTGCTGTACTAGCCGACTTCCATGAGGTCGGTTTCTGCAAAATCTACTCCATGCAATTTTTGCAAGGTGAGACCGAAAATGACTTTCAGCCACCTCTTCATTCACTCTCAGTGAGATGAAATATCTGAATGGTCTCAAATTTGTCAGAAACTGAACATTCGTCGAGGCCAGTAATGGCCAAGATTAAAGTTGTACATAGAGACAGCCCTCAAACAGAGATGCCATCCGACATTCTTGCCATAAACGCCCCTTCTGGCCCCCCACTGCTCTTGGATACTAAAAAGAAGTAAAGGTAATTAGATAGATAGAATACGAGAATAGCTTTCTCATATACACTGAGTAAGTATCGATAATGTTTTCAAATTGAATATGGATTGTGATTATGAGAAATGGGAATGATAATAAATGTATAGATAATATAATAACAATAAATAAGTACAAGGGTAAAAGCAAGTTGTTCTTCCATCACATAGGCAAATAGAGTGTAAATACCACCAATGGTTACATGATCAAATCACCACATGGGGTTTTCTCAAACCTATTCCTCGCTTGTATTACCATGTTGAGAATAAGGGCTGCCAAGAGCCAAACTTTAATGTCGATGCTTAAATTAGGGGCTAGCGGAGTCTTTTCTCTCTTGAAATATGATGCTTCGGAATTACATCCAAGAAATATCATGGGAGCTGCGTTCTTTTTGATGAAACCCAAGATTTTAACACTGTTACTCGGGGATACAATATAATTTCATTGTCAGTCTTTCCATCCAACTATGATTGTTATAAAGTCGGAATTATCGCTGTTCTTTATATCAATATATGTATGAAGATAATACTAAGATGATAGAGTATCCACAACAGAAGTCTAGATAGATGCGGTATTTTTCGCACACGAAGATATAATGGGCAATGAGTATTCATGATGAGACGTATTGATGCAATTGTCAAGTTTATTGCTGCAAAACGCACACGACTTTGGATGGGGTTTATATAGAGGAGCGGATACTGCGCGCAAGACTATGAAGAAAGATTACGGATGTGAATTAGCACTTCAATCTACCATAAACCTTGGTGAATATCAACCATAAAAGTGGTATTCACCTAGAAAATGGATAAAATAGCCAAGATCCCAAACGCTTAGCGATGCTATAGAAGAATTCCACACTCAAGAACAAATTCTCTATGTGCATTGTTTCATGTCATATGAGTTAGGACTAAGAACAAACTGAAATCTGGAATGTTTCTCCTGACGTGAATAAGGCAAAGAAAGTCATATGAATCTAGTATAAACTGAATTCTCACCCCGGATGGGATCGGTGAGAATTTTGTGGAGATTTTGATTATCATTTCTGCCCATCAGAGGAAATCACTGTCATCCTATATGATCATTTTTGCTGTCATCTTTCAGGCCATCGCTGAGTGTTAAAGAACTATAGTCTTCTATTATTGTGTCTAGTCAAAAATCCGCGTACCTAGGTATCCAAAGATTGAAGTCTTCAAGCCCCGCTTAAATATCCTGACAGATGCACATCCTCCATTAGATTTCCTTGTATTTTGTTTCCAACAATCTCACAACATGAAACCTTTCCAATACCATTAAGTGCCATACTTTATATGCGGTGTGGTTCATAAACAAATATGGTAGAGTGGAGTATAGACATAGTACAGAAAATGTTAAATAGCCATAATATCTATTTCAAGACAGCTAGTATGCCCCGAAGATGAATGTGATTGATGAGAATACTCACCGCACCCGCAAGATCTGTAGATTTAAGAATGAATAACTTCACTCTAATGAGCAACATTGTGTGCGCTGGCAACAGACTACCCAGTATACCAGAACTCACTCGGAAATCTATTCTACATAACCAGACTTTGCGATGTAAATACTCACATGAAGCTACAATGACGCGCTACAAGGGCAACAACCTCGATGAACATAATGTACGATACCAGGAGAAGGGTGGCCAGGAAATACATCTGTTCCTTTCATGAGCTTGCTCTTGGATCTAATTGGAAATTCATCCTTGGTGAGTTACTATGAGCGCACGGGCAAGAATGCCACCAGTACCGAATAGCGTTCAAAGTAGATTGTTGTCATTGTAACGAAAGGGTTACACCATACACTTGAAACTTCATGACCTATAGCTATACTAGTCAGCAGGAAAATTTTTTAAGAATAAGAGACACTGGTAACTAGCACGTACAGTAAAGTTATTGCTAATAATAGCATAGTCTTGTACAACCTTGATATTGGTGATATTTGAACTCTTTTCCCGGTGAGGGGAATACATGCTTTCTATATATGTGCAGCCTTTTCATAATATATAAAATTGTGACAGGAAGGTGGAGAAAGAAATAAAGATAGAGGTGGGAGACTCTCAGAGAAGGGTCCTAACCTGGCTATCTCAAAGGAATGGGTTTGAGCACAATTTTCCTTCCTTGCACTTGAAAGATCCCTCCTCATCTGGAGGAAAGCATGAGGATAGGTATGAAGATAGAAGCTAAATGTCTATTATTATGTACTATCCGAGACTTAGGCTTCGACCTTCACCTTTGTCTCCTCTTTGTTCACCCCATTCGCCCCATTTACAATACTCTCCTCATCACCTGTCGTCGCAGCAGCAGTCATCTCAAGTTTAACATGGCTAGCTCTCGCAGCTTTCTTCATTTGCCTTTTACTCATAGGTGCTTCAGCTTGTTTCTTCTCACTAATTTGCACCTCGCCATTAAAGTTAACCGCCCACTTCTCTCTTGCTTTCTTTTCATCTTCTGCACTCCATTCCCTGGGCAATACTGCAAACACCAAATACGAAGTATGAGTCCTGACATCTGGTTCCGTCTTATGTATTAATTTTCCTTCCTTGTAAATCTTACCCTCTACTAAACTTTTTATCAATGTTGCCCTAGTGTTTGGGTTTTGTCTTGGCATCTTCTCTGGGGCGTCACCTTTCTTGTGAAAACCTTGATGTCCAGTTTCGACCTCTAATAATCGGCTAACCGCTTCTTCAACGGTTGCTGGTGTAGTTTGTAAGCCTCTTTGTACTCCATTATCAATGCCTATTCTTTCTCGACGGATCTCAAATCTTTTCGCTGATAATTCTACCATCTCAATATCAACCCAGCCAAGTTGTCGCATGACAGAGATAGTCCGTTGAACTTGTTCAATGCAGGGAGAGAAAGTGCATAGGTGAATTGGTGCTTCAGGATTGAGAGCGGAGACAAATGGTTCGGTGATGGGTTTAGTTGGAGCCAGTTCCCCGTTGGGGCCTTTAATAGGAGGTGGAGGAGACCGAGTGAGATGTGGCAGTGCCAACCATGGAGCAGGCAAATCCAAGAATATAGACTCTGCCTTTGGGCTTTTTCCATCCACCAAAAATCCACCCTCACATACATCTCGATGTGTAATCTCTACAATTTTATCCAATCCATGTTCCTCTAGTTCTTCAACCAATTTCGCATGTCTCGGTTGATGGAACTCAAAGCTCCAGACTTTTCCCAACTTGCGCTTCTTCGTAGCATGCTCATCTGGATATCCGCTAAACACAGCTCTTGTTGATGCATGTGTGAATGATCCACTACCAGCTCCTGCCTCAATTATACTTGTTCCGGGTCTTGCACGTATGCGATGTAATATGTAACTGTAATCGGGTGTATAGACAACTTGAGTTCGATGTGGTAACGAATTAGTCCAGTTTTCTGGTGTAGGTGGTAGGAAATGTATGAATCCGCTTCCAGCAGCTACAGCTTCTGTCATCTCCTTGGTTGCGCTGGCAGGAGTCGAAGATCCATCGTCGGCATTTTCTGTAATCAATTCCGCACCCTTTGGAGTATCAGTAGCTTCCACGTCGTCTCGTTTTCTTTTCTTGTCGCCTCTTCGTCCTCTAGATCCAGTATCAACTTTTGATGCAAGAACCTGAGTTCCCCATGGTATTCCAATCAAGGTTGTATGTGGAAAGGATCCAAATCGAGTATTTGTAACCTTCCCCTCTGCGTATCCTTCGTCATTTTCGTCGAAGCTCTTTAGAATTGTTGGGGTTTGGAGATCTCTTTTTAAATGTAGAATTGCCAATTGATCTGCAGAAGAAACTTCCCCAGGATAGAGAAATGGAGACCTTCTGGTAGTCATAACTGTAAATTGTTTTTTTTTTTTGCGACCAAGTTCTAGACTTTTCCGCTGTCTTATGACTGATTCTTCCTTATGGCAAAAGAAATAATTTTACAAGGCTAAGATTCTATGGAGTAAGGCTCTGGTGGCTTACTCTGATTTTACATAAGGTTGAAAGATAGCCTCATCATAAATTTATCCCTCAGCCTCATGTTATCATTGACAGTCATTCATTAATACTCGTAACGAACGAATCAACCCTCTCTCTTCTTGCTCACCTACAATTCAATCTGCGACTGTCACACAAAGAAGGTGACTCAATATCTTCTCATATTTTATGACTGAATGTTTCTTCATTTACGCTCTTTAAGATATTGCACTTCTTCTCATTCTCATTTTCGTGTTCTTTCAATTAGAAAGTTTGCGACAAATAACCTCATGAAAATGGATCAATTGAAGGTTCACAACTCTTTGAAACCTGGGGCCCCAGTCCCATTTGTTCCTATTGAGAAAGGAAAGGTCACTTGGTATGCTTGCGGACCTACAGTATATGATCATTCGCATTTGGGTCATGCTAGGAATTATGTTTCTACCGATATCATACGAAGAATTATGAAAGATTATTTTGGTTTTGATTTAAAGTTTGTTATGAACATTACAGATGTCGATGACAAGGTGGGATGCGCAGAATTAGGAACGGCGGGGGCAATTGACTGATGATCTGTAACAGATTATCCTTAAAGCCAGAAGACAAAAGTTGTTGGAGTTGGAAAAGTCGAAAACATATACCGAAGCTGAACTCGCAAAGTTGGCCGCAGAAGCTTTTCAGTCATACGCGACCTCAAACCTTCCCGAATTACTGAAAGATGGTACCCAACTTACACCTAGCAACTACGCGGAAAAGAGGGATACTGTCTATGGAAAGGTATTGGCAGGTGGAACCTTGACCGGTGAAGGGAAGCCAGGAGATGCGGAAGCTAAGATGAAGATGCACATTAGCAATCTTTCCTCCGCAGCGCAAGCAATACAACAAGAGAAGATTTTTGGAGGAGCAGATGAAATACTTCTTCCTTACCTCGACTCTTTATACAAGGATTCGATCGATGCTAAAGACCATACTATTTTCACGAATGTCACACAGTACTGGGAGGACCAATTTATGGAAGATATGGATGCACTGAATGTTATACGGCCAGATGTCATTACACGAGTTACCACCTATGTACCAAAAATTGCTCTTTTTGTGGAGAAAATTATTCAGAAGGGATTCGCATATGAATCAGATGGATCTGTTTATTTCGATATTGCAGCGTTCGAGAAAGCCGGTAACCCTTATGCACGATTGCGACCAGAAAGCAGAAATGACAAAGCTTTACAAGAAGAAGGAGAAGGGTCACTATCAAAGAATTCGGGTGGTAAGCGAGGAGCAGGAGATTTTGCTCTTTGGAAGAAGTCAAAAGCTGGAGAGCCAAGCTGGCCCAGTCCATGGGGTGAAGGTAGGCCTGGATGGCATATTGAGTGCTCTGTGATGGCTTCTGATGTACTGGGATCAAAGATAGATATTCATTCCGGTGGTATTGATCTTGCATTCCCTCATCATGATAATGAACTGGCGCAAAGCGAGGCGTATTTCTGCCAACATGAGCATGGACCGCATGAGTGGGTAAACTACTTTTTGCACATGGGACATCTTTCTATTGCAGGGTCAAAGATGTCAAAATCCCTGAAGAATTTCCAAACAATTCGAGATGCATTGGCTACTGATTATACTCCTCGGTCAATGAGAATAGTGTTTTTGATGGGAAGATGGAATGATGGCGTTGAGATCTCCCCAGATATGAGGCTGATGGCTGATGGATGGGAAGGCACAGTCAATAATTTCTTTGTCAACGTCAAGTCTCTCATCATCGAGGCTGGAAATTCAACATCTGTCGAGGATTTGAAATCTCTTTCAATTCATCCGGAATTGCAAACAGCTTTGGACAAAGCAGAAGCAGATATTCAGGTTGCTCTCACAGAATCCTTCGATACACCACGCGCAATGCTTATTTTGCAAGAGCTGATCAAGGAATCAAATGTCCACATCGGCTCCCACAAGTCTGACCTTGACATCAAGGGTCTTGAGAAAATTGCTCGGTGGGTAACTAAAATTGTTGGAATCTTCGGCCTTGACGCAAACGCAACAGCGCCATACGAGGGACTAGGTTGGGCCAGTACTTCTGTGGATAGCAATCATACACCCGAGCAGATTGTGGCACCTTATTCCCAAGTGTTCAAGCAAGTCAAGCAAGAAATTGAAGGCTTATCTTTACAGTCCGAGACACTTGATAAGTTGCTCGCTACAGATGTTGACAGCGAATTCGCTTCACTCGTATCTTCTGGCACAAAAGATCAAGAAGCTCTTGCTTTACCGTATATTCGTGCCGTTGCCAAGACTAGAGATGAGTTACGAAGAGTAGCACCCACTTCCGAGCACAAGAAACACATCTTGTCATTATCCGATCAAATCCGTGATACCGATCTTACAAATCTGGGTGTATATTTAGATGACAGACCAGATGGTCAAGGCTCACTCATCAAATTCATTCCAAGAGAGGAACTCCTTGCACAAAGAGAAGAGAAATTGGCCAAGGAAAGGGAAAGGACCGCACAAAAAGAAGCCGCCAAAGTGGCTAGAGAAAAGTTGGAGCAAGAGAGGCTTGAAAAGGCCAAACTTAACCCAGTTGATATGTTCAAGGATGATAGATTTATTGCATGGGATTCTGATGGTATACCAACCAAGACGAAAGATGGAGAAGATGTTCCAAAGAGCGCATTGAAGAAATTGAAGAAGGATTGGGAGAGACAAAAGAAGGCTCATGAAGAGTGGAAAGCTAAGGCGCAGTCATGAGAGTTTACAGGCGCATGTGGGAAAGGGGAAGTGAAAAGTATAAAGAGTGGTCTAGGCTGAGATTGTTGATGAGGATGTTGAGAATTCAAGATATCATGCATGGTGTTTCAACTTAGGCAATCCATTACAGAAAATTTGAGGAATCAATTGGCTTTTATCGTCTCTCAAATCAAGGATATTATATAGGTGTGAAGTTTCAAGTTGAGCACTTCATTATTGAAGAATAGAAGATCACACGATTGCAGTCTTTCGAGCCGAGGATGTGATGTATAAAGTTTTGGAACTAGCATAACAATCGATTATAAAGAAATCTAGAAGAGGTCGAATTGCAAAGGCTCTCTTGAACTGGAGATATCATATATGAAGGTTCAATATTAGCATTTTATTTTTCTCCTAGATGAATAGAGAAATGAGAAACGATTCGATTTTGACTTTGGCTTATACCTAATGTTTGGCTGCAAAGAAAAGTAGTTCTACTGTATTCAACTCAACTCTTCGATAGTAGTGCGGAGTGCTAGCTATAGATAGATAGCTGGAAATAGATAATCCTGTTGGTTACTCCGTATACTCTATTAGGTGTCTCGATAGGTGGGTAGATGGGGGTGGGTAGTTGATTGATTGATTGACACCCCGCCGGGCCACTGCCGTGGAGGCTTCTTCGCTTCGCTCTAATGTCACAGGGAGAAGTTAGGAGGAAGGTAGTAAGGCTGTGCCTACTAGTTAACTGATTATTAAGTGACTAAATAGTAAGTAGTAAGTAGTAAGTAGTAAGTAGTAAGTAGTAAGTAGTAAGTAGTAAGTAGTAAGTTGAGGATTGCTAACGGCCTAAGTAGATACTAAATAGGAGTAGGTAATTGAGGGAGGGAGGTAGTTTAGAGTATATTATATGTCGCATCATCTCGTATCTAACCCAATGTCAAGGGCACTGGTCCCCAACATTTGTCTTCACTTCCCCAATTAGATTATCCCCAATTTTGTAAATTAAAAGTTACCGGCTAGCCGTCCTATATAGTCGTGGACTGAAAACGGACGTTCATGAAATCAATCAATCAATCAATCAATCAATCAATCAATCAATCAATCAATCAATCAATCAATCAATCAATCAATCAAACCCAATGTCAATGCCAACGCCAATATATACCAATACCATCAAGGTTACACACACTCACATTCACTCATCTATTCCCTCAACCTTCTTCTTCCTTCCTTCCTTTCTTCCTTCCTTTCTTCACTCCTTCCTTCCTTCCCCTCATATATGTATATATAAATGTATCTCTACCAAGTATTTACCCGGATATTCTCCGTCCACTCTTACGGACATCCATAATCACCAAGAATGCACCTTCCACATTTTCCAATCCATGATTTTTCAATTCTTTGATTAATTCTCTTCTCTCAACATCCATCCTCCTTCCTTATTAATCCTCTTAACCCCACATTCCCTATATGAACAACTTCTCCCATTTGTCAATTTCCTTACTTGTCCACTTTTGCTTTTTCTTCCATTTTTATACCTTAAACATCATCTCACAATATAAGAATTTGACCCGCCAACGTTAATATCCCGTCCTCACCGTCCACCTTTTATGTGAGAATGATATGATAGTGACCATCTTTCATACGATTGAAGAGGGAGAGACTGGTAATAATACGGAGACTTCGCGTGAGGATAGAGAGAGAAGTCGATTGGATTGGATTGGATTGGATTGGATTGGATTGGATTGGATTGGATTGGATTGGATTGGATTGGACAGAGAGGGAGAGAGGTAGAGAGAAAGGTAAAGAGGTAGAGAGAGAGGAGAGGGTTCCAAGGTTACGGAAGAAAGGATAGGATAGGATAGGATTGGAGATCATATGATGATATGATTGGTAGAATGGATACCATGGATACCAATCTTGATTCTTCAACTAAAATCATCAAAGATTCGAATCTTACTGGTAACGTTAATGGTAAACTTACTGTTAATGCTGCTACCGTTACTTCCGGTCCCCCGAGAACCTCTATCGATACATCTTCGACGACAACACCACCACCACCACCACCAACAACAACAACATCATCATCAACAACAATACCAACAACTTATGTAAAGGGGAATCCGAATCCGAATCCGAATCCGAATCCACAACCACCACCACCACCACCACCACCATCCTCATCATCTAAACCATCATCTAAACCATCATCTAAACCATCATCTAAACCATCATCTAAATCAATAGCAACAGCAACAGCAACAACAACAGCAACAACAACATCAACATCATCATCATCGACAACGACCACTAGAAATCGATTTCAATGCCCTCAATGTCCCAAAAATTTTACTAGGATCGAAAATTTAACTAGACATCAAGCAAATCGTAAGTATTTTATTATTATGTATCATCTATTCCAACACCAATCATCATTATCATCATCATGCATATCATATATCATATCTTTTCCCTTCAAATCTAAACTATTTGTCCAACCACGTTTTGTATTGCAATCGCCGAAAGGTTTCTTTTTCCATATGAATCACGTGCTGATAATTTCAACTCAATTTTTTAGATGACGAAGTGGGTAAATTTGCCTGTGCCATTTGCAGGAAAAGGTTTACAAGAAGTGATTTATTAAGTCGACATCGTCGAATACATAACCAAAATAATGGTCCTGATAAACGTGGTGGTTCTTCAAAATCTCATTCAATACAACATTCTGCATCCCCTCCTTCTCAACCTCAACCTATTTCTAATCTTGTACATCACGAAGAGAAATCCATGTCAATAAATCGCGACTATCAAAATGGCTTACCACTTGATATGCAATATCGTGGTAATCCTAATGAAATCCTACCACCAATTCAAGAGGCATTATATTCTGATTCACTCCCATCTTCAGCTCCATCTCAAGGTCTCTCAAGTCTTGTTGAAGCTGCATTGGCACCTCCTCCCATAGATACTGGACTTCAAGTTCCCGAGAATTTCAATCCCAATACATGGGATGGTTTTATGCTTTACAATGATTCCCCGAGTATTTATATGGGATCATATGATGCTGATATATCTTGGACATTAGATTGCTTCAGCCAAGATTCATGGAGTAATATGGATTTAGATTTAGGTTTTGGTGGCCCGGACTTTGTACAGCCTGATCATCATGGTCAATCTAATGATCTGGATGCTGAAGGAGACGAGGAGGATTGGCCCGACAAAGTCAGTAGACTAGAAAGTCCGCCGCGATGGGGTCCCAAGACTATTCCTCGGTTAGGTCCCGAATCATGGCATACAGTTACTCACGAAGCTAGAGCAAGCTGCTTCACGTTCGGCCCAAGGCAACGAGTCAACGATATACTACGATCGACTTTACTAGGCATGCTACAAATCGAACTTCCATCTCAATCGGGTGATACGGTATATGTGGAAATCAACCTTTCTACATTTCCGCCGTCGGAAGTGTTGGATTATTTTCTACGGCTTTATTTTCGACATGTCCATCCACGATTTCCTATCACTCATATTCCAACGTTTGATATTTTCGCCAGCTCTCCACTTCTCATCTTGTCAATGATGTTTTTAGGATCATGTTATTCATCTGCAGATCGTGGTCGATTTTTACGACTTTTTCACAATCGTGGAAGAGTGGCGAGTATGAGGTTGCATGAGATTGAAGAGAAACATGTCAGTTCATTTTCCCAGGTCCATGATAATCGCTAATCCTCTCTAGCTACGAATCATCGACAATATTTTCACATTATTTAACCTTTTACTCGCTGGAGCTTGGGGTGGTAGTAAAAAAATGTTTGAGTTTGCGGAGGGAGTTCGGGGCATTCTGATCACGGCTGGCCGAAGAGCTCGTTTGCTGGATTGTAGACCAATCTCTAGAGTACAGCTTGATCCCAATTCCCTACCCAGGAATTCGTCACAGGAAATAGAATGGTTTTCATGGATAGAGACTGAGAAGAGAAAAAGGCTTGGATTATCGATATATGTATGCTTACCCAATTCTTGGTGGTTTCTCTCACGACTAACATTTCAGTAGATCCTCGACTGCCAGTATGCTACTTTGTTTAACGTTCAATCATATATCAGCAGAGCTGAAACCACAAATTGTGTCTTTCCATGCCCGGAACAACATTGGGAGGCACCCTCACCACAAGCTTGGAAGATGCTTCTTGGTCCAGCTGATATACCACCTGCGACCTATTATCTTCATGCTTTAAATGGCGTCCTTCTTCATAAATGGACGAAACCTCCTCCACCTGTCATCCCTACCACCATATTTGGCAAGAGCCTCCTTCTTTATGCGATACATACTCTTATCTTTGATTGGCGTACGTCAGTTTCGATGTTGAATCCTACCGGACTCATGGGCACAATGGGAAATCATGCACTAGATATAGGTGCTGGGTTGTTGAGCAGGAGAAAGTGGTTAATAGATGCTTTGGATTCTTGGACCGAATGTTATGGTGCTAATTCGGGAGAACAATCCGTAGCTGGAAAACTTCTCTGCTCGTTGGGTTATGTCAGCTTGGATGTCAGTCTAAGTGATGTTCACTTGATGGCAGGTCGATCCTCCAATCGACAGGATTGCGATTTTGCCGCTGTCAATTTACGGTTCTGGGCCAATAGTGACATCGCTGGTAATACAATGAAAAACGTGTATGAAATGCTTGCATTATCCGAACAATGCATTCGAATGAGAGATAGTAGAGGTGGGGATGGTGTACTAGGTACTATGGGAATGTATAGCAGTAGGCCAGAAGAAGCCAGTTACGAGATTGCAGTATGTCTTTTTACTGGAGGCTTGGTTTGCTGGGTTTATAAAGAGTTGCGAACGGGATTGGTAGGAAGGGAGAGGGATGAGGTGGTGGAGGGTATCAGAAGAGCTGGGAGTGGATTGAGGGGAATGGGATGTTGGAGAATGTGCGAGATGTTTGGAAGGATCTTGGCGGCGTTTGAGGCATAGGGGTGGAGATCTTGGGTTGGCTATTACTGGCTGGCTGTTTGCATTTCCTCCATTATCTATAGAAAAGTAGTCTCATGTTTGTATTGATTAATGTGGCGGAATGTGGCGGAATTGTAATATAGCTTTGCTTCGTCTGTATATGATTTTTTGATCTCAATTTCTAGTTTTTTTTTCATATATGGTATAATTGAGGCTGGCGCTCGATGATGGCTGAATTTTCTTCGATTTCGTAGCGGTTTTGAAATATGATTGTTTGTTTGAATTGAAGATTGGGGAGAAATTCGAGATAATTCTTTGTCGGGATGAGGATGAGGTTTTGATTTTGGCTGTATGTGAGGGTTGCATAGAAAGATGGGGATAGAAGATGGGAGATATCGTTCTATAATTAATTTGTATTATAGAATCCTATCGTATAATTACCGTGTTGTAGTGTAGTGTAGTGTAATGTAGTGCAATTAATTCGTCTAGTTTTATCTTCTTATATTATCATCGTTATTAAATTCCCGCTGTGATTACTATTATTATAATATCATATCGCTCCCTATCCTTATGTCCATCTCTATCTATCTTTATTTTGATTTTGGTTCTTATTAGGTGATTTTGATATTTGAATTTATATCTAAAGGCTTCTTTAATTATATTATATTTCCGGCTAAGTATAAGGTTCATCGGGTTCTCCTTTGATTCTGTTCTCTCGCTTCATAATGGTGCGGGAAAGAAGATAATTGGTAATTATTGGTATTGGTATTATGGGTGTATGTGTAGAAAGTTTTAGGGATTGAGGATTGAGGATTGAGGATTAAGGATTGATGTTTGAGGTTTAGAGTTAATAAATAATAATTAGTCATTGTTTAATTGAGGAGTTTTAATTCTTATTTAAGTATTAGTATGTGATATGTGATATGTGATATGTGATATGTGATATGTAAAATTATTATACAATGAGTATGTGGAGGGGTTTGGGAAGGGGAAGGAGAAAGGAGTAATTATAGTATAATGTCACGGGGCCACATTATGTATCCGGTGGATACGCTATTAGCCCTCGCTTATGCTATATATGGGGCCGCAATATAGTATAAATACTATATTCTAATCTGCCCTTCGTAGCTCTTCGAGCTATGTCTTGAATATAACCCTGTACCTACTACTAGACCCATATTACTTGCCTTTCCTACTACCGTGCCGTGACATATAAGTCCCCTACTCTACTTTCCGGCCACCCCCCTCATTTCGGCCATTTTTACTATCAAAAACAGTCATTTTTCGTATTGATAACTTTATCAATATTGATTATTATAATGTGAAAATTTAAATATCGATTTAATTTATAATCATTATTAAATAGAAAAAGAATCTTTACTTTTATAATCTTCTTAGAAGTTATCAAAGAATGAAATTTTCGGTTTTTTATTTATATATAAATCCTATATAAAATTGAAACTTTTTTTTCAAAATGCTAATATCTTTTCAATATGAATTATTCAAAAAATTACATATTCGTTTATTATTTCAATATTATATTTAATATATCAAAGTTAAGGTATTATTCTATTTAATTTATTATTAATATCTTAAAATAGTTCTTTTTAATGGAGAAAGGTAATCAAAATAGAAAAATAGTCGGAAAGTAGAATAAAGGATTTAGTTAATTAAAGCTATAGTTTATAGTAAAGGATTTGTATAGTGGTTATTATTATAGATTAATAAATTACTATTTAATAAAAGGATAATTAAGTAGGTAGAGAAGAAAGGAATAACAAGAATTAATTAGAGGCTAGTTTTCGGATTTGTGATTTATTAATAACCCTAATTAATTAATCGAAATATAAGAGGTTCGTTAAAGACTTCTTCATAGTATATATCGATTGGTTATAGAGCTGCTTTTCGACAGTTATTAAACGAGTGTATGGGTGGGTTATTGGTTTTATAAGTACTATTTAGTGAAGTAGATTGATTAGAATGGAATCATTAGATGAAAGATATCAAATGGAGTAATACTAAGCTATGCGGAAACTTGCGAGGGATTTCGGTAAATTAGGGGTAAGGGTTAGGTAGGGGTACCGGGTTAATATGAGTGTGGTGTAGTAATTATTAGGCTGGAACGAGATGGTGTGGCTTATCGCTGATTGTCGAGAGGTGGCTGATTATCGAGGGGTGCTGTTCATAATGGGTAGACAACCTTGATTATCTATTTGCGTAGTGTTGATTGATGATGGGGATTTTTTGGTAGGAGTATGGAAATATTATGGAATAATATTTGTATGTAAGGTTATTAGAGCTATGAAACACCACTTTTTTTTGAGTAATGGATAGGAATTTTTGGATAATAAAGCAGCAGGCAAATGGCTGATTGGTATCATTAGTTAATTAGTTAGTTGACTTTGTACATCTGCTTGTATTATTAATGATACATGTAGTTGTATTGAATTTAATACTAATTATTTTTTGACATACGTTGTATAAAATGAATTATTATGATTCACTAGAACGAGGGGTGTTGGGAATACTCCGCATAAATTTCAAGGGGTGGCAGGCTTGACTGGAATTTGAAGCTCAGATATGAGAGTTTTGAGCTTCCGCTTTTGTACACTCCAAACGTAAAGCAGGAATCCCTACAGTAATTTTGGTAAGGAGGTGAGGTTCGGGCTAGCTTGATAGATATTCTGATATTGAATACATGGACTGTTGCAGTATAGAGTATAGGTATTAAGAAATTCTTTACATTGTTGAGAGAGCATTTATCATCGCTTGCATATGTCGATTCTCATTGTCGTTATGAGTTGTAGTTTGATACTGCTGTTTTCAATTGGTTTGGCCCGTTTGGGAGACGACACTTTTTGTATAGACTTTATACGATCCTGAGCTTAGAAAACTAATGAAAAATATTCCCTTTCGAGTATACGTATTGCCTCGTTGTAGATACAGTTAATTTAGGATTGGACTTAACCTCATGAACGCTGGTGATCAAAGCTTGCCTTAATTACTCGCTCATTTTCGATTCATTAAGTTGATGCTTTTCTGGGGCATCTTTGCCATACTGAAAGGTTTTTATATACGTACACTCCTGAAACAGTGGTAATAGTTGTGGAATTTGAACATATCTATGCTTGAGCAGACTTATAGATTCATCATTCATATTGATGTTTCCGAATTCACTTTCAATCTACAGTCATCTCAACAGATAGATTTGTCTAATCAGAGAAAGTCTTTACAAAGGTGAGTATATTCGCTCGCATATCTAAGCCGTACTAGCTTTAGCTTCCAAGTTTATATAAGAGCTTGTATATTCTACTTTGGGAATTCTGAACTTTGTAGATTTGAGACACGATTTGAAGACAGGTGCTTGAACATGTGAACTGGCTGTATTCAAGATCTAACGAAGCTATTCTGCGAATTGAGGAGCAGGGACTGAGTATGTTGGATTTTGCTTCTGAATATGCATCTGCTATCTTTTGTAGTCTATGATTGTGCTGTCATTTTTTTAGATATTTATCATACGCTGTCTCAACTCTCAGTGTAACATTGTTGTCGCTGTCAACTACAATTACAAGCATATAATTACACTCAAGTATCAGCCTACATCCTTATAGTCTATATTTCTTCATGAGTACAAGCCAATATCTTTGCTGCGTCAATAACGTAGGAGTGTAACGCTATTTGAAGATTTTTAGTTCTGATTAATTAAGGCATTTTATTTGGATATTTAAAGATGTATGAGATGGTTGATGATGATCTAGAGATTTTGATACTCCAATTAGAATGAGACAGTGCGAAACTAATAAGCTGTGAACGAAAGTGAATAGTAGTTAATTACATATCTGATGTAATCCATATTCAAATAAATATGTAAATATTAGAGGAATTGTATTTGCTTCTTTATCTTGAAGCGTTGTTTAACATTAACATCTCAAGTTATAAAAGAGATCGAAATCTTCTCGTTTTGATATTACCAAGCTTTTGTATAGATACCATGGTAATTAAAACCCATTGGTCTATAGAAAGTGTCTTTTATAAAAGTAAAAAACGTATAATCTAGGACAATAGGTTGGTAATTAGTGATTAAATAAACATTTCAGGCAGGGTTTCAAACACTGGATGACAATCATCTCTCGTCCCATGTGATTATCAAGGCTGAATCTTATATAGCACGTATATCGTCGTCAATTATTTTATTTATTTATAATGAATTTTACTTCAACTTCAAGCTATTAGTCAAGTGAGATGGCTTATACCTGTATCGGACTAAATGTCAAACAGTAGCGAAATCTCACCCATTTGATCTAAGGTAGGACTTCAACTAGACTCTTGGCTATATATTGAGGTTTCTCTTAGGGGCTTAAATATGTATGAAGATGGAGAGTGGCGGCTCAGAATGAGATTTAAAACTCAAGCAGATGAATTTCATAGTGAATAGTCAATAACTAACATTGACATGCCAAATTTGAACATCAAGTTTATGATATTTCACCTCAACGGCCCTGCTCATGCCCATTCTTCTTTAGGTATTTCGAAGCTAAAGACCTAAGTACACAATACGGTTCAAAGTTTAGTCTTAGTATGTATCTTTTGAACTGGTACAATAAAAATGCTAATACTGGAAGAAGCTCTCGCGCCTATTTGACACAGCGACAAAAATCCTAAAGGATATCAATCGGGATATACTATGCCTCCACCGAATCTCGATTCAAGTGCAATATCGCGCTTTCGGTGCTGGCTTTTGGAGAAGTATTCCTCTACGTCAACAAAGCCATACGCACAGGATCCAGGCCCGGTATTCATGCAAACCGAGCCATTCACTTGGGATCATCGGGATTATTGGAATTGTGGTGGTTGTGGAACCAAATGCATTCCCGAGAAGTGGTGCCTCAAAGGCTGCTTCGGAGCCGCTCTTGATGCAACCGTATGCAGTGGTGATGGTGAATACTTGGGACATTGAGACGGTCAAAAATGGCGGAGATTAAGCACTAGGCCAAACTTGGATACCATGCCGGCAGTATAAAGGAAGAGGAAGATGAAGCAAGGAGCATGCTGGGCGTGCTGGGAACTCATTGTGAATGTTTTGGCGACAGGCGGTATTCATTCATAGCCAATTAGGAAGTGAAATCCCTAATTGATAGCCAATCAAAAAACTTGGAAGCATACTTAGTGAATGAATTAGTTTTAATATGAAGAAGGAAATATCTTGCTAGAACCGTGATGTAAAACCACTTTAGAATTAGAAATTTTTCAATGGGTAATACATTCGCATTATTTTAATTTATTCAAATTGCTCATCATTCGTCCATTTTGGGCTCCGCTGGAACAGAATACACGAAAGACGGCGCTTATATCATTAATGCAATTTCTTATACAATTCATAAGTTTCTTCTCTTTTTGGTTGACTCGAAAGTGACATTATGATTTTGAGATAGGGTCAGATCATGTTGTAACACTTTCAAGCCAGGGCGACCCCCTAGTTTCGCTAGTCTAGGGTAGTAACAACACCAGAATCCCCGCTAACCGAAGCCCTGTCCCGAGCATTTACGTGAAGAGATGCATTTCGGAAGCGAAAAAAGAAAGCTTCAACAGTATGGAGACGATAACAAATCAATTCATTTCAAATTAGCATGTCAGCATCAAATATGACGTAAGTCCCCTACCCTACATCCCGCCACCCATTTTATACCAGAAACAGCCATTTCGATCTATCAATAACTTTATAACGAATGAAGCTATTAAATTGAAATTTGAAATATAACTTTATAATAGGATTATTAATAGATTTCAAAAGGAATTATGTTTTTGCGATTTTTTTAGAAAAANNTGTATGTAAATCCTATACAAAATTGAAATTTTTTTAAAATGCTAATACCTTTTTAAAAAAAATTATTAAAAATAATTTGTATGTTTTTTTGAAATTTTTATACAATTTTCAATATAATACATTCTTCTAAATATATATTATAATTTGTGGTTGATGATATATTTGGAATTATAAGT
>PDUE01000348.1:6619-17229 GCA_002909645.1 Monilinia polystroma
TCGGTAAGATTCGGTTTAAATTAATCTTACAAACAATTAGAATGTTTTCAAAGTATATAAATAGGAGGATATTCTTTAAAGAAAACCTTAAGTGAATCAAAAAGTAGAAAAAGAAAACCTAGAATAGGTATATAATTTAATAATTCATTCTTCTTTCCACTCCGTTATTCGATCTTTTCTACCAACTTTATAATTACGTCTTCTAAATACTATATTATTATATACGTTTTCAATATATATTATAGTATAAATCCTGTAACCTCCTACAAATTATAAGCCCAACTAGTTATATTAATTGGATAAAGGAATTTAGTTTGATTTAAAGCTATATATTAGCTATTAAACTGTTGAATATCGTTAATCTCGTTGTTTCCAAATCGATTTCTTTATATAGACCTTGTGGCCTATGTCCCTAAAGCTAAACCTAATTAAGCGTATAAAACTAGGTTCTTAAACGATATATTTATATTATAAATTACTCATAGCGGGTGATATATTACTTTCTTTATACTAAAATGTCCTAACTTGATTAAGCTTTAATTTATATAGAATAGAATAAAACGCTAAATTAAGAGGTGACTAGTCTATATTCATTAATCTAATCTTTTATCGAACTTCGTAATCGATATTAAATCAATTTATAGTTTTTTCAGAATCTATTCCAAAATTCGAAGAAAGATTATATATCATACTTCAATCCGCTAAAATAAGACCCAAGTAGTCCATTCAGAGACTAAGATAGCATTTAGCACATTCAAATCAAATCCTTTAAAAGGAAAATCTAATTATATTAAATAAATCAATAAGGCTAAACTATATCTTTAAATTAATAGCTTTATACTATATATCAATAAATCAAAATCACTTTCAAATAAATCCTTATATATTAACAATAAAAATAATCCCATTTCTTTTAAATATACTATTAAATATAATAATAAATTATCTAAATATTAAAGAAATAAAAATAAAGCTTTAATAATTATAAATTCTATAATTAGCGAAGAATTAATTAAAAGATTTAATAGCCAGATTGTTAAATATAGGGGAGCAAGCCAGTGAAATGCATGTAATATTAACTATATAGATTTGTTATACTAAGGTAAAATCTAACTATAAAGTGGAAGTGATATATATATAGTAGCTTAAAGTACGTGCCACAACTTCCAACACTCCTCCAAAAAGCTTACTTTTTTAGCTTCAATAATTAATTTCTTTAAAATTCCTTTTATATATTCAATAATCTCTTTAAAGTTCTAGTATATCCTTAAATCTCTCAAATATCATCTTTATATATAATTTTGTTAATCTATCTACAGCTATATTACTAATATTAATATAACTAATATTAACTAAATGTTTTTTTATAAAATCTCGAATAAAATAGTAACATATATTAATATACTTTAATTACTTATATAAATATAGATTCTTAATTAACACTAACGCTTCTTAATTGTCTCCTAACATTTGAATTTTGCTATTACTTCCAATATACTATAATTGCTTTAAATCCTTCAAAAATTGAACTACTCATTGCTCTTATTTAATAAACATTGTTATGGAAATGTATTCAGCTTTTATACTAGATATAATTACAAATGTTTATTTCTTGCTTGCCCATAAGATTAATCTATTATAGAATATTACTATTCCACCAAAAATGCTTTTGAATCGATTCTATCGTTTGTTTAGTCTATATTAGTGTATACTTTAATAATACATTATAAAAGATTATATTCTTTACAAATATTTAATTGAACTCTCTTCAGCTTAAAATGTAGTTTTTATTTAATAGTTGATCTTAAATATTTTATAAGGTTTTTAAATGCAATGCTATAATATTTGGTAGAATTAGATATAGTTTATACTAATTTTCCGAAACCAAATGCGATATCCGGTTTAATGTAAACTATAGGATGGATTGTGCTGCTGATTGTTTACTAGTATTCATTTATATTAATAAGCTTGTTATTTGGGAGCATTGATTGTAGTTAATTGTAATCCGAGATTGGTATCTTTTTTGGAATATATTGATTATAAAAGATCCCAAATCGAGTAAGTATTGTATCCAAATACTCTTTTTGATTCATAGTTAATATTTTTTTTAATTTGTTACAAATAATATATATTCTTAAAATCTTATTAATCTTCCCTAAATTTTTAATATTAAATTAAATAAAAAAGGTTGTGATAAAACTATTAAATATCTTGTTTTTATACAATAGCAATAATAATATTATTTATATATATTAGAAGAATCAGCTAGTGCAAGTAATTAATGTATAAACATAGATCTACAAAGCTTTGTACGAAACCTATCTTGGTTAACTCTTTTTTCAAAAGAAAGCTTTAATCTCTACCAACTTGCTTTAATCCATAAAAACTCCAAAGTGTATATAAAACGCAGCCACAACAAATATAAACACGTTAAAAAAATATTAAATAAATCTCTTCTTTTAAATATAATTTAATAAATACATTTTTAATATCAAAATAGAAACACTTAAAATCCTTTTTTGCAATAATTACAAGGAAAAGGCAAAAAGTATCAAATCGAACTATAAAGGCAAAGGTTTTATTGTAATTTTTATTTAAAATTTGGCTAAACCTTTTAACTATTAATTTAATTTTGAATCATTTTATTTTATTATCCTTTATTTTAATAAGAAATATTTATTTCGTTAAAACTAAATTATTTCTTTATAATAAAATAAACTCTTCCCAAATACTATTTTTAACTAATAAATCTATTTTTTCTTAAATTGCAGTTTATTAATCTTTTGTATACTTTTTATTTATTATTGCTTTTTTATATATATTCAATATCTTAATTCTGAGTATTTCAGTTGCTGGTAGAGCAGTTTCAGTTTTTACTAATGCATTTACTAAAATAGTTAAGATCTTCGAAGCAATTTTATTATTCATTTTCTATTCAAATTAATGAATATTTAGAATAACAATTATAGTATACTCAATTGATTTTGATCCTGGTTTATTTAAGGAAGTAAGTAAGATCCAAATAATTTTAAAGTTTTTTTGTTCTTTTATATTATTATTATCGCTTCTCTTTCTCTTTTTAAAATTATATTTTAAAGATGATGTAGAAGTAGATGTAGATATAGATACAATAAGTGGTAAAGTTTTATTAAATAATGCAATATTAAATAATGTACTCGAATTTGGTGGTATATAATCAAATAATAAAGTTATATTAAATAAAGTAATATTACTTTTTTTATTATTTTCCTTATCGATCTTATTAAATCATTAATTACCTGTTGAATATTTCCATATTTATTTTTATTAAAATGTAGTATTTTAATTTTTGTTTATTTTGATATTAATAAACGCACCTTTATTAAGTTTATAATTATTTTATTTGGTGATATTAGTGAATTGACTAGGATAGACAATAATTCAGGAACATTCTTAAATTTGCTATAAGATCTACAATTAGGTTTTATATTTTTAATACTTTATAATTCGGTTATACAATTTCTAAGTTTAAAATTCAAATCCCTTTTCTATAACTTTTGTTAATTGTAATATAATAAAAGCAGTAAATATAACCTAATTTTAATAAATAAACTTTTATATATTTAATAATATTTTTTAAATATTTTAGGAATATTCCAACCCTTACTATATCACAAAGTTTATTATACTTTTATCCTTTTGGGATAGTTTTAGGGTTAATATATGTGTAATATTGATTCCTTTAGATCTTATATGTATCAATATCTAATAATATGCTTGTAAATGCTTTGAATAAGCTTTAATCGATTTTATTTGTATTTAGGCTAATATTAATACAGTTTTAAATGTATATATTATATTTAATAGTTTTATCCCAAAATTCTAATGATAAATAGGCTTTTTTCAATATTACTTTTATATCAGTTTTTATAATACATATATTACATTTAGCTGAACTATTTTGATAAGATGATATAATTATTGTAATTTCTGATTATATATTAACCTTTTATTCCTAAACGGCTTAAAGGAGCTCTAATATATTATCAATTTTGGCAGCAATTACAGTTATATTTATAATAAACTCAATTTCTTGCTTTCAATCTTTTAATAATAATATTATATTGTTTTTCTGTTTTAATAAAATAATCCAATTTATTCTTATAATATTATTAATAATAAAGAGAAAATATTTATATTTTTAAATAAACTTTGGAAAAGGGTTAATAACGTTGAAATGAATTAATTCTAATCTTTTAAATTTTTGTATATTTAATTGATTTTGGATTCTATTAATTATCTTTATAAAAGTATATATTTTATAAATATTAAAAATTAAAAGAATTTTAATAAATCTTTAGAATATAATAACTTTATATAGATTCCTAATTTTATTAGGGCTAAAATAATTAAAGCGTTTATGTTAAATAAAATATCTTTTTTTCTTTATTATAATTAATTCTTCAATTTTTCTTTTCGTTTTATTAATAATTTTTATAGAAAATGCAAAGAATGCAGAATCTTTATATTCTGGTTTTATATACAAAATGATATATATTCCATTTTTTATTATTGTTTTAATAATTTTATTATTTTTATTGTTTTTTAGTATAAAATATATCTTTTTGAAATTGAATATATCCTTAAGTTCTGCTTTACAAATTCTTTTGGTTAAAAGCAAATTAACCTTTAATTTAAGTATATATAATATACCAATTAATAATATTCTTATTTTATTTTTGTATACTATATTTATTGTTTTTTGTTTATTTAAATATATAGCTCCCCCACCAATTATTATTCTTTATTACAGAATATAAATTAGATTTCTAAATAAAGAACGTTAATTAGATATATATAAAATAGTACCAATATTAATATATTATTACAATGGGAATATCTTATTGATACTTTTTTTAATAAAATAATAATATTTAAAATTAAACTTATTATTAATAATATTTTTAATAACATCGAAACCTAATTCAGCAATATAAACCTTATACTCCCTGCGTTTTTTGTCTTTTTATATTAAAAAAATGGATTATTTTCTCTTTTGTTTATATTTTAAATCGGATTTCAAAAAACGTTTGATATAGCAAAACTAAAAGCATTTTAGAACTAAATAATCAGTTTTATCATAGAATTCGCAAATAATAATAAATATATCAGTCTTTAAGCTTATATTAGCCTTACATTAGCAAAAAGATAGAATATATTTCTTTTTTTTTGCAAAATATACTAAATCTCTAAAGATTTTGATCTCTACTTTTTTAATTTATAAATGCTTGATTTTATTATTAATATTTAGAATAAAACTAATAATACAAATTATATTAATAATAATTTTGTATTTATTAGGGAAAAACAAGGTTAAGCTTTAAAAAAGCGATTTATTTGTATATAAAACATTAACTAAAACATCCACAAATAAAAGCTTTTATTGAAAATCCTTAAGTTTATTCTATATATTTATAATAATTATATTAAGGGTATTGTTAAAAAAGAAAGTCTTGATTTTAAGGAGATACTTATTTACTGCAATATTATTAATTTTAAAGTATTTAACGATTAAATAATTCTAAAGTTTTTTTACTGTATTATATTCATCCATTAAAGCCTTATCATCGTTAGATAATAAGTGATAGATGTAAGATAATATATTAATATTGTTTTTAAAAAAAATGACCTTTTTATTAATATTAAATCGAATTTTTATAATAATATTATTATTATTATTGAAGATATAAAGTTCTTTAAAATCCTGGATTAAATTGTTGGTTATTATAATTTATATATATTCTTGTAATGTTTTTTTATATATATAAAATTATTCTTTTTCTTAAAATTAAATTTTTATTTAATGAATTTAGTGTTTGTGATTTTTTTGAGTGAAAGAAGGGATATATTTAGAATAATTTTTGAATCCAATGCCTTTATTTATTTTAAAGGTTTTGCAAATAGAAAGCTTACATTGATAATTTAGGTATAATTAATAATAAAATAAAAAAATAAAAGAGAAACTATTTTTAAAATTGTACTATTCCAATTTAAATATATTAATATTTAAAAAAAGAAATTCTCTTTAAAACAGAATAATTAAAAATAGTAAATTTTTGATTTATAAATAATAATTTTTGAAGTAATATTGAATATTATATAATAAATAATACTTTTTAATATTAAACTAAAATAGATAATTTTTTTAATAATAATTTGTAGTTTTTTTATTTAAAAAAAAGATGCAATATAAATAGTTATTTTGCTGTTATTGTTTAGTAATTTATTTGCTATACGCATCTTGTATATTGATATTACATTATATAGGAGCTTTTTGTTATCAACCTTTATTTTAGTAATATAAGCTTATTCGAAAAGCTTTTAGCTTTAATTTTACTATAGAGCTATTGGGTTTATAATTTGTTAAATATAGGGGAATAGGCTAGTGAAATGTATATAATATTGATTATATAGATTCGTTATATTAAGATAAAATCTAACTATGAAGTGGAAGTGATATATGCATAGTAGCTTAGAGCACGTGCCACAACTTCCAATATAGATTATAATTAATGGATTATAAAAAGTCATAAATTACATTTTTAGTGAATCTTCTATTTTAATAGTGGGAAGATATTTAATTAAATTGTAAGAATTCAATTACGCTAACTCTGAAGAGATTGATAATTATACTAATATTATTTAATTATTATATAACTATTTGAAATTAATAAAACTAAATATTCCTAAGGTTATTATAATATAAATCATCTTTAAAGGCCTACCTAGCTCTTTCAAATCTTTCGTTTTTAAAAAATATAAAGATATATCTAAAGATTTTTGTAATATTGATTTAAACAAATTATTTTCTAAATTTATATAAAAAAAAGCTAAAATGAATTTTAATATAAACCCTAATATTAATAAAACTAACTATAAAAACAAAAACAATAAAATTGCTAATTGTAAATATTACAAAAAGAAAGGATATCTCGAAAATTAATACTTCTAAAAGTATTCAGAGCTGAAATCTAAATTAAATTATAAAAACGATTTAATTAAGAATTCAAGCAAAAATTCAAATAAAAGCTTAAATAAGCTTATATCGAATAGTTAACTAATAGCCATACTTTAATCTTAAGGATTAGCTAATTATATTAGTAATTTTAAATAAAACTTTATACTAAATTCAGATGTTATAGAACATTACAGCCCTAATAAAGAATAGTTTATAAATTATAAATCAACTAAGAATCTCACTATTTTTATGGCTAATGGAAATAAAGCCGATATTAAAGAAATGGGAGATATTCCTATTCTAATTAATGGAGAATTAGAAATAACTTTAAAAAGGGTATATTATATATCTACTATATCTACCAACTTTATTAGCACTCATAAAATAAATAATAAGGAATGGAATAATTATGCCATTCCATTTAACAATAAGATCAATATAGTTTATAAAATATATAATATAAAAATTACAATAATATAAAAGTTTAATACCTATTATTTTAATTTTAAAATAAATCTTCTTAAAAACTATGAATTAGACAAATCAATATAAGATCTAATATTAAATAAAATTAATATAAACCTAGCATATAAAAAATTAAATTATATTAATAAGGATTATATTATAAAATCCTTAAACATTAATTTAGATATTATAAAATCTGATTTAGATTTATACGAATTATGCCAATTTAGCAAATTTCATCAAATAATAAGCAGAAAAACTTTAGAAATCCCTGATCTAAATTATAAATTCAAAAAATTCAGCTTAGATATTGCTGGATTATTTAAAGTAGTAGAACTAAAAGATAAAAAATACTTTATTACTTTCACTAATTAGGCTATTAAAGCAATTTGGGTATATCCTATCAAAATGAAATCCCAAATTTATGATTTCTTAATCAAATTTTATAATATAATTAAAAATCAGTTCAATAGTAAAATCAAAATATTGAAATTAGATAATACTCTCGAATTTTTATTTAATAAATAAAATAAATTCTTAAAGGATTATGGAATATTATGCGAATTTATAAATCCTTATATATACTCTTAAAATGGAATAATTGAAAGCCTAAATAAATATTTAATCGAAAGGTTATTATATATAATAAAAGAAAAAGAAATTTCCCTTTTCCTATAGCTTAATATTATTTAAGCTATTGCCCACATCAAAAATAAAACGTATAATAGTTCTATTAAAACCTTTTCATATAAGCTTATATATAATAAAAAACTTATTCTTGACTATATTAAAATTATAGGATCATTTACCTATATAATTAATAATAAAAAAATTCGTAGAGGAAAGCTAGATTATAGGGCTAGAAAAAGCATTCTAATCAGATTTAAATTATTCAACAATTACTTAGTATATCTCCCGAATAATAAAAAGGTAATTAGTGTAAGAGATGTACGTATTAAGGAACAATTTATATATTCGAATAAATATAAAACCCAGAATTTGAACCTATTAAAAGAAGGAAATCCTATAATTAATTATTTATATAATAATTTAGACGTTACTATACCTAATATAACAATAGCTGACAACAATTAATCAAATACAACCTCAAATTCTGATATAACTATAGCAGATAACCAATCAAATGATATTATAGCCTCTAATATAACTACAACTAACGATAACCAATTAGATACAATCGTAATATCTATATCTAACCGTCCAATCGAAATAAGCGAAAGTGACGAGTTAGAACAATTAAATCTATTAGAAAATAATTAAATTCTAAATATATTACCAGTAAAGATTAAAATAAAAAAATCCAAATGTATTAAAGGTCTCAATCCCTAAAATGAAGGCCTTTTAAATAAAAAAGGCGAATATAACGTAGTAAAAAAAGCAAATCTTACATTGAATAAAATTGCTTTTTCCGGATATTTCAATTTTATTAATAAAGGGATATATATCGAATTTAACAAATTAGATATATTATTAAATTTCAATTCAAACTTTAATTATAAAATTATTATTCCAAAACCTAATCGTATATTAATCGAACCAAAATCATACAAAGAAACCATTAATTCATTTAAGAATGAATATTAATTAAAAGTAATAAAATACGAAATTAATATTTTAGAGCTAAATAATATATAGAATATTATTAACAAATTGGGAAATATAAAAACTCTAAAAACTAAATGGGTATATAAGATTAAGGATTTAGATGAAAATATTGAATTTAAAGCTAGATTCGTTGTGAAAGAATTCGAATAGCTATATAGATTAGATTATATAAAAACACATGCCTTAGTAGTAAAATTAATGATCTGGAAATTTATATTCGTATTAGTCTTATAAAATAATTGGTTAATTTATAAGATCGATATGGTACTAGCATTCGTATAGGGTAATATCAATACTCCTTTATTATTAAATCCCCTCGAAGGATTTAGCAAATTTTAGAATAAAGTTTTAAAGCTAAATAAAGCTTTATATAGTTTAAAGCAATTAGTCAGAATCTGGTTCTTTACCCTAAAAGACGTCTTAATTAAATTAGGCTTTAAAAACCTAATATCCAAGGAATACATATTTATTAATAAAGATAAAAATATTATTTTAAGCGTATATATTAATAATATAGTGATAATAGTATTTAAATAAGAGAATATTAACAAATTTATTAATAATCTTCAAAAGCATTTCGATCTAAAAGACTTAGGTTTTATTAAAGATTATTTAAGCATTTAAATTAAAAGATCTAATAATAATCTGAAAATATATTAGATAGAATATACCAAAAAGATACTAACCAGATTTAATATACTAGATTCGTATTCCGTTTCAACTTTAATGAATTCTAAAATAAAGCTAATCTATAATAAGGAATTGGTTAATAAAAATAAGATCCAATAGTATTAAAAAGTGATCGGATCCTTACTCTTCTTAGTCTTAGGAACTAGATTAGATATAGCCCTTTTAATAGGAAGGCTAGCTAATTTCTTATCAAATTCCAGCATTATATATATTCAAACCGTCAAAAAAGTATTTAGATATTTTAAAAAAGCTATAAATAAAGGTATTAATTATAAACGAATCAATAATCCATTTATTCAAAAATATTGTAATACCGATTATACTGGAGATATTAATATGTATAAATTAACGAGTGGATATGTATTTATATTAGGAAAAGGACCGATAAGCTGGAAATCGAAATTACAATTAGTAGTAACATTATCTACAATTGAATCTAAATTTATAACTATCAATCTAGTTGCTAAAAAAGTTATATATATTAAAAAGCTATTATTAGAACTTAACTTGTTTAAATAAGACAAATTCCTTTTATATACGAATAATCAAGTAATATTAGTTATAGCCAAAAACCCTAAATTCCACAAAAGAAGCAAGCATATTACAGCAAAATTCTATTATATTAAAGATATAGTAAATTCAGGAGAATTAAATCTGATTTATATATTTACTAATAATCAGAAAGCCGATGATCTTATAAAACCATTAGCTAAAACTAAACTAAACGAATTCCTTAAACAGATCAATCTATATTAAACTAAATCAGTATATCCATTAAGGGGGTGTATTAAATTATAATGGATATACTAATCCATGTAACGATAAACGTTAT
>PDUE01000349.1:0-20392 GCA_002909645.1 Monilinia polystroma
TATATTTTTAATATAAAAGTAATAAATATTTGAAAAATTTTTTAATATATTTTTAGGATATTATATAAAGTTCAATTATAATGCCTTTAAATATATATAAACAATATTTTAATAATATAATATTTTAAAGAAAACATTTTAACATTTTTATAATAAATATTTATTGTTTATTAAAATATAATATAAATATATAATATTTATATTAAATAATTATTGGAATATATGGATATTAAGGGCAATAAAGCAATTAACAGATTTGCGGATGCTGGTGTGTATATACTAATCTATAACTTTAACCCTATATTCCTTTTTATTATTAATAAAATTGATTCTATTTTTTGGGATATATATACCAAAATTTAATAATTTTGATAATATAAACAAAAAATAAAACTATTCGTACATTATCTGAAATAGAATCTAATCTATTAAATTAAGCTTTTTCTGGAATTAGATTTTCTTAAAAACTAATTATATAAGCTCCTTATAATCCGTTTTATTTATAACGATTTTATTTAATATTATAATAAGTTTAAGTATATAAATATTTATATAAATTGTTTTTATAAGATTATTAAAGCTTTTATATATTTAGTATATTGCTTTAGATTGCATTATCGTTTTAAGGATTAACTTTTACATTTATTAATTTTTTTAATATTAAATTTGAAAGGATTATATTATTTAATTTATCTTTTATTCAACTTTACAGACTTTGTTAAATTCCTAAATATTATTAATTGTTATATTTAGCTTTTAATAAGTTTTAATAACAAATATAAAAATTATAATCTTTTTTCTCCCCCCCCTCCCTCCCTTTTTATACGTTTTTATTTATATAATATTAATAATATAAATCGTAATTGAATCTATTCCCAATAAACTTTGCTAACCTATAATTAATAAAATGCTTTAATAATCCAAATATATTAAAAATCTGTTAAATATATTTAAACTATATATTTAGGATTTGTTTATTTTAAAGCTACAAATCTGATTATTTTTATCCCAAATGAAGTAAAAGGGATATAATAGAATAAACTTTTTAAAAAACTTTTTATAAATTAAAAATACTTTTTTAGGCCATTTTTAATATAATTCCTTAACTTAGTATATCCTTATATCTCTAGGGAGGTCAGGAGCTGGGCCTGCAGCCCTAGGCCTATAGCCCTCCTCCGCTGGATGAAAATGAATACTACTACTACTACTATGAGTTTTTAGTATATCTGATAATACTATTTTAACAAACCTTAGATTCTTATATTGCTTTTTCTAAATGAATAAAATAAATTCGTTTTTATGCTATATAATTATTCTTTTATTAAATTTAATAGGTATATCTAATATTAGCTTTTTATAATCTTTTGCTATAAAATTAATTATCTTTAATTTTTCTTTTTCTCTTTTTACAAATGTTTTATTGTATATAATTAAGATATTATCAATTTGTAATTTAATAATATCAAATGTTTCGTTTTTTTTGTTTATATATAACAAATAAGAATTATAAATTAATTATATTATTTTTAGTTTATTGATATAATATTTATAGTATATATTAAACTAATAATTTCCTGTTTTTAGAATATTATATAGTAGGCGAACAATGTATAGAATATAGTTATCAAATATATATAATTCTAGTAATGGTTGAATAAAGAACTTTCCAACCAAATCGGATTCGGATTGTGTATATATTTATATAATATTGCGGATGTACATTTCTACATTATTTTTATTATATATATCGTTCTTTAATATTATTATAATAATAATTATTATTTGTTAATTAATATATTAAATAGTAGATAATTATATTAAAACAATACTTTTTCTTTAGTTCTTTTATATTTGAATAATTAATTTCAATTTTGGAAATGTTTTATTAATTCTTTTATTCTTTATTTCGTTAATAAAGCGGAAATTAAAAATTTGTGTATTAAATAGAATATCTAACTTTCGAATAAACTTAAACACTTTATTATCTATTAACCCCTATAATTCCTTTTATTAAGATTTTTAATACATTGCTAAAATGTTTAATATTATTATATAAATTATTATTAAATCCTTGTTTTTGTTGTTAAAGTAAATAATAATATTAGGTGGAATATTATTATTATTAATATATATGATTAACTTTGAAAGTAATTTAGTATTTATTACAATATATGTTCAACGAATTTATAATATAACAATTTATAACAATTTTGATTATAATAATAGTATAATTAATTTCTGTTTAGTTATATTTTATTAAACTTTTGCATTCTTCTATAAAACTTTTATATTCTTTTATTAAATTCCTGTATTATTTTATAAAACTTCTATATTTTCTTATAAAATTCTTATATTCTTTTAAAATGTTATAAAAAATAGTTTTATTATAATAAAACGAAATTTAATTGATTTGTTTATTAAATTAATTATATATATCTTTTCTTTAATATTAATAAATATAAAAGGTTCATTTCATTATCCGCTTCAATTATTGCTTTTTTACCAAACTAATATTTATATGTTTAATAATAAATTATAGATTAATATAATTATTAGCTTATTTTATTGTTTTAATACTTTTGAAATTTATTATTCAGAATGTAGTTTATTAATTTTAATTATAGTTTTTTTAATTATTATTAAATATTCAATTATATTAAATATTAATAGATTAAACTTGTTTATATATAAATAAATGCTAAATATTAATAAGGTTAATATAATCTTATCCGATTTTGCTAAATTGTTTATTATCTTTACTAATATCTACAATATTATCTCTTTCGAAATTCTTGATTTTTTTATTTTATATTTAATAATTGTATATGCTTTATAAATAAAATAGTATCCTTTTTTAATTAGTTTAATAGATTAATATATTTCAACTAAAATTGGTTTTATAGTAATACTTATTATATTTGTATTATTAATAAATTCCTTAATTATAAAGTTCTTTTCTGTATTATAGATAAAATAATCAAATAAATATTAATTTAGTATATATATAATTTATTTTATATATACTTTACTAATATATTATTCAACTATTATATTATTTAAAAACGAATACCTTTATTAATAATATAAAGAATAGATTTTCTGTTAATATATATTATATTGATAATAATAAAATAATTAAATTTAATATTTTTTTGAAAATTAAACTTAAATCTTTTAAATGATTTTTTACGTTTTTAATAATATTTATAAAACTTTATAAAATTATTTAGATTCTTCTTATTAATATTATTATATTTTATATATTAAAGTATTTAATAAAACTTATATACTAATGGGTATTCAAATCTTTGATATAAACGTTAAATCTTATTATTAATAAAATAATATTTATTATTTTAAATAAAATTCTATAAGAATTGTTTTATATTTAAGTTCTATATTAAAATTGGATATTCGAATTTTTGAATAATAGAATACTTTTTTATATATAAAATTAATGAATTCTTAATATTGTTATAATACATTCCAAAACAGTCTATATCCTGAAATAATAGTAAGAAGGATGTTTCGGTTATTATAATATAGAATTTTATATTTCCTAATAGCAAAATAATTTATATAAATTTAATAAATTCTGTTTTGCTTATTCCAAATACAATTTTAGCAACTTCTACTTTGGTTATATTCATTTTGATATTATTAATATTCTTTTTGTATATTTAATATTGTTTATACCTTATTATAGATTATTTGAATATTTTTATATTAATAATAATGCTTTAAAATTCCTTTTTATTATATTTGCTATAAAATGAATTTATATATATTATAAAAAAAACACGAAAAAGTGAGCAATTGAAATTTTTGAAACAAAGTCCCAATTCATATCAGATTATCATCAGATTACTCCCCGAATCCCCCCCGTAAAGTTAGTTCACCCAGAATCGAAATGGCGACCTCGCTGGCGCCGAATCTCGATTTCCGTTGGATTATACTATTCAGGAATAAGCCGGGCAGACCCCGCTTATTCATTAATAAGTTTTTTACTATAATATTCTATATAATCATTATTTATATAATATCAATATTTTTGAAGATAATTAATAACTTTACAGAGAATTAATATAAACTGCTGAAAACGATCCGTAATTACGCCAGAAAAATCTTTAATATTTGAACTATTTTCTTTAAAAAAAAGTATAATATGCTATTATAAATTTAAATAGCAAATTGATTTAAGAGAATAAAACAAAAGCTCCAAAAAACCCTAAAACAGAAATTTTGGATAGAAATTGCTTTACCAAAAAACGCTTTAATAATTATATAATATGCAAACATATAAAGCTTAATCTATAAACTTATATTAGTTTATAATTTTAACAATTATAAAATCCAAATCAATTTAACGGAAATCGATACTTTAAAAAAGATAATAAACAAAAAGTTTATTAACTGGATCAACTTTGTTATTTCTACAATCCAGATTATAGATATATATAAAATAATAAACATTAAATTCACAATTATTATAAAGATTAAAAAGGGATATAATATAATCGCAAATAATCTAGAATAGCTTTATTACCTTTTTTTTAATATTAAAGTTAAAAGATTAATTTATTAAATTATAATATATAATATTTATACAAATATAATTAATACAAATAAATAGGACTTTTTGCAACAAAAATTTGTTTTATAATTAAAAACTAATAATGTAAAATTAAACTTAAAAATCAATTATTTGTTTTAGCTAATTTAATATAATACAAAAGAAAAGAAAATATTATCTCTAATATTAACTTTAATTTCTTTAGAGATAATTAATATAATATTGATAGACAGTTTATTTCATAAATCTTAATAATATAAAATAAGCCTATATAATATTATCTACATTTTTAATAACTATTATAATTACTAAAAGTTAGACTATTATAAATTCTAATTATATACAAAGAAAATAATATACAAAAATTATACAAAAGATTACTGAATAGATATATACTCAAAAAAGAATAATAAATATAAAAAAGAATAGAAATATATTAATTACAAAAGTAATTATTATATATAAAATAGATTTAATTATTGAAAACTAAACAACAAATTTGTTTAAACAAAAAAAATGATATTATATATATTTAACAAATTTGTAATAAAAAATAATAAATAATTATCTACTATAAATATACTTTTTTTTATCCTTACCTTTTCTGTTTTATAAAATGTTTTAAACAAAAGAAGAAAAACAATAGAGAAAATATTCATTTATTTGTTTTTATATTAAACAAGGTTAATTATAGTTTATATTATTTTACTCTTCTAATTGAAAGCAATTATTAGCATCCCCAATATTTAAGCGTCTACCCTTTTTTTCGGAATATAAGCGATATTATAATATATATTATAAAGAAATATTATAATAATATTTAAAGTTAATGAATTATAATAAGGAATTTATAATATTATAGTATAATATTAATAAATAAAAGATAATTATAATAATTTTTTTTAATAACTTGGAGATAATATAATATTAGATTATAATAATTTAAAAACTGTAAATAAATAGATTTAATTAAAGCATTTATAATAATAATAAAAATTAACATTTTGTATATAAATAATAAAAAAATATGAAAATAGCTATATTTATTAATAAAAGATTTAATATTAAAAATTGGATTTTTATTACATCTATATTGGATTTATATATTTTTATAACCCAAATAAGTAAACTAAACCAAAAAATAATTATTCAAATCATTAATATCTATAACCCAATTCTGCATTTACACTACAAGACTATTGGACTATCTATCTTACTGGCCATAAAAACCAAATTAGATAACCAAAACGTTTGATATATTATATTAAAAGATTTCAATTTATATTATTTATTATAGAAAGAAACCACAGAATTTATATTAAAGAAATACTCTATTAACCTAATTAATATAATATATTAAACTAATACTGTTTTAGCTATACCAAAAATGTTTAGAATATAAAATAGAGGAACTTTTTTTTTCATTATTGATCTTATATGGATATTAGATAATTTAAAACATTTATTAATGAATTATAGAATTTAGGAAAATCTAAACTTTGGTTTAAATTATCTTTTAATTTAAATTAAATTTAATTTAATTTTTAAAACATTTAAAGTTTTATATAAATAATAATAAAAAAAGATAATAATAAAAGATTTCTATAATACCCTTCGTTATAATACTTTAAACGATATACTTATGTTTAACAATAAGTAGAATATAAATTTCTACTTAAATAATATTCTTTATTATATAATTAAATTGATTAACGATATAATTCTTAAATCTAAAGTATTGATCTATAATAAACTATACTAAACACTTTAATACTCCGTTTTTGTTAAAAAAGCACAATTATTAAGATATGAATTATTAGTTATTAACTTATTAATAATTTACACAGAATATAATAAAATATATAAAGCAAAAAAAAGAATGATAAATAAAGAAGCAACCCTTTATTTTTATAAAAAATTAATAAAAGCGATATATATATAAAAAAGTATTTAGAATACAAAAAGATAAATAAAGAATAGAAACTATTTTTTTAAATAAATACCATAATTTCCAGATTTAAAAATAAGCAATAATTGGGTTATAATAAAAGCAAAAAAAACCTTAACTTTTATAAATTATTTTTTTATATTTCTATTATATATTGATCTAATGGATATTATTAATTATAATATAGGGAAGAAAAGATATCTATAATTATTAAATAAGAAATAAAATATTAATAAAGATAATATATATTATATAATAGTAAAGCTATTAAATTATAAGGTTTTCGGTTTATTTAGGCTTACGAACTTCGTAATCAAAAAATCATTCAAAGTTTTTAATCTTTATTATATATATTTGTTTAACGAATATATTAAACTTAGGTATTTCCCTAAATATTTCAAATAAATATATATTATTATAATCCCAAAACTAGATAAAAACAAATCATTAATAAGATTATACTATTTAATAACCTTTTTGAATATTTTTAACAAATTATTAGAGAAACTAATTACTAATAAGATTTTATGTATAACAAAAATTAATAGTTTATTCTCTATCTATTAAATGGGAACAAGATTGGTATAGAATATTACTATTGTATTAAAGCTAATTATTAAATAAATACATACACTCTGAAAATTCTTTCTAAATTAAATAATCAATCTTTTAAGTTTTAATATAATAGGAATATTTGATAACACTTTACATCTGTAATTATTACATATCCTACACTAAAAGTGCATATCTAAATACCTAATTAACATAATAATCAGTTTTTTTATCAATAAATATAATAATATATAAATAAACAATTATATAAACCTTCAACGCCTAGTATATAATAGAATTCTATAAAAATTATTATTAAATCCAATTCTTTTTTTGTTCTATAATAATAAATTGGTCGAAATCTGCTCCATAGTTTACCGAAAGGGTAATGCAATAGGATTTATAAATAATATTAATATTCTAATATAAAACATTATTACTATAGATATTTACCAAATCCTATAATATATACATAACAAATACCAGGATTGGGCAAAATAATACAAAGCCAAATTTGTTTTAAAGAAATATTAGTTTTTATATTTTATTAAAAATCTTAAATAATATAATTTTATTATCTTAATTATATTCAATACTATTATAATTAATTTATACAATAATATAAAAATACTAAACCTTTAAATTAATAAATAATTAAAATGGTAAAAATATATAAAAAAAATCAAGTATAAGCTAATAATCTAAATCTTAGTTTTAATATATATAATATCCTTTATATAAAAAATAAGTTTATATAATTCTTGATAGGTATATAAAGCAGTAATAATATTGGTGATTATCTATATCTCAATTATATAATATATATTAAATAAAATAAAAAAAATAAAATTAAATATTATTCTAAAACTTCAAAAATAATAAAATACCTTTTTTTAATTAATTTATAAAGGTTTTAAAGTTACTTTTATATTAATTCTTTATACAAAAATAATATATATTCCCCTGAAACTTTATTTTAATAAACTTTAAATAAAAACGAAATATAAAATTCAAATAATAGAAATAATAAATCTAATCCAAAATGTATATAATAAAGTTAAGAGAATAGTTTAAAGGTATAAAAAGAAAGCAATAAACTTTTTTATTTCTAATATACTTAAATATGATTAAACTATAAAAAATATAGGGATTAAAGAAATCTCAATTTATTAAAACTATAATCTAATAGCTAATAAATAGATATTTTTTATACTATATATAATTACAAAAATTATATAAAAAACTTAAGACGATTAATTAAAAAAATGTTAAAGTATAAAAAATAAGTATATTAAATAAAGAATGTTAGTCTATTATAATTATAGGATTCAAAAGATTAGGATAGTTATATATAATAAAATACTAAAAGACGTTTTATTAATAATTTTAATAATTAAAATAAAAAAAATTAGCTTAAAAAATTTCTTTTATAATTGTAAAATCTTCGGTATTACTTTAAAATGCGATCACTATCAATAAAAAAGATAAATAGCAGAATATATATTATTTAAATGCTTAATCTTTAAGTTATAGCAAATAAACTTTATATATATTATATATATTATTTCTGCTAAACAATTAATCTAGAATAGGGTGATATTTAAAGTAGTAGCGATATAGTTAATAAAAACTGGCCTTTTATTATAATATAGTTTATCTTTAAAAGTATTAATTAATAATATTTAAAATATTATTAAAATATTAAATAAAAAATTACTGTAAACTATACAAATTACCCCAAAATTTATCTAATCTAACAAATTAAACTTTTATAAATTATCAAAAAAGCTAATAACAACCTTAACGTTTTTAGTTTTATTTTTAATTTTATTAATAAAATTATATTATATATATTAAAAAGATTATTATAAAAGTTTCGATAATATATTTAAACTTTATATAAATTCAAAAAAATAATAAAACTAAATATAATTAATTTAAAAGCTTTTATTTATTAAATTTAAATAATTTTAATATTAATAATATCTTTTTTATAACAAATTTTGGCAATTGCAATAATAATATTTGTTATAATTATAAAAAAGGTATAATATTGTTTTAATATAAATTCTGGAAAACAAATCTTTTTATTATCCGTTTAAGGTATCTTTTTGCAATATTATACTTTAAATTTAATAATAAAAGCTTTTAAATCTTAATTTTTATAATATACTGAAATGGTAGTATTTTTTGCTTTGTTTGTAATATATACATTAATTGCAAACAAAGTATTTAATATAACTTTTATATATTTAATAAAAATCTATAGATATATATATTAGTATTATTTCCGATAAAGGTATAAAAGGGATTTGTTTACATTTTAACAGAAGATTTTTTCTTTGCAATAATGTTTATATTTATTATATTAGTATGTATATATAAGATTAGGCTTTATAATCAAATTATAGAGATATTTGATATAGCAATTATAGAGGAAAGATTTAGTAAAATTGTAAAAACAAGCAAAAAGCTTATTATAAGTATAGTTTTTTTTTTAAATAATATTATAATTAGGATTAATAAATAATTTAAAAAAAGAATTTAACGATTTAAAGATAGTATAAATTATTGTTTATATAATTCTTAACGGAAAAAAACAAAGCAATAAATAAAAGATTATATAATTAAAAGTAAAGCTATTTATAAAAAAATGTAGATAAAAAATTAAAAAACGTATATTAAAACAAAAAATATAAATATTTTTATAAAAGAATATTTAAAGAATACAAAAAAAGTATAAAAAAAATGCGAAAAAGTGGAGATTTATTTTCGAATCCAAATTAAGAGAAAAAAGTATATTTTTTAATTTATTACAATTATATAAATCAATATATTAACCTTAATTAATAAAGTAGGATAGAATATTTTCAATTTGTTAATATTATGGATTATTAATATTTGATAGGACGGACAATAATTATAAATATCTTAGAGATTTTTTAGGGAATGGAAAATTGTTTATAAAAGCTTTTTCTACTTTTTTCCTTATAAAACATTTATTATTATATATATTATGGGCAAATTGCATAATTAACGTAGCTATAGCTATAGATAGATTAAATCGATTATAAATTATTATTACTATATATTATAAAAAATACTATTTTTTTATAATTAACTTTTAGTTTTAAAATAATATATATATATAATCTATTAAATAGATTTATTATAATTTCCTTTCTATCTATAAATCCGTTATTAAATAAAGTATTATATTTAAAGTATATCTCTACTTCTTCGTTTATATCTATATTCATATTTATATTATTATTATAATTTCCTTTATATTTAATTAAATATTATATAAATTTCTTTCCGAATTGATTATTATTTATTTTTATATTATCTTTATATTTTTGCTTTAATACTTTTTGTTTTTGTATATTATATTTATTTAATAAATATTTTTTTTGTTTGTATATAAAACATTTTTTAATATTATATTTAAATATATTGTTTTAAGATAATTGTATATTCTATAAAAAATGCTTTTGTTAAAGCTAAGTATTTATTATTTATTGAAATTTTTAATTAATAAAATTAATCGAATTTGTTAATAAATATATATATTTATATATTATAATTAACAATCGAATTTTCTCTATTAATTTTATAATTTTTAAAAAAGGTTTAAAAAATGTATATAAATATATCTTTATATTTTTATATAAATTTATAATCTTTTAATAAAAAATGCTTTAAATTCTGAAATCTTTATTTAAACTTTTATATAATTTATAAAGCTTTATAATTATAAGCTAAAAACATTTCAAAATATTTTAATTTAATTGCTTTTTGATTATAATAAAAAGTAAAACTATTTTCCATTTTTGTATAACGTTTTTGTAATATTTATTTTTTTCAAAAATAGTTTCAAACATTGATTTCATATCCGCTATAATATATGAAAACTGCTCCAGATTTGTATAGTAGAAATCTAAAACAATTCCAATAAATATTATTAAAAAAGCTTTTATTATACTTTAAAACTAAATATTCAATTTCGAACAGTAATTAATGAATATCTAGAATTTGTATTCGAAGTTATTGCTTTTATTTAAATACTTTTTATTATTTATATATAATTATGTTAAATTTGATAAAACTCAGTTAATATCACTTTTTTCTGGTTAAGGATTATTATTAGGTTTTTGTACTAATACTTTGTCAACTATAAAATAATTAAATAATTCTAATAATCCTAATGGTTGATGTGGTAATTATAATAGTCCCGATAGTTAATATAGTGATTCTCTAGTTAATAGTGATAAATGATTCAAGTTGGATAAATTATTTAATGAAAGTGGAGGCTGAGGTTATAATTAATTAATTAAATTAGATTAACCTCCCTGAAATAATGATGTATATAATGGTATATATAGTTGTAAGCTCCCTAATAATATTGTTAAATCAAAATTATAAGGTTTATTATAAATAATAAACTTTTTTAATAATTTTATAAAAGGCTTGGATTAATATATTGTATAATTAATTCTAGTTATTCTTACTATTAATATAATTTTATTACGTTTTTCAATTTTTTTGCTATTTGATCCTTTATTGTTTTTATTAATTCTTTTTCCTTTAGCAAAAGTTGTATATTATATATTCTATTCCAATAAAAAAGGTTATAATTGTGGAGTATATCTTAAAAGTTCTGAATATACTTAAATTCGATTTATAATAGATTATAACCTAAATATAACGAATTTGTTAATTAAGGCTTCGTAAATTTCTTTATTTATTTATAATAAATATAATATATTTATAATAATTTAAAAAATATAAGATATTGAAACATTTTTATTTTTATTGCTTTTTTTAATATATATTCTATAAAAATGAAATATCATTTATAAATTATAAAAAGTAATTATATTAATTATTTTCAAAATTTTATTTACAAAATATTGAAAAAAATGATTAAAATTGATATATAATTCTTTATTATATATATTATTTTTTTTTATATTTCTAAACTTTATAATATATAAACTTATTAATTTTTATTTTATTTGTTTCTTTTATATTAATTCCTTTTTTTTATTGTTTTTTTAAATTAGTATATTCATTAATAATATTGATTTTTGATTTAGGAAGATTAGAATAATCAATTAATAATTCATAAAAGTTAGAATAATTCATTTACAATTTAGAAGATATTTAATTAATTAATTTATTCTTTAATGCTTTAAAAGATATTATAATAATAAAGTATTTCTGTTATATACAATATATATAATATATTTTTATAAATGTAAAAATTATTATTATTCAATATTATTATATAATATTGTATATAATACCTTCATATTATAATATTTAAAGTATTTAAAACACTAAGTTTAACTTCAATATCGTTAGCACAGCTTATTAAATGATTACTGAACTCATTGCAAAAAACATACATACAAGACACATATACGAAACACCTATAGCGCGCTCTTTTTTAACTATTATAGCAGAACTAGGCTTTATTATATTAACGTAAAGATTATAAAAGATTAATAATAATTATATATAACAACAAAATTCTGTTTCGTTTATCCTATTTCACTTTCAAATTGGAGAATATATAAAGAATATATTATTTCCTTTAATTATATTTAAAGAATTATAATAATTTACAATTTTTTAAAAAGTAAATAAACTTTTATTAAAAATTAAATAATAAACAATAATTCATTATAAGTTTATAAATATATTAATAAACTTTTTAAAAAAAATATTAAAATCTTTTTTTTAAAAAAAATATTTATTAATTTTTTTATTTAAAAAGCAATTTTAATATATATTATAAACTTTTTTATAATAAAAATAATATTAATAATTAAAAAAGGTTTAAAAATTTTAAAAGTAAAAAAGATTTTAATAATAATTCTATTATTTATAATATAAATAGAAATTATAAAAATTCTTAAAATTAATAGAATATTAAACGTTTTTAATAATAAAATTTTTAAAATAAATTTTACAAAAGAAATTGTTATTAAAATAACAAAAATAAATAAATATATTTTTATCAAATATAAACTTTTTATAAATCTTTATTGAAATAACCTTTTTTTAAGTTAGGAAAACTTAATTAAAACTATTTTTAGAATTAAGGAAGAAGATATTCTAAAAGTGGTGGAATATAAGATAGGATAGATTCTACACTTTAAGTCCTTAAAAGTATAAAATATTCTAATAAAAAAAATTTATAAATTTAAAGTTTATAAGATTATTAGGGTTATACAATTAAAACTTTTAGAAAAGTAATATAACCATTATATAAAATAAATATTAGAATTTCTTTTTAATATAATTAATAAACAAATTAAAGTTATTAAAGAAATAATAATTAAAAAAATTTGAATTCAAATTAATATTATTTTAATTAAATATTTTAAAAGCTTTAGAATTAATGTAAATAATATATAGATTATTAATTTTATAATTTTAATTATATTTTTTTAATTATTTAAAATTATTCTACTTTTGTTTTAATTATTTTTTTATAATTAAATAAAGTTTTATAAGCAAAATTATTAAATTTATTATAATATTTATTATTGTATAAAATTAATATACTATAATAATTATAATATTATAAAAATTAAATATTAAAGTTTCATATATAAATTTTATTTAATATTTACAAAATACAATAAATATTATAACCCTTTTTTAATAAAATATAAAAGATACCTTTTAATATTTTAGAATATTATTAAAAAAAAGTTGTAATATAATTTAATTAAAGGCTAAATAAAGATAATTTATAAGAATAATAAAATAATATAAAAGATATATATTTTTAATATATTTACAAAAACAATATAAATAATATATATTTTTTAAATAAAAGTTTAAAGTTTTTAAAGTTTACAGGATTTTTAAAGTTTATTAATATCTACAGTTTTTATATATACTATTTATATTTTAGCGTTTAATTATATTAAAATTATTATATTAATAATATTAAAAAAAGTTAATAAAAGAGCAAAATATATTATTAATTTGTTAATATTATAAAGCAAAACCTTAAAATATATTAAAATTATTTTAAATCAAATGAATTTTAAATTTCTTTTATAGAATAGTATATATAAAGTTTATATAAAGAATATAATAAATATTAATAATAATAAAATTATAGCAAATATATAATTAATTAAAATTATTAATTCTTTTATTGATAAATTATAAATTAAATAAATATAATAACAAAAATTATAAGAATAGTTCTATTTTATATATAATAATAGTATAAATAAATATAAAAAAAGATATAGAAGTATATAACATTTTATTATAGCTTATATACAAAAATAATATGGATATGATATATATTTAAAAGCTTTAAAGCTTTTTAGAAATTAAAATATAAAACTATTTAATATATAATTATTATATTTTTTATAATTTATAAAAATTAAAAAAGATATTAAAAAAAAGATTAAAAAGTTAAAAATTATATTGTATATTTAATAAAAAGTTATATTATAAATATAATAATAAAAAATAAATATAATAAAAATATAATATAATTTAAAATAAATAATTATTATATAATAAATATTAATTATAAATTTAATATTTTAAAGATAATAATTTATATAATAAATATTATTTTCAAATCTTATATATTAATTAATAACAATTTTAATATAAAATATAATATCTTTAAATTAAAAATGCTTTTAGCTTTTTAAAATGTTATATTCTTAAATTAATCCTAAAATGCTAATATAAACTTTATTAATAAAATAGGGATTTTTATTTACTAAATAAAGTATATAATTAATCTCATTTTTTTTAATATACTTTTTACGGAAATAATAATAAAGCAGAATATAGATTATAGATTAGATTATTATATATAAATTATTACTATTTTAGAATAGAGGATACTAATTGATAGGTATATTAAATATAAAGTTACAGAAGATAATCTATATATTTTCTTTAATTTAATAAAAAGTAGGGTATATTAACTTTTATAATTAAGATATAATATTTTAAATATTAAATTTAAAATAATTATAAAGCATTTTATAGATTTGTTTTAAAAAGTAATATAAATTATAAAATAATTAATAAATAATTAAATATAATTAATATTTTAATAACTAAAAGAATATATATTTATATATAATTTATATAAATATATTAATAAAACTTTAAAAAATAAAAGAAAAATGTTTAATATAATATATAAAATAAAAAAAGATTATTAAAGGAAAATAATAAATAATATATTAAATAATTCGAATTTTTATAAAATAATAAATTAATATAAAATAGCTTCCTTTTTTAAATCTCTATTATTAATAATAAATAATTAATTGATTAAAGGTATAAAAAAGAAAGTAAAGATTTTATTAAATAAAATATTGTATAAATACAAAAATTTAGATAATTTTGAAATAAATTCAATAATAAAGGATTATACTTCCATTTTCCCTTAAAATATTAATATATTTTTCAAAAAGATAAAACGAAATATTATTAAAATTTTGAATATTTTATTAAAAATTAATAAAATTATAGTCTAATTTTTAAAAGCTTATTAAAATAATATTAAAAAGTATATTTGTAATTTATTTAAATATTATTTTAAAAAAAACTATTTTTTTAAAATATAATAATTAATAAAAATAATAATATTATTGAAGATTAATAAAAAGAATAAAAGTTCTATTCGCTTTTAGCGTTTAATAGTTTTATTATTCTATATTAATAAAAGCTTGGAACAAATTATTATAAGGCAGATAGTATAAACATTGTTAATATATAATATATTAAATCCTTAATATTGTAAGACTTTATTAAAACAATTAATAATAGATTTAATTATAACATTTATATATAATATAAAAAGCGCTTTTATTAAAAAATTAGAAGTTATCCTAATTATAATAAATATATAAAAGGCTTTCGATATACTATTACCCTAATGGTTACTTAAAAGAATATAAAATCAAGACTAATCTACATTTCTATTAAAGATGGTTAAATCATTCTTATAGAAATATAAGATGGTTATCCAACTTGAGGATATATATATGGATAAAGCATAAGTATAATATAGTATCCCTTAGAAATCGCCTTTATTACTAATACTATATATATTCTACCTAATAGAACTTTTGAATCAGAATTAGGTCTTCCGCTTTGGATATACAAACAATATTATACTTTATAAAGTAAATAAGATATTAAAAAAAAATATTATAATAATTGTAAAAAATGTATAATAAATTAAAATATAAAAATTAACAAATAAAGTTATTTTTATATTAAAAAAACTAGAAATAATATATTTCATTTATAGATATTATATATATATCTTAAAGATTATTATTTTATTTATATTAATTATAAGATCTATAATAAATATATAGGGTAATATAAATTAATTAACCCTGCGATAGTTAGAAATATAGTTTAATTATAAGTTTATATTTAAAAGATATATTATTAAATAAATAAAAAATATATAGAAGATAATATTATATATTAAGTATTTTGTTAATATGATATATAATCCTTTTATAATTTTTCTATATAAAACTATTATTATATATATACTTCTATTATTATTTTATAAAATAAAGGTGTAATATTTAGGGCGGATATAGTTAAATATAGAAAAAGGTTACCCTAAAGGTATTATAATAAGTATCTGTATAGAATCCTATATAACAAAAACAAATAAAATAATAAACTTTATAATAAAAAGAATATTATTAATTTAAAAAACTTTATTTATAATAACTAATTTATAGGATATAAGCTTTCCTTTTTATAAGATTGCTTTGAAATATATTTATATTAATATAGCTTTACAATTTTAAAGATTAAATATATATTATTTATTAATTATATACTTAGTTATATAATATTATTATATATAAGTTAATATAAGATTATAAATAATGGATTGATTATTGCTAAATATATTATATCCAATTCTGATTTTTTTATAGTGTATTCCTAATTATAGAATAAACTTTATAAAAGAAATAAATAAAAAAATAGTAATAATTAACTTTATTAATTAATAAAACGTTTTACTTTTTAATACAATTATTATTTTCTTTAATAAATTTAAATTATATAATAATATTAGCAAATATATTAGATATAATTATATAATTTATTAAAAGCAAATATTAATAATTATTAAAAAAAATATAATTAATAAATTCTCATATATTTTTAATATAAAAGTAATAAATGTTTTAAAAAAGCTTTAAAAAATGTTAATATTATTATTAAATGTAAATATATATTAATAATTATATATTAACAGTATTTCTATAATTTAATATAAGTATATTAACGTTTTAAATATTTTTTAATAAACGTTTTTCGAAAATTATTAATTTATTAATTACTATACAGTTAATATAAGGTAATTCTTTAGATATTAGAGTATAATTAATAACAAAACAATGGATAGGTTAATAAATAAAGGCACAAAAAGCAATATAATTAATCCAAAATCTATTAAATAATTTATGATTAATAAAATAAAATTAATAATATAAAATTTAGCTTATAATATTATAAATATATAATAATACAGAAATAAAGTAATATTTTTAAAAAAATACTATAAATAGCAATTTAATTATATTTTAAAGAAATTATTAAAATTAAAATTTCTTAAATTAATTTTATACCAATTATTAATAATATACTTTAAATATAGCAATTTTAAGATATACTATAGACGTTTTAATTATAGAAACGCTGAAATTTATTATTTATACAATAAAGCCAAAATTCTAAAATATTTTATTTTCTGCAAAATCTTAATAAATGTTGAATTCTAACAGATCTACCAATTCACGTAACAATAAACGTCATACATAATGGATGTAGAGTCCAATGCGGAACGTACATAAATAGATCTATTAATTCATATAATAAATATAAAGCTTAATACAGAACATACGTAAAATCTATATAAAGGATATAGAGCTAAATGCGAAATATGTATAATCTATAACAATTTAGAATCCTTTTATAAAGTAGGATTTTGTTTATATTTGATTAAGTTTTTTGGCGTTTTTATTATAAATTAATAGAATTCGGTTTAAACTAATTTTACAAAGTTATTAGAATAATATTCAAATATATAAATATAAGAATATTCTTCAAAAAAAACCTTAAATGAATCAAAACAAAGCAATTAAAATAAGTATATAATTTGATAAATTTATTATTCTTTTTTATTTCATTATTCAATTATTTCTACCAACCCTATAACTATATCTTTTAATATTATATTATTATATACATTTTCAATATATATCATAATATAAATCCTGTAACCTTTTATAGGTTATAAACCTGACTAATTATACTAGTTTGGATAAAGGAATACAGCTTAATTCCATTTAACTATCGAATATCGTTAATTTCGTCGACTCCAAATCGATTTATTATTTCATATAAACCCTATAGTCTATATTCTTAAAGCTAAATTTAATTAAATGTATAAAACTAGGTCCCTAAATGATATATTTATGCTATAAACTACCCATAGTAGATAATATATTAATTTCTTTATACTAAGGTGCCCTAGCTTAATTAGATTTTAATCTATGTAATAGAATAAAACATTAAATCAAAAGATGACTGATCTATATCCATTAATCCAATCTTTTATCAAACTTTGTAATCGATATTAAATCGATTTATTTTTCAAAAATCCATTTCAATTTTAAAGAAAGATATATATATTATATTTTAATCCGTTAAAATAAAATCGAAATAGTTCACTCAAAGATTAAGATAGTATTTAACACATTCAAATCAAATTCTTTAAAAGGAAAATCTAATTATGTTAAATGGATTAATAAGGCTAAATTATACCTTCAAGTTAATGATTTTATGCCATATATCAATAAATCAGAATCACATCCAAATGAATCCTTATATATTAATAATAAAGGTAAACCCATTTTTTTCAAATATACTATCAAATATAATAATAAATTATCTAAATATTAGAGAAATAAGGATAAAACTTTAGGAATTATAAATTCTATAATTAGCAAAAAACTAATTAAAAAATTTAATAGCCAAATTATAGTTAATGGATTATAGGAAACTATAAATTATATATTTAATGAATCTTTCATTTCAATAATAAAAAGATATTTAATTAAATTATAGAAATTCAATTATGTTAGCTCTAAAGAAATTAATAATTATACTAATATCATTTGTTTATTATATAACTATTTAAAATCAATAAAGTTGAATATACCTAAGATCATTATAATATAAATTATTTTTAAAGATCTATCTAATTTATTCAAATCCTTCATTTTTAGGAAATATAAAGATATATTCAAAGATTTTTATAATATTAATTTAAATAAACTACTTTCTGAATTTATACAAAAATAAATTAAAATAAATTCTAATATAGGCTTTAATACTAATAAAGTTAATTATAAAAATAAAAACAATAAAATTGCTAATTGTAGATATTGCAAAAAAAAGGATATCTCGAAAATCAATACTTCCAAAAACATTTGGAACTAAAATCTAAATTAAATCAGAAAAATAATTTAATCAAAAATTTAAGCAAAAATTTAAATAAAAGCTTAAATAAACTTATATCGAATAATTAATTAATAGTTACATTTCAACCCCAAGGATTAGTTAATTATATTAGCAGTTTTAAACAAGATTTTATACTAGATTTAAGTGCTACAAAACATTATAGCCCTAATAAAGAATAATTTATAAATTATAAATCAATCAAAAATTTTACTATTTTTATAATTAATGGAAATAAAGCTGATATTAAAGGAATGGGAGATATTCTTATTCTAATTAATGGAAAATCAGAAATAACTCTAAAAAGGGTATATTATATATCTACTATATCCACTAATCTTATTAGTACTCATAAAATAATTAATAAAGAATAAAATAATTATACTATTTCATTCAATAATAAAATTAATATAATTTATAAAACATATAATATAAAGATTATAACAATATAGAAATTAAATATTTATTATCTTAACTTTAAAATAAATCTCTTTGAAAATTATAAATCAAACAAATCAATACAAGATTTAATATTAAATAAAATTAATCTAAATCTAGTATATAAAAGATTAAATTATATTAATAAGAATTATATTATAAAATCCTTAAACATTAATTCAGATAATATAAAATCTAATTTAGATTTATACAAATTATATTAGTTTAACAAATTCTATCAGATAATAAGCAGAAAAGCTTTAGAAATCCCTGATCCAAATCATAAATTTGAAAAATTTAGTTTGGATATT